>JAUPMG010000003.1:5891468-5907978 GCA_031762675.1 Pachysandra terminalis
CAAAATATCTCTAACCACCAAAGAAAACAACCTAACCAATTTGATTCTCTTTTTCAAAGAAAATCCCAATATTTTTATTTATTTCAATAAAAACCCTTTTAAGTTTTTGATAAAACCCTCCACTTTTCTCTTTTATTATAAGAAGACCTAACCTAGAATATTCTAAGTTTTTCTCCATACTTCTGAAATGAGGCAAACAGGTCCTTAATTCAGTATGAGAAATAAAAAATCAAAGGCCAACAGGCCCTTAGTTTTCATTATAAAAAGGGGAGAAGAGAAGCTTTCTATTCGGGGAAAGAGAGGGAGAAGAAAACAAAGGAACGAATTCATCTTCTCCGATCGACTTCCCCGACAGCCTCCTTCAATCCAAGCAACCCAGAAGATCACTCAAACCCAGCAACCCCTTTGTTTCCAACCCTCAACACTCTCTCACCTTCGAACCCAATACCCGAGCATCTAACCTCTTCTTCCCTGTTGCCTTCTCCACCGTCTGCAATTTTTGTTTTTCAGCTACCATCGTCTCTTTACGGCAAACCAAATCCGCAGTACTCACTCACCTAAACCCACCTGAAACCTCACTCCGTCGTCCTCTAATACTCCATTGTTGCTGCTGAGAACAGCAGCAGTAAACATTGCCACACCACCGTATTCCATCCTCTTGTGACTGTGACGGCGATTCCCGGAGACGGTGGTGAATCCAACGACACCATTCAAACCCCATCCTCTCACTACTGCTGTTACAGCAGCAATAGCAGCTCCACTTCCCTTACCTGAAATCCCTCCTATATCCTCTGTCTCTCAACCTCTCTCTGTTCCTCCTCAACCCAACTCTCCATATCTCCTCTGCTGCTGCACACGCACAATAGCCGTAGTAGAGCACCTATTGCAACCTCCCACCTTCCAGCAACACTTGCAAACTCCTCTCAATCTCAACATCTCTTAGCAACACCACCTACAGCAGACCCCATCTCGAATTGTTATACGGGTCAATTGTTGTCAACTCAAGCAAAGCCTGATCAAAGCATAAGGAATCATATTTAGGCTGCTACAGGTATTGATCCCCTATGTCTGTTTAATTATCTGTTTTTGTTTTCTTATCATTTCCTGATTCCCTGATTATTTTAGCCATGTTGTTCGAGATCATCTATTGATGAATGGCAATATTTTGTTTCTGTTTGTGATTATTCCATCTTTGATAATTCTTCTTTTTGTTAATTAATGAATATCAATTATGTTTTATTCTCTTGAACATTTTGGCTCGTGTTCATTTCAGTTTTTGCTAATTCAATCAACTATTTCATTGATTAGTAATGTCATTTGGTTAACTTTTTGTGAAAAATTAACCATGTCACATGTTTTAATTCTCTAGAGTTTAAAATGTCTTTAAATGTTATTAATAAGTTTAGTTTGAATTGTTAGTGACGTTTTGTGGTTTTAATTTGTTAAGGTTTCTTTAATAAATTCTTCACTCTTGGATTTATTCTAGTTTTTGGTAGCTATTAGAATCTTATTTCAGGCAATACGTTCAGGTTTTTGTCTGTAACATATTTTAATAGTTTTAATGTATTTAGGTTTTTTAAAGATTTTTACGATTTTAGAATCATTTTTAGGATTTTTATCATTTTAAACCCATTTTAGGTTATTTTTTCTTTTAGATTTTTTTTCTCATTATTTTATTTTAGCATTTTTTAGATTTTCTTAATTGGCAAAATAACTTTGAACCGGGTAACCAGTTAGACCGAGAGATGATGGGTGCCTAACACCTTCCCATCTCTCAAATAAACCCCTTTACCTTAAAATCTGATCAGAAATTCCACAATTTTGGTCTAATTTCATAATTAATTGATAAAACCCAATGGGTGACCATCCACACCCAAATTCAATGAATGATGGTGACTCCAAAATAACCCGATCAACCTAGGGTCCACCCAACCCGGGGGTGATCATATGTGATCTGTTACGCACTTATACTTGTAGAAAGGATACATGTGATGGCATTCGGCGGATTATACGTGTCTATGGGTGCACAAATAGTTTCCGAAGGGTATTATCACCAGAAATCCTACTGGTATTGATGTAAGGATTGCATAGTTTGTCCAGTCAACCGGGCAGCGACAGATAGAGTTGTGAACTATAGGATTCCTTGCTAGGAATTCCTATAGGATTATGGTGACTCATCCAGGCACTGCTATGTATGAGGAACAAACTTGAGAAATAGCCACGGGAATTGAGCCCGGTAGATTAAAAATCCTACAAAATCGAGATGTACACGTGGGACTTAAGAGAGTAATATTCAGCTGTATCAAAGTGAGTACCTTATAATTGTCATTACTTGATAAGAGAGTGTCATCCAACTCTAGTAAAGTGGATGCCAAGGCAACTTGAACCCGGCTGATCACCAAGCTAGGAAATGCATTAGTTGCGTTCTTATCATAGGTGTAGCATCACTGGTATTAAGCTTCAGGGTGTGTTTGTATACATTCATCGCATATTGTTCCGTGATTGTTATCTTTTTGTGCTTGTTGTTTTCCGTAACTCTTACATGTGACATGTAAATATGCCCCTCATGGTGATTGTGTTGCATGATATTGTTGTGTGATTATGGACTAATGGTATTTCATGGGGATGGATGACAGAATTGATTCTTACTAGGCATTCCAAGCTCACGTAACATTTTATGTTGCACGTTGAGGTCGAATGATGTATGGACTTGGACTAGATGTTGTGTTCCCTTTATTTCAGTTGTTAGAAAGATTCTGTTAGATGGTTTTAATGGTTTATGTTGGGTTGACATGTAGACTTGCTGGGTTTGTTTAATTATTTTATTATGGATTGTAGGCTCTTCCGAAGCCATAGGTTTTAATTAAATTCTTATTTTTGCTTCCGCAATCTGATAGTTTTTTTTTTTGTAGTTATTATTACTCCATCCTTGGTGTTTGGTTTTGGTGATTCGCGTTCCTCAGTTGGGAACCCGAAGGTCTCACCTCATGATCCATGCTGTCCGCGTAGGGATTCATGCCACAAGATCCGAGGTGTGACAAAATGATATCAGAGCTCTAGGTACCTAGGGTTAAGAGAACATAGAGGTGAACATTAGGATTCAGATGGGTGTAATTGTGTGTTGTGTGCATAAGATGCTTGTTTGTTATACTTGTGTGATTGCCTGCTTATGAGAACAATAGGATGGGAAGTAGTAGGTTAGAAGACTTATTGTTTACCTTGGGTGTGTAGATGGTTGGAAAGAGGAAAACAATTGCAGGTGAGGGGTCATCTTCTGAGGTTAGAGCTAATGTTGATCCTCAGTTGGTCGTAGTTTACCAGATTCTGGGAGACATGGCGGCTTCAGAGGGAAGAATTCGAGAGGCAAGCCAAGACTGAATAGAGAAGTAGTAGGGACATCGGTGATGTGGTTAGAGAAGTTCAAGAAACTTACTCCATCAACTTATGAGGGTTTTGGTGAGCCATACTAGGCTTAAGACTGGTTGCTCTATGTGGAGAGGGTATTCAGGACCATGGGATGTTCTGATGACCAGAGAGTGTCCTCAGCTAAATTCATGCTGAAGGGCGAGGCACTGGTGGGACATTGTGGAGAGGAACATGGAGGCTGTGATGACTTGGGAGACATTTAGGATTCAGTTTTTAGATACTTACCTTCCAAGTAGTTATAGGAGGCAGATGGCATTTGAATTCATGAGGTTGGAACAGGGCCGACTCACGGTTGCGCAGTATGAGGCTCAATTCCAAATGATGTCGAGATTTGCACCTCACATGATCACGAATAAAGCCGACAAGGCTACCAAGTTCGGAAAGGGATTGAGACCGTCGATTAAGTCAAGGGTAGTGCCCCAAAGGCTTAGGACTTGCTTAAAGGTCCTAAAATGTGCAAGGATGGTGGAGAGGGACAATGATAGATATCGTAAGGAACAAGTTAAGAAGAAGAGTAAGCAAGACAAGGGGAAAACTCATAGGCCTAGAGATCTAGAGGTAGATGGAGAGCGAGGTGTCAACAAGAAATCGAAAGCCGTAGAAGTACCAGCTCCAGTTGACACTACGGCTCGTACTATGGCACCACTTATCCTTCGCCTAGATATTTCAACTGTGAAAAGATGGAACACATCCAGCGATATTGTCAACAGGCGAGGAAACAAGATGAAGAACAAGCGGTAGCAGCGACACGACCACCCCAACAAGGAAGAGTCAATGTCCTGATTGGGGAGACTGATGAGTATGATGGTGGGGTAACTAACAAGGTAATTGAAGGTACGCAATTCCCACACATGTTTGATTTCTTATTTACATTTTGTTGCATGAGCTAATATGACCTGATTGTTTGTGTTGTATGCTAGAAGTTGTATTAAATTAAGAATATCATAACTAAGCGTAATTGACTATAGGATTTAGTGTTTTAGAAACCTAGTGTGATTAATTTCGGGGACGAAAGTTCCTAAAGGAGGGAAGACTGTAGGGACAGGGATCCGGAGAATTAAATAAAATGATTAATTTGAATTAACTAAATGATTTAAATAATGAAAGGAGGTCTATAGGGATTAGTTAGTAATTTCCTGTAATTAATGATATGGTTTCCTAAGTTAATTAAAGCTTTGGGGTAAACTAGTAGTCAAATTTTGATGTTAGGGTTAAGGTGTAATAAGAATAATAATCGGGGTGGTATTTGCAATTATAAAACTATATTCAAAATTAGAAACACATAGGTGCATGTGTGAGTGAGTATGTGAGTGTCGTGGGATTGGAATTGTGAAAGAAGGGAAGTTTCCTATTTCTTCTCCCTCGCCTTCCATCTCATTAATTAACTTAGTAGGAGGATCCTTGTGGGATTTATAAGAGGAAGAGATAAGGGTCAGAGTTAAAAACCCTAGTTGTCTATGGCCTTGGAGAAGAAGAAAGAGAAATGAAGAAGTTAGATCTCAGATCTAAACCTAAGCACGCAGGATGTAAGTTTCATTTTCTGTATAGTCATCTTGAGATATCGTGGTTGATTTCCCGTGATTGTAAGCATGAACGAATGATTCTTAAATATGACCTCCGAAAGTATAATCTTATCGTGTGAGTTGATGATTTTTAATATATGTCAAATTGATCATGTTGTATAGTTCTTATGTAATACTATAGTTGATTTTTTTGGATGCTTATTGTGATATGTGATTTAATCCATGTTGATCTTGTTTATTACGCAAAAATGATGTTTGGCCTGATTTATCTATTGTAGTATTATTGTTAGGAAGTTTATTGACCTTTAGAGTTGATGTGGATTGATTTTGGTATCAAAAAGTGAAGTTTCAAGAACCCAGATCGCAGCCATCAACAGGCACCGGTACACCGGTGAGCCTACAGACAGGGAGAGAAAACACATAGAAGGGTCTCCACCGGCAGGCACCGGTACACCAGTGAGCCTACCGAAAGGGACTCAAAATTGCCTTGTTTTGACTCACTGGTAGGCACTGGCACACCGGCGATCCTACCGATGTGTCACATCCCAAACTTAAGAGTTCTCAAATGAGTCCCTATAAGTCAGAAATATGACTCGCCCCGTATCCACATGGGAGTGGTAGTCAATACATTGCCAAATTAATTAAAAGTACTGCGATTTTATTAACTTGGAAAATAATCAAAAATTAAAGTAGCTACATCTCATAACGATCAAAAACTAAGGCAATTAAAACAAAACAGCGGAAAGAAAATACTATAGTTCTCATGTTAATCTAAAATAAAGCCTAACTATGATTAATAAAATAATTTGGCATACAAGCCAACAAAAACAGAAAATCCCTAATATAAATCCTAAGCATCTTCTTCGATAAATTCAGTACTTCCGTCAAAGCAAGGGGTCCAAAGTATGGTCTCCATAATCCAAGTACTCATCGTCTAATGTGCCTGAAATATGTTACTTGAAAGTGTAAACTACACTTAGCCAGTAAGTAATCAAATCGAACAAGGTTTATAATTTGAAGTAAGGCCAATAATAGTCCATAGTTTCCAAAAAAACTTAATTATTAGTATATGAACAGATTAATGAATGAAACATTGAATATATGATATGTATATGTTGAATAAGAATGGTCAAGTCTAATGTGTACAGATAATAATCACCAAGTGTGATCTAACATGCAATCTACGTGCAGTGCAATTAATTAAATTAAACTGTTATCAAGAATTATATATAGGTTCCTACAAGATCGATCATTCCTTGAACAAGATTTCTTCTCGAACCATCCCCCCGATACAGGGTCACTCTCAAGTTAAGATATTACATGTGTGCATCATAGTTCTAAGGGGCTTCGACCTAGAGGGCACAATTCTCCCACTTATTTGTGATCAAGGGCAATAATTCCAAGGAATTCCATAAGAAAACTCCTTAGGGAATTATATATATAAGCAAGAAACAGGCACTCCTTTAGTAATAGTTCATTGGACAAACATAGTCCCGAAGGATCCATAAGTATATTGGGATAGCCAGTCCCTCAACTCCATTAATAAATAAATAATGAATAAGTCTCCTCACCTACTGTGATTTCCAGATCACAGCAATCTCTTAAGTTCTTAAAAGTTCAGTAGTATGAACTTACATGAAAAGGGTGTAGACCTATAGACCAAATTCATGGTCTTAAGGCATAAGAAGTGTAAGTGATAGGGTGCACGTTACCTAAGCATGAAATTTATGTGTATAGTGTGTAATAAGTCTATCTAGCATGCTTGACATCTTAAATCATATAAAATCAATCATATCAAAACATCATGTTCTAACCAGTATGAAAAACAGTCCAAACAGGGTATAAATAATTGAACCATGCATAATCAAGCATAACTAATATCAGATTTGGTCTAATGAGATCAAAATACACATGCTCACAAAAGTATAATTAATTTGGATCAACTTGCAGAATTCGGCGCGCCTAGGGATCGTCGGTGTGCTTTCGGTGGGTGCTCGGCGCGTTAGTCGGCGCATCGAGTCGGCGTCAGGGGTTATTTTATGAAATTCTGGGTTTTGGGGTTTTGGTCTCAGGATTTGGTTTAGTACGTTCTCGGCTCATCATGAATCTGCTCAGCGCCAAAACTAGGGGCTTAAAAACTCATCTGTGGTGTTCAGCGCATCCACGACGCATCGAGTAGGGTCTCGGCATGAAAACCGAGGCTCAATGGTCAACAGAGGAGGCTCGGCGTGTGCTCGACTCATCGAGTACTCACCGAGTGCTCTTCTGGGCTGGTTCGACTCATGCTCGGCTCGCCGAACAACTATTTCTGGGCAATTTTTCCATAATTTTGATCTAATCATATTTCAATTCAATTTTCTTCCTTAAGTAACCTTCCTTAATATTAAATTTCGAACAAAACTCAATTAAAATACTTAAGAAAACATAAGTAAATAATTAGTTGTTAAATTATTTTGAAAACAAATATAATTTTGAAAACTTACTTCGTATGATTGAAAAATAAACTTGAAGCTCTACTTACACCATAAAACAAGTTAAATTCGAATAATTATCTTGTTGTTGCTGAGTTAGAGCGGGGAATTCAGCTTTGTTCTTCTCCTTCTTAGTTCCAAGGCTTAGTGTGATTTTCGAAAACAGGTAAGACCTCTTATTTATAGTAATTTGACAATTTCCTAGTTCTATCAGTATTAGTCTTTTTATTTTAATCCTGTCCCTTCATTGGGATGTATTAGATTCTAAGCAATTAGATGAATTCCTAACTCTCCTAGTTCAGCTATGTTTCTATGTTTAAATTTTTGAATCCTAGCAAGTTTCTAACTCCTATGGAAGCTTCTATTAGTGTTTTTAATCTTAACCATTGATTGAGAGGTATTATATCCTACAAGATCTAAACCATTCATTCTAACTTAAGAGGTTATGATTGTGTGCGTTGCACTTAGTTTCCTAATTGTACAACCCACCAATCACAATCAGTTATAAGTCAAATAGTATGGTTACTTACTAAAATTTCAAATTAACCTTAATTTTATAGTATTTACACCTAAGTCCTATTATTTGGTTTGGGTTATTACACGATGGTAGCCCTTAGTGGAATTTTGATGAGATTTGGTTTGTATTTGTGCCATATGACTTGGGGTTGTGACTCCATGTGTTTGGTGATTGTAACATGTATTGTTGGTATTGTTTTGGTTTAATCTGTCTTACAATCATGTGATTTATTACGCACTTATACTTGTAGAAAGGATACCTGTGATGACATTCGGCAGATTATACATGTGTATAGACCCATGGATAGTTTCTGAAGGGTGTTATCACTGGAAATCCTACTGGTACTGATGTAAGTATTGCATAATTTGTCCAGTCAACCGGGCAGCGATAGATAGAGTTGTGAACTATAGGGTTCCTTGCGAGGAATTCCTACGGGATTATGATGACTGATCCTAAAGTGACCCATCCATGCATTGTTTTGCATGAGGAACAAACTTGAGAAATAGCTACGGGAATTGAGCCGGGTGGGTTGAAAATTCCACAAAATCGAGATGTACACGTGAGACTTAAGAGAGTAGTATTAAGCTGTATCAAAGTGAGTACCTTGTAATTGTCATTACTTGATAAGAAAGTGTCGTCTAACTGTAGTAAAGTGGATGCCAAGGCAACTTGGAGCCGGCTGATCACCAAGCTAGAAAGTGCATTAATTGCGTTCTTATCATAGGTATTGCATCACTGGTATTAAGCTTCATTGTGTGTTTGTATACATTTTTCGCATATTGTTTCGTGATTGTTACCTTTTTGTGCCTGTTGTTTTCCATAACTCTCATATGTGACATGTAAATATGCCTCTCCTGGTGATTGTGTTGCATGATATTGTTGTAGTCTTATGGACTAACGGTATTTCATGGTAACGGTATTTCATGGGGATGGATGACATAATTGATTCTTACTGGGCATTACAAGCTCACGTATCATTTTATGTTACAGGTTGAGGTGGAATGACTCCCTTTATTTCAGTTTTTAGAAAGATTGTGTTAGATGGTTTTAATGGTTTATGTTGGGTTGACATATAGACTCGTTGAGTCTGTTTAATTATTTTATTATGGATTGTAGGCTCTTCTGAAGCTATAGGTTTTAATTAAATTCTTATTTTCGCTTCCGCACTCTGATAGTTTTTTTTTTTTGGAGTAGGTATTATTACTCCATCATTGGTGTTTGGTTTTGGTGATCCGCATTCCTTGGTTGGGAACCCGAACGTCTCACCTCTTGATCTGTACCACCGCATAGGGATTCATGCCATAGGATCCGGGGCATGACATGAATAAGCACAGCTATCGGGAAGAGTGAGTGACATTCATCATTCATTCATTTCTGCTCTATTTGTTTCAATGTAAAATAAGATGCAAAAAATATTTTCAACGAAAAATGTATTTTCCAAGTGTTTGTTTTAATGTAAAAGTATATCCACATATAGTTCATTTTCCAAAAATGAGGCAATTTTCTAGAAAATGACATTCCTTTATATATTTTGCATGTCATTTTCCGGAAAATCAAGATTGAGTGGAGTCAACACCACTGAGGTTCTTTCTTCTCATTTTGTTTTATCAAAGCCATCACCAACATGTGTAACCACCTCCACCACCTTTAGTGATGTCATTACCACCTTTGGTGGTGGCACCACCACCACATGTTTTTGCCACCATCACTTCTAGTAGCGGTGCACCACCAGTACTACCACCACCACCACATTTGGTGGTGACATACCATTATTTACAACATGAATATCACGTATAACAATGGTACTACTACCATATCATCACTGCCACCACTATTAGTGCCAGCGGTAATGTACGACACCACCATCTCCACCACCTTGGATGCTGACACCACTACCTTTGATGGTGGCACACCTTTGATAGTGGCACACCATCACTTACAACATGTTCATGACCACCACATTATTGTTGTCGCTATCATTTCTAGCAACAGTGCACCACCACTACTACCACCAACTCTGGTAGTTGCACCACCACCACTTTTGGTGGTGGCATACCATTATTTACAACATGAATATCATGTATAATAATGGTACTACTACCATATCAGTACTACCACGATTATCATTTCCAACGGTAACGTACGTCACTACCATCTCCACCACCGCTAATTGTGGCACACCGTCAGTTACAACATGTTCATCAACACTACATCATCGTTGCCACCATCATTTCTACTACCACAACTAACTCTTGTGGTTAAACCACCGTCACTTTTGGTCGTGGCATAATATTACTTATAACATGAATATCACGTATAAAAATGGTACTACTACCAAAGCACCATCAAGTAAATGAAAAAAATCTGACCCAAACCATCAACCGTTCGAACACATCGGGTATTTTAGTGGATTCAAATTGGCAAAAACAGATGATAGTAAGTTGCAAATCATTTTCTGTGATTATTTGGATGCATTTCAAACACAAAAAAGTAAAAACTATTGATTTTCCACTCTATTTTAAAACTTCTAATCAAACCGTTGAAAACTAATTTTCCTAAAAATATTTTATACTGTAAAATATTTTACATGTAAAAACTTTTTACCTTGAAACAAAGGGAGCATTCATGTGAATTCCTTTTTGTGCACGAGCACAAATATCAAACGTTTTACATTGAAATAAACGGTGAAACAAACGGAGCCTTCATACGAATTCCTTTTTGTGAATTAGCACAATTATCAGGAAGGAACAAAAAAATTTAAATCAACTTTACAATCCTTCCTTGTGAATGTGCCCAACTACCGGAAAAGACAAATAACTACATGTATTTAACCAAGCTCATTTATAAAAAAAATAAGAATAAAATAAAAATAAATAAAATTAACTAATTACTGTTGTGAATAATGTTCCGTTGAGTCACTTATGCAAAAGTGCTTACCCAAAAGCACAAACCAAGACAAACGCAGCCTTAGACACCGCCATTCACATAAATACTTGGGTAACATCAATGAGGACCACAGACAACTAGAAACAGCCCCAGACTAGAAGTCAGGCCAAAAATCTTCTACTTTTTTCTTCTTTGCTCTTTTCCTGTGTAAGTTTCTAAATCAGTCAAGGAGAAGGAAATGTATCATCGATATTGACATTCAAACAAACAACCATGTCTCGCAAAGGCTGCATTTGCCCCAGCTTCTATTAGTGCTTATTGCAGTTTATAGCTTGTATAAGCACTTTTTAAATTATATGTGTTTGGTAGCGCTTATGGTTAAGTGCTTATTCATAAGCACTAGAGGAAGGCTACCCATAAGGAGAAGCTGTTGAGAGCAGCTTCTCCCAAGCTCTTATGCATTGAGCTATTTCACAACTTTGGTAGTATTTTTAAAATACCTATTTTACCCATAACTTTCATAAGCACTTAAATAAATGTTATTTTATAACTTTAATAATATTTTTATAATACCTATTTTACCCCTAAACTTTCATAAGCACTTAAATAAATGTATTTACCAAATGCTATTTTCTTCAAATAAGCAGTTTATTGTTGTTGTGGATAAGTGCTTATCCATAAGCACAATCCGTGCCAAACGCAGCCTAAATGCATGATCCAATTCCGGTAATCATTGTAAGCCTTTTTTACTCATTTTCCAAACCCTAACCTTTCTACTTTGTAAAGCTTCTACTCATTCCTTATTCATCGTCTCCCCTTCTCACCTTAATCATTTGAATTGATTCCATCTCCCAATTTCACCAAACTTTGTATAATAACCAAGTGATGGAGAGGTGCAAACTGCAAAATCAATTTCACACAGCCAACAAATAAAAAAGTTCAAATTTCTTGGCAATCTTGAGTATACAAAATGGGGCTCAATACTAAACTCCCACCTTGCTCATTAACAAAACCTATTATAGCAATGACAAGGATATTTCCCCATCACATATGTGAATGTCCATATGCATGGAATTACAATCTATCTCAAAAAGTGCTTTTGGTAAATATGAGATCTAAGAAGAGGCCATCAAGTAAGGTAATATGTACCAAAACCAACTTTCAGGAAACATTTCCATGTTCCAGAAGATTAGGAGATTAGAAAATTTTCCAAGAAACTCATTGTAGTTAGATATAAGAAGGGAAACTTATGAGGATCTCTCCTTAGTGAAACAAAGGATTTCCCAGAATGGCGACTAATTTGGCAAGGTATACTTTCAATCAAGCTTTACTTAATAATTTTCAGCCCCAACTACATATGTCACCTCAGAAAAGGGGTTTTCCCTTGATCCAACGTCATTGTACATAAATTCTAAAAATTAGGGCTGTCAATGGATTGGATCATGACGTAAGTTTGATCCGAAAAAAAAAACGGATTTAGTAAGGGATTCCCAATCCGATCCAACTTTAATTGGATTTATATAATTAAAATAATTTATAAATTTAATATATATCAATTATATTTCTTTTTTATCTGATTTCTTACAAGTATAAAATAGTTACAAAAAGTTGGAATCCAATCCGAAACTAATCGGATTTGGTAAGGAATTTATGATCCCCTCTTTTTCCGAATCCGTTAACAAAGCAAGTTCAGGATTAGGTGCCTTTTACTGAGTTGGGATTGGATTACTATCGTCATTCAGTTTAATAAAGGAGTAGATTGGGATCGACGGAGACCAAAACGACCATTGCCACCGTAGATACAGTTTAACCAATTGGTGAATTCGTAATTGTCCCGTGGTCACGTTTGGAGCTTCTAAGAAAACATTATCGACAGATTGATTCCAACTCGGGGGTACATGGTAAGAATCAGGTCAGTGAAAGGGTTGGTGCATCCTTGATCCATATTAACATTACTCACATAACCACCTCTTGGGCCCATTTTTTGTTGACAATACTATTGAGAATCCCAGCTCTCTTGCCAACGCTTAAGAGAGAAACCTGTCACTACACTTTACTCCCACATAGAAACTTATTTGGAAAACCCCATCTTCATATATACATATGGTAAACACTTGGGCTGCGTTTGGCCCGGCTTCTATACGTACTTATTGCAGCTTATAGCTCATATAAGCACTTTCTAAAATTAAATGTGTTTGATAGCGCTTATGGGTAAGTACTTACCTATAAGAAGTAGAGGAAGGCTACCCATAAAGAGAAGCTGCTGAAAGCAACTTCTCCCAAGCTCGTGTTTTGAGCTATTTCACAACTTGAGCAATATTTTTAAAATATCTATTTTACCACTAAACTTTCATAAGCACTTAAATAAATGTTATTTTAATTTTTATAATACCTATTTTACCCCTAAATTTCATAAGCACTTGCATTTGGCCCAACTTGTGCTTATGGATACGTTGTTCAATGGAAGCACTTATCCACAGCAACAATAAATTGCTTATTTGAAGAAAATAGCATTTGGTAAATAGATTTATTTAAGTGCTTATGACAGTTTAGGGGTAAAATAGGTATTTTAAAAATATTACTAAAGTTGTGAAATAGCTTAATGCACAAGAGCTTGAGAGAAGCTGCTCTCAACAGCTTCTCCTTGTGGGTTACCTTCCTCTAGTACTTATGGGTAAGCACTAACCCATAAGACTGCCAAACACATTTAATTTTAAAAAAGTGCTTATATAAGCTATAAGCGGTAATAAGTACTTGTAGTAGCCATGCCAAACACAACCTTAGGCGGCATTTGATCCTACTTGTGCTTTTGGATAAACCACTCATCGGATAAGTGGCTCAATGAGAGCACTTATCCACAATAATAAGCTGCTTACTTAATGCTTACTTGAAGAAAATAGCGTTTGGTAAATACATTTATTATAAATATATTATTTAAGTTTAAAAATAACATTTATTTAAGTGCTTAAGAAAGTTTAGGGGTAAAATAGGCAATATGAAAATATTAATAATGTTAAAGAAATAACTTCCCACATAAGTGATAAGAGAAGCAGTTCTCAACAGCTTCTGCTTATGGGTAAAAACTTACCCATTAGATGCAATCAAACACACTTTTAATTTTAGAAAAATGCTTTAATAAGCTATAAGCTGAAATAAGCACTTATATCAAATACCAAGTTGGAGTTCCATATACATTTACAAATGTAGCATCTGGAGTTCACTGCTGTGACAGAACATCATTCATCTTTACTATAATACAGTTAACAAAATTCACAAACTCGGTCACAGTGTTTCAAACAATTTCTACAGCAGAAATAGAGAGCATTTCATGATCATGTTGAAGACTATATTACAATTCAAACATCTATACTAAGAACTAATAAATGTCTCTTTCTGTTTTGGCATTTATGTTACTAAGATATAAAATAGCCATTCCATCATCATTTTTTTTATTAGTAACTTGATGGAGAATTAGCGAGATATAATTCAACTTGACTATCAAATGATTGTCAATGTCTCGGAACTAAGAATCCGCGAGCATTCTATTCAATGAGAATAAAAACACCAACACATTTGAAATGAATGAAAGTAAGCTGTTTTAACATGTTAAGAGATATTATACTGGAAATAAGTGCTGTATAATAAGTACTGAGAATGTCTCATCACTGATAACTACTTTCTTTCAAGATCTATACAGCAACTGTAGGAGGCTACAACTTAGCCTAGACATGATGCCAAACCTATTCACAATCGGAGGATCTTTTTAGGTGCACATATGCTCGGAGGACCAGTCTGTTCTAAAAACTGGATTATACACTGACTCAGTGAAGAGTCAGAATATAATAGAGAGTAATAGAGAGTAATAGAGAGAAAGAGAGCATACACAACTGGTTACAGGACTGTCTTGTTCGACAAACTATGGAAAAACTGACAAGGTGACGTATTATAATAAATCAAATCAAAACGAGAAAGGAGAAAAAATGAAAACAGTGTGACATCATAATGAATAAAAAAAAACTCGGTGGAAAAGTAGAAAACGGTAGATAGTATTAATTGTATGAGCAAACTGAGCCAAACGTTAAGCAGACGTAGTGATTAAGAGTTGGCTAGCCCCCTCTTTCAAATTTCCCAGACTTAAAGAACAAGACATAGCCAACTTGACTTGCTGTTTAAGAGTTGGCCTAGCCCCTTCTTTCAAATTTCCCAGAATAAAAGAACAAACATAGCCAACTTGCGATCCGAAAAACCTGAACAAGTAAAATATCTGGCGATGAAAAAAAAAAGGGACTTGTAAGCGCCATCCCTAATCACAACCTAATCAAACACATACATCTGAAAAAGCGACTCAGAATGTTATCACTTGTGTAAAATTGGGATTTTCTACCTACCAAAAAAAAAAGAAGGAAAAAGATAGCATCATCTATTGAAAAATGACGTGCCTTTCTTTTTTCACCACAAAAGCACAGATAAACCTATCTTCTTGATGCTAACAAGAAGAGGGGATGTGCGCAGGAGAGGGCCTATCGTTCCCTCTTTCTGTTTTCCGTGTTGACCTATTTTACCAGATCATGAAAGAAAGAACCCAAAAGCCACCAAAAATAAAGACTGGAATACCTGCCAGAAGAAACGAAGCAGCTCCTTCAAGCATTATGAAAAAGATGCCAACAGAAGTTTGTGGGAGCCACCTCACAGCCGGAACCAATCACGAAGAGGGTCATCTAGTAAAGTAGTTGTCCAAGAACTAAAATCAATCGAAGTATAGATCCCATAACTGGGGCGAGGAAAGAACAAATTCACATAGGTGTAGAAGCACATAAACGTGTAACAAAGCAGCACGGATTCACTAGCATGCCATTTAAGCAGGGATCACACCATCTTGACACACTGCCTCTACATCATATGGGAAAATGCCATTAGGACATTGAGAGAGGCGCCTCCACAGCCTGAGAGATTCAATTATCCAGAGACACATCTAATGAAGTAGTTGACCAGGATCCACAATCAAATTGAAGATCCCAGAGGTAAGACGAGCAAAGAATGAAGCTTCGGGGAAGTAGAAGTGCAAAACCACGTGATGAAGCAGCATGGATTCTCTAGCAAGTCATTTAAGTGGGGACCACATTTCCTCAACACAGAAAACAAAGAAAGGGTATTGATCTTAGTGATATTCTAAATTTATATCTCTATCGTTTATATCTTTTCAGTCCCTTGTGCGAATAAAGAAACTATAATTATAATACCGAATAGAAACAATAATAAACACAAGAATTAAGTAAGAAGTTAACTTATCCAGATCCGAGTGTCAGAGGGCACCACCCACTTAAACCTAATCACAAGGAAGCCCAAGAGTTGATACCATCTAGACACTCTTAAACCATGCAACTCGCCAAATCAAGCTTCCAGCACTGCAGATAATCAGCTCCTGCTGCGGCGTCGGTATCTGACAGCATTTCTGCATAGTAATAGACCCACAATAAGTTCAATACAGAGCAATGTAATTGTAAATGAGAACCGATGTTTTAAACCAACTCCAGCTTGACCTGAGAAGCAGGCCCCAGCCAACCTGACGAGCATGCATATAAAACCAGCCAAATGAAATAGACAATTTCCACCATAGTATTTAAACTCGGGAATTGGCTCGGGATCGGCCGAGACGGACCGGCCTGAAATTAATTTAAAAAAAAAAA
>JAUPMG010000003.1:5912858-5928093 GCA_031762675.1 Pachysandra terminalis
CCCCCAATCACCTTATAATTAACTCTCACATCGGACCAATTCCAATATGCAGATTGTGCAATATCATAACCAACATTTCAACAACAGTTTTTTCAAGAACGAATAGCAAGCATCTAAAGAAGGAAACCCAGTCTCCCTGACGTTCTTAAGCTCTTAGAAATATATAAAACGAGGCTTAAAGCAAGTGCAACAGAAAAGTACTATTACGACAATATTTCGTTTTAATACTGTTGTTTTACCTTCCCCCAAAAAAAATCCTAATAGTTACAGAAAGAATATATATTCTGTAACCTCTCTAATAAGTGCAATAGAGTAATTTTATGATGTCCAACAAGGTACTACACATTAAAGATCATAACATTTTTTACAATATCAAGCAAATCTCTCAATGTTCCCCAGCATAATCAGGATGCCAAAGTTCACAAATATTAGCCATATTTAAGCAAAGTCACAATTTTTTTTATCAGTAGCAAAGTCACACCTTGAGGAAGGGAATACATATCAACTAATATCATGCACAAAACACACCCTTGAGTGGATAAAATAATATATATCATTATGCAACCTCCTCTTGATAAAGGGGCAGAGACAATGGAGCACGCATCCAAGAAAAACTCAAACCAGCACACAAGCAATAACTTCCCTGATTTTAAGCTTCATTACTGTTCGGGATCAAGCAACAATAATAGTATTGTTTCTTTACTATTTTCTTGGACAGCTAATTTTACAGAATTTGGGGGGTGTAACTTTAGTGAGTTTGATAGGTATTGGGGACTGAGATGGGATGTATCTGGATAGTCTTTTACTGTATAGTTTTCATTTTTGGCCTTCCCACTGTATTATACTCTATTACTGTATAGTTTTGGCCTATGGGTCATTTTAATATAATGATAACTTTTACTGATAAAAAAATTAATAATAATAAACACAGTAAAACAAAGATCAAAACAATGCATACAGATATATGTGGTTCGGCAAAGCCTACATCCACAAGAGAGAAGAAGTTTCCACTAAATCAAAAACTAATTAGGGTTACAACGTATACTCAACCGCAGACATAGTAGACCTTTTGTCATCCAAATCACCTACATAATTTGAATCCACATACGCTCTAACTAAAACTGAATTCTGTTGTTCCTCAAACATAATGTCATGATCTGTTGTACCCCTCGAGTACCTGAAAATCCACTTAACTACCTTCCAAAGTTCTCTTCCTGGATTAGCCATGTACTTGCTCACCATGCTAATTGCATGTGCCAAATCAGGTCTAGTGGATATCATTGCATACATCAAACATCCTACAGCATTGGCAAATGGCACATTGGACATATCTTCAATTTCTGCTTCCGTCTTTGGGCATTGTCTGGCAGATAATTTGAAGTAGCTTGTCAATGGTATGTTTACAGGTTTAGCATCATTCATACTAAACTTATCCATCACCTTCTCAACACACTTTTGTTGAGATACCCATAGCTTACTAGCCTCTCTGTTACTACGAATCTCCATGCCAAGAATCTTCTTGGCAGCCCCTAAGTCTTTCATATCGAACTCCTTGTTTAACAAGGATTTCAGCTCGTCAATTTCATCCATGCTCTTAGCAGCAATCAACATATCATCAACATAAAACATCAGAAAAATATAAGTACCATCTTCAAGATCACTAAGATAAACACAACAATCATACTCGTAATGGGTGTAGCCAATCTGAATCATGTGTGAAATCAAACCTCTTGTACCATTGTTGTGGAGACTGTTTTAGCCCATAAAGTGACTTCTTCAGTCTACAAACAAGATGCTCTGATTCAGGTTGCTTGAACCCCACTGGCTGCTCCATATAAATGTGTTCCTCTAAAACACAGTGAAGAAAAGTTGTCTTTACGTCAAGCTGGTATAATTCCATATTGGAATGGACCACAAAAGCCAATAATGTCCTGATAGAGTTGTGCCCAACAACTGGTGAGAAAACCTCATTGTAATCAACCTCTTTCCTTCTTGGACACCCACTTGCATCCTATTGCCTTCTTTCCCTTGGGAAGTTCCACCAAATCCCAAGTTTTATTTTTGTGCAATGACTCAATTTCTTCCATCATGACCTCCATCCATCTACTTTTCTTATTGCAATTGATTGCATCCTAATAAATAAAAGGATCTCCACTGCTAGTTATAAGTTCAAAAGAAACAAAGTCATCATACCCATATTTAGTTGGTGGCTTCTTGGTGCATTTGGGTCTGTCTAAGGCTATGATGTGATGCTCCCAGTCATTAATGCTCGACGTTTCTTTCTTTTTTTTTCTGGCTAAACATTGTTTTATTTATCTAAATCATCTAGCCCACTAGCGCCACTATCTTCCTAATGCTACTTTCTTCTACCTAACGCTTCTCATCTTAGAAGATTTAAGCATGGAGTTCTCGTCAAACACTATATCTCTACTGATCACCACCTTCTGTGTCTTTGGATCCCAAAGCTTATACCCCTTCACCCCTTTCTCATACCCGAGAAAAAGACACCTTGTAGATATTGGGTCAAACTTAGACCTTTCATCACTAGGTATATGAACATAATCAAAACACCAGAATACCCTCATCATGGAGTAATCTATTTTTTTGTCTATACCTCTTCTGCTACCTTCCCATCAAGTGTTGCTCTATGTGATCTGTTAATGACGTAGCATCTCATATTTACTGCCTCAACCCAAAAGCTCTTAAGCAGTCCAACATTTAATCCCAGGCATCTTGCTCTCTCTGCAATAGTTATGTCCATCCTATCAGACACACCATTCTGTTGTGGTGTTTTTCAAACTATGCAGTGCCTTTTGATGCCATGCTCCTCACAGAATTTCAAAAATTTTGCATCCTTGCGCTTTGTACCATTATTTGTTCCGATGCCTTTAATCTACTTCTCGACCTATTTTTCCACATATCCATAACCTAAACTTGATAAAAGTCTCTGACTTATGCTTCATAAAGTAGACCCAGACCTTCCTAAAGTAGTCATCAATGAAACTCACAAAGTAGTAAGATCCACCTCTTGATTTAACTTTCACTTGGTTTGTCTTTCACATTGATTGTTTTAATTGAATCCTTTTGGGATTCATAGAATTTATCTTCATTAAATAATTATGGTAAAGGTATTTCAGTTGTTCGCTTTTTTGAGGAACTGGCTGAGTGTGTTGGAGTAGTGATAGTTTCACTATCCGTGTCACTCTTTTCTTCATATTTTACCATGTTGGTAGAATGATGAGAATCTGAATCATTAGATTCATCTTCATTTGAATCCGCTATTAGATCGAGTAAATAATTAAAATGAAGCAATAGATCTTCATTTTGCAAATACGTGGTTTATGTTTGTTCTAAAATACTATTTCTTTCAGAAACGGAGAATTTTGGATCTTTAAAGATTTCTCGCCAATAATCTAAGGTTTCTTTAATACTATGATATTCATTTTCATTATAATCAAAAGAAGAAATAATTGTTTTTATTTCTTCTAAATTTCCATAGAATAATCTTGGTTTGTTGTCACCAGGAAAATTCATTCCGGAAGTGTTATGGAATTCTTCTTTGTTTAAGTAGAAATCAATGGAATCAAGTCTTTTCTCGATATAGTGCTAATGTACAGTTTGTCTATGGTTGATTTGGTTAATCAGACCACCTACCATATCTGTTATAATATTTAAACTAGCACTAATAATATTGAGATTTTTTTTAGATTTTTTATCTATATGTATTATATGATTACAATCTTCTTCAGATTTTCCTACCCATGTACCTAAACATTCATGTACTATTGATAATTTTTCTTCTTCCATAACTGTGATTGGTACCTAAGACATTTTGTTACTTTGATGTTTCAGGTAACTAAACCCGGGTTCTTAAAGCTTGCGCTACACTTGGCAAATCGGCGAACAAGAAATGGGCTTTGAAATAGTACGAAACGTATGAGTTTTACCACAGCAAGAGCCAAAGAAAAATGCAATAGTAATGAAGTTTAAAAGACAGAAAGTAAAGAAAAACTTCTGAAAAATATAATCACCAAGTTTTTAAACTTAATATAATTTTATATTAATTATGTAAACATTCCCCTAGTCCTTATTCGAGGGGTATGATCTTCTTCATACAGTAACGTGTTCTTCAAAAGAATCAACACCAAGACCAGTTAACGAGCGTGTGATCCCCGTAGTGTTGGGTAACCGTTACAAATGAAATAATTACAAACATAAATATTTAAATAAAAGCATAAACAATATGTATTCTTTAATTAAACATAAAAGAGAAAATACTTGCAGATGACGGTTGTAATGTTCAGAACACGTTGCTGCTTTGATATAATTTACAAGTTTATTTTCCTCAAACAAGAAGATAAACTTATCTTGGAAACAGATGTCTCCAATAATAGTTGGGGTTGTGTCTTAAAAGTCATTCCAAAACAATTTTGAAATGACCCGTTATTCCAAACAATGGAATAACCGCTCGAAAAAATCTTATTACAAAAAAGGTTCAAAAAGAACTAATTTGCGGATATAATTCTGGAACATTTAAACCAAATGAACAAAATTATATCATGAAAAAGAATTGTTAGCAATAATACTAGCAAATAAAAATTTCGTATTTATCGTGCTCCAGAAAATTTTATTGTTCGAACTAATAATCAAGCAGTTAAAGATTTCTTTGTCAACAAAAATCATTGCTTACAAGGCCGGAGATTAAAATGGTATAATCAAATCGCATTATATTCATTTGAAGTTGAATTATGCAAAGGAACTAATAATTTTCTTGAAGATTTTCTTAACAGGAATTCAAGTGACAAAGAAGCTTCCTAAACACGGAACTGCAATGCTCCCTCAGAAAATTCCAAATCAAGGAAAGAAAATTCCTAACCAAAGAATGATGGATAGGGGTAAAAAAAAAACCCAATCCGATAGCTGAAAATCAATCGTTAAACAAACAAATTACCAAAAATTATGTTGTTTTCAAGGACACCAACCCGGTATTTACAAAAACTGGTATGAATACCATAACCATATACATAATTTTTCAGGATCATGTTAAAATATTTTTTAAACTTTTGAAGAAGCAAAACTCGCTTTTGCACTCATCATTGTGAAGTTTCTAAACCAGAACCTTCATCAATAAAAGATATTTACAACCCTAGAATTCCTGAAAATATTTACCGTGAATTAAACGGAGTATGGAAAAAACATATTCTAAATGAAAAATTCAAATTTCGTAAAAAATATGAGTAATTTGGTAAATTGTATTGCTGAACAATCAGCTGCAATTGAAAAATATAATTGTTACTTTTCCAAATCATTAAACAAATGAGTTGGAATGACAATCACAGTTTTGAACAACTCAATAATTTTCTACAGATAACAGATTTTTTGCAAAATTCTTTTTGTAACCCTTTTTTCAAAAATAAGAAAAATCTCTTTAATGAAAAGCATAAAAAATCCTCACGTCTTTCTTTTAATTGATCAAAAAATCCATAATCGTCGTGATAAGATTAAACAAATCTTACATGATAATCATCATCAAATAAACCTAACAGATGGTTTACCAAGATTAATCATTCTCATAAACCATGAGCAATGGGGTTTTGAAGCAATCGAATGGGATTTAGTCAATCAAATTGTTTTTCAAACTACAGACAATTCTCTCCTGAAAGATTTTCCCTCAATGATCAAAATCATGATCTATCATGTAGTCAAAGATTTTTCCTTGACCAAATATTTGACTTTTTGGATTGTTGGTACTATCGGATGGCGCGAAAGAGAAATTCTTTCAACCATATCAAATCTGGTATCTAGCTAATACCGAAGAATCTGAATTTCTAGGAGAAAAATTCAAAGGTTCAGAAAGTCATTCTCACATCAACTCTGAATTTTATTAGGTACAAAACATGCTCAATATTTTCAATATCGCCAAAACTTTTCTTGATAAACCAAATATTTTTTACCTCAAGGATGGAAAAAAAATTTCATCACACCTTTCGTGTTCTTACATTCCATCACCTGAGCAAACCCTTAAAGCCACAAACTTGCTCACTTAAATCTATAAAAGAATAGATTTGGACATTCCTTTTGATCTTGAAATGGATACTGAAGAATATGAAGCTACATTAATGGGAGAATTGTTCACTCCCTAGTCTAGCCTCAGAAGACAGCGTATATTATCACAATTTGGAAAATGTAATGGAACCCTAAGCAATGGAGCCAGAATGAGATGGAGCACTGTAGCAGAAACCCTGTTGCGGATCACTGTAACGCATTCCTGTAGCAAAAACAATGTTACAGAGCACTGTTAAGCAAACTGTAGCAAAACAATGTTGCGGAGCACTGTTCATCAGCATTGTAGCAAAACACTATTGCAAAGCATTGTTCATCACTGTTCATAGAAGACAAAAAGTCACTATTCAAAATAGTGAACACTTATTGACTGGACAGCTATATATTCTTAAGAAACTTCATGAATTCAACCAGAATTCTGAGAGTTTAGGGTCCGAGGCCTACAAGTAGGCACCATCAGAGGAAATCATCTTTTAGCACAAGCATATATTTCTTTTCTTATCTTCTGCTCCTTTCTTCTTGTAATACTTTCTTTCTTTTACTCTTTCTTCTTTTCTACTCTTGTAACTTCCGCTCACAAATTAGTTCTTTTCTACTCTTGATACCACTTGTCGTCACCAGGAAAATCCATTCCGGAAGTGTTATTGATTTCTTCTTTATTTAAGTAAAAATCAATGCAATCAAGTTTTTTCTCCATATAGAGCTGATGTGCAGTTTGTTTATGATCGATTCGGTAAATCAAACCACCTAACATATCTGTTATAGTATTTAAACTAGCACTAATAATATTGAGATTTTTTTCAATTTTTTTATCAATATATACTACATGATTATAATCTTCTTCAGATTTTCCTACCCATGTACTAAAACATTCATGTACTATTTGTAATTTTTCTTCTTCCATAACTTTGATTAGTACCTAAGACCTTTTGTTACTTTGATATTTCAGGTGCCTAAAACCGAGTTCCTAAAGCCTGCGCTACACTTAGCAAATCAGCCAACAAGATATGGGCTTTGAAACAATAACAAACGTATGGGTTTTACCATAGCAAGAGCCAAAGAAAAATGCAATTGTGATGAAGTTTAAAATACAGAAAGTAAAGAAAAACTTCTGAAAAATATAATCACTGAGTTTTTAAACTTAATATAATTTATATTAATTACGTAAACATTCCTCTGATCCATATTCGGGGGGTATAATCTTTTTCACACAGTAAAGTGTTCTTCGAAAAAATCAACACCGAGACCAGTTAATGAGTGTGTGATCCTCGTAGTGTTAGGGTAATCGTTACAGATGGAATGATTACAAACATAAATATTTAAATATAAGCATAAACAATATGTATTCTTTAATTAAACATAAGAGAGAAAATACTTACAAATAACGGTTATAACGTACAGGGCACGTTACTGTTCTGATACCATTTATAAGGGATAGATGAGCGAAAGTTACAAGAGTAGAAAAGAAGAAAGAGTAAAAGAAAGAAACTATTACAAGAAGAAAGAAAAGGTAGAAGATAAGAAAAGAAAAAGATGCTTGTGCCAGAAGATGATTTCCTCTGGTTGTAGAACTGCCTATTTATAAGCCTTGGACCTCAAACTCTCTGAATTTTGGTTGAATTCACGAAGTTTCATAAGAATATACAGTTGTCCAGTCAATAAATGTGTTCATTATTCCAAATAGTGACTTTTTGTCTTCTATGAATAGTGTTTCGCGAAAGTGCTGATGAACAATGCTCCGCAACAGTGTTTTGCTACAGTGCTCCGCAACAGTTTTTGCTACAGTGCTCCGCAACAGGGTTTCTGCTACAGTACTCCATTTCACTCTGGCTCCATTGCTTAGGCTCCTTTGCGTTTTCCAAATTGTGATAATATACACTGTCTTCTGAGGCTGGACTAGAGAGTGAACAGTTGTCTCCCATTAATGTGGTTTCACATTCTTCAATCTCTATTTCAAGATCAAAAGGAATGCCTAAATTTATTCTTTTATAGAATTGAGTGAGCAAGTTTATGGCTTCAAAGGTTTGCTCAGGTGATGGAATGTAGGAACACAAAAGGTGTGATGAAAATTATTTTTCCATCGGTAAGGTAAAAAAGATTTGGTTTATCATGAAAAGTTTTGGCCATATTGGAAATATTTAGCATGTTTTGTACCCAATAAAGTTCAAGGTTGATGTGAGAATGGCTTTCTGAATCTTCTAGTTTTTCTCCAAGAAATTCAGATTCTTCGGTATTTGCTAGATACCAGATTTGATATGGTTAAAAAAAAATTTCTTTTTCGTGCCATCTAATAGTACTAGCAATCCAAAAAGTCAAATATTAAGTCCAGGAAAATCTTTGATAACATGATAGATCATGGTTTTGATCATTGAGGGAAAATCTTTAACATAAATATTATAAACTAAATCGCATGGAGGTTAAGAACATAAAGACGTAAATGTCAGGAACTATCATGAATTTTCATAAACCACCTATACAGTATTCTATATTTATATACTGGTCTGCGTTTCTGAGTAAATACCCGGTTATTGCCGGTTTACTCACGAGCTTTATAGCTCACCCTCATTTATATGTTTTTCAGGTTGTGCTGCTTAATCTGATAGATTATTGTCTGGCTTTGGGTCGGTTAGTAAGATCCTAGTAATGTATATTTATAATTGAGATTAATATTGGACTCTTGTTATTCACTTGTTTGCCACCTCCTGTGGATGGGGTGAGAGAGTTGCATTGCCGAATCCTAGTGGGGACCTCAGATAGGTACACCCTGGGATTGGGATGTGACAATAAACTCAACATTGAACTCTGATTCAATTCTGAAAAACTCAATCCATTTCAAAATCATCAACTCAGGTACATGTCAATAAGTAGGTTGTTCTTGGGATGCCCATCCAGATCTCTACAATCATCTCAAACAATATCAATCGTTATATAATGATTGGAAAATAATCAAAAGCAACATAGATCTACTGAACTCACTTTGCATCATAAATAGCTTCCCCAAACTGTTGGAACTCATGATTGCCACAATGGATGAGGAATGAATTTGTATAAGCAATAGCATAGAACATAATATCAAAACCTTTGGTGCATTCAACGAAATTAAATAATTTTGAACATACCATCCAACTCACGAATTGCATCTTGTGCATCCCTGTAGTCATCAAAATCAATAAAGGCATAACCTGGTGGCTTTCGCGCAACCCATATACTGTATTAAAACATACAGAACATAAAACAACCATACACTAATATAAAAAAGAGAAATCATAATGCAGCATGCATCCAAAACAAATGGTAACAGAAAACAATGATATAATGATAAAAGAAGTACAATACAGGAAAGGGAAAAGGAAAAAGGATGATTGGTCTATCCCACCAGATTTAGTTTCCTAATGGGTTTATATGCTACATAGAGAGATGACGTAGCTGTCCGCCTGAAAAAGTACCCTATGGATAGGCCACGCAAACAACACTTCCACCCATATAAACCCACCAAATACTTGGGTACAAGGGTTTTGACATTTGTACTAGAACTCGTCGTTTTTTTATATAAATTTAGAGCAATCTAGAATATAGACACGGTTTTATATGCTATTATTATTATTCTTATTGTTATTATTTTATAATAATAATAATAATAATTATTATTATTATTTTATAGCTTGCAACCACAGCTCCATTATAGATCAACCAAATTGTATATGGCTACGTTCAAAATACCCAAGGATTGTTTCAACTGGACTTTTTGAGTGTCAAGAACCAAACTTTTAGGAGCCTTATTGATACCAAAAATGATAAAATTAATTTAGTCACAATATTGGTTAATCATAGCACATACCTTGCATTTAAACTATCCTCAAAATCTTCTTCTATCACATACATTTGAAGGGACTTGGGGCCAATTTTTTTTACTCTGACTCTGATGTACTCCAATGAGAGCTGACCAGGTTTTAGAAATTTCTAGAATAACTTAAGTCCTATATTTCAAATTAGTAATTAATAAGATTTCAAAAAATTGAATAGAATATCCAACACTTGCCTGACCATAGACACCTTCAGCCCCCCTTTGAAATGGTTCTAAAAGTTGAGAAGTTAAGGCTCGTTTGGCATTCATTCTAGGAACCGGTTCCTTAAATTAATTCTGGGAACTAATCTTAAGGTTTCATAGTAGCATTTGGTTAGCATGAAAAAACAAAAGTGAGTCCCAACCTAAAAAAGATGGTTGGCATGTAATAAAATGAGTTCCATCCAATTTGTAATTTGTTTTTGTTTTAGCCATAAGTATTTCCACATAATCCGTACCACAGCCACATGTGGCCGACCAAATTGAATTTTTTTTTTTTGCATTTCCATGTAATCCGTGCCATAGCCACAAGTAAGCTTTGCACATTTTTCCATCCAAATGTGATAAATACACAACCAAAAAATTTAATATAAAAGTGTAACTTGACATATTACAACGTAAAAGAGAAGAGAACAACTCCAAAAGGGTTTCAAGGGTTTGTCTTTGAGAGAAAGAAGAGTCGATATAGCAAACTTGGCATATTTACAAGTTTACCACAACAAAAAAAATGCCTTCATACAGGTCCACCAAAAAAATGAAAACTGATTCCCAAATTTAAGAAAGAGGGTGATTTGAGATGATGGGCTTTTCTTAATTCTCACTCCAAGACTATCTATGAGAACTCATTACACATACTAGAACTCATTCCATGTAGTGGAACACATTCCCAAAATGAACCACGAGCACTAAGAAATTAGTTCTCTGGTTTAGCAAATTTGGTCTGTAATTCTGTATTACAATCTTTTTCTTCTTTAATATTCCTGCCCTTGGGCAATGTATTTCTTTATCTCTTACTCTTCAATCAAAGATTAACAAGCTACTCGGATCAGAAGAGATCAATAAAAGTTTAAAAAAAAAATGAAATTGGAATCTTTTCTCCTCTTCATTGGGAAAGAGAAAGTATGGAAAGCAATTAAGGCACAAAAAATAAAATTCAACAGTCTTATCAGAAATTAGAATTCAACTTTAAAGCTTCTAACAAAAGCAGTAATAGGAGTGATTGTGGATGGTGAAGGTCATGGTGGAGGAATGGTGTTGGTGGTATAGCAATGGCGAAGGCAACAAGGTGGTATTGTACAAGATTGGTATAACTGCTGGAAACTGTGGCAAAAAAGATGAAGAAGGTTGGGAGTGAGAACAGTAAGGAAATTATGGAGGCAATGAGTGGTGCTGCTTAACAAGGGTGGTGGAGATCATGGATGCAATTGGGTGGCAACAATGATGACAATGGTGATGATGGTAGCGAAGGGGTGCATCAGTGGTCAAGTAGGTAGATGTAGTGAGGTGGCAAGGATGGCCATGTTGTCGGTGGGAAGGGTGGCACAAATAGTGAACATGGCTGGATGATGAGCAACAATGATACTGGTGGTTGGCATGAGTTGTAAAAGTTGTGGTGATAATGGGTGAAGGAGGAGAAACAAAAATGCTGAAGGTTACCAAAAAAAAACGGAGAGGTGATCAAGAAGGGGAAGGATGGTAGGCATGAATCAAGATGCCCCAAACCTTTTCACCTTTGTTTCTCTCTCAAATATTTCAAAATTTCATATAAATTGCTGCCAAAAAAATGGCAAATATTTTCTTCATCTTTTCTTTCTCCCAACAGCGAAAAGGAGTAAAGTACAAAATAATACAAAAGTTTCTTTTCTTGTGTCTTATTCTTCCCAGATCCAACCTGACTGTTGGAATTGGAACACCAATGTATCTTACCAGGGTTGTCTCCAATGACCCTTCTTCCTTGTAGGGTTCTTTCTGAAGTGCTGATATTTTGGAAGAGAGGAACAGTGATCGTGAACAGTGTGCGAATAGTGATCGTGAACAGTGATTTTGGAGGAAAAGGAAATGGAGGAAAACTCTTCTGCGAGGATGAAGTTCTGTTTTTAATGAAGGAAAGGCTCGCTGACGAGTGGAGAACGTGCCAGAGAAGATGTATTTGAAGGAGACATCCCATCCTAACCAACATCTACCCCTTCCGCCACCACCACCACTGCACCTTCTCACGAACCCTTTACCCATTCCGCCACCACCATCTCTTCCCCATCCTCCACTGATATCACCTCCATCATTTCTCCATCCTACACCCTTTCCGCCACCACCACCTATGTTTCAACCCCCACCGCCACCACCACATCTGATCCTACCCTCACCGCCATCATCAACTGTGATTCATTCTTCTTCTGCTATTCCTTCTTCACCCGATCAGATTAGGAAGTTTTCTTTTGCTGATCTGGTTAGGAGGGAAGGCCAGAATGCTAAGGCAAAGTCTGTTGCACAGAAATTCCAAACACACTCGGAATCTCTTCAGATTGAGGCCAAGTTATTCTCAATAGAGTTTTGAAAGAATTTTCACACATTACATCTTTCTGAACATAGTAAAGGAAGGATTAGTTCGATGATTATCACGGAGGAGGAAGCGCTCTGGATCTCCTCTTGCTGTTCAGAAGCCATTAAACTTGAGAAGGCTGGTTCGAAAATCTGGAAGAAGATCTTAGTTCCAGAATTTTGGTTGGTGCATAAATTTCAATTCAGCAGGAAGATTTTAGAGGATTGAACTGGTGTCCGAAAACAGATCGAGGAAGATTTTCGTTCCTATGGGAAGTTCCAGTATTGGTCAGCGCAAGTTTGGAGAGTTGATTTCAAGGAAGGAAGGTCATGCTCATACTTTGGAGATGGCCGGACCGGTGGCTGATGTCGAATTGCCGAAATCTGGTTTTTCTCAGGCTGGTGCGTGTCCGGAGATCAAAATAGATTTAAAAGAAGTCATTGACGTAGATAAATGGAAGAGGGCTGTAGTTCTTACCCCCAATGGTGGAGATTCTTGGTATTACATTGCTGCGGCTCTCAGAAATTTTTTGAGTTTACAATAACCACCGGAGCTTATTCCATTTTCTGAGGAACGGGCAATTTATTTCGCACCCACTCTTGCTGTTGCTGATCAGTTAATATCTTTGAGATCTTTTCCTCCTAAATCTAAACAAGACATTGTCATCTCTAGATGGAACGATATTAATTTTTTGAGTCCCATAGATGGTTATAAGAATGGTTGTTGGATCTTTGTTTTTGGGTTGCCTCCGCATCTATGGGTTGATGAAATTTTCCAGATTATTTGCGAAGCGTGTGGAGGTTTTATTCAAGTTGATAAAATTACCGCTCAAAAGAACTGGATGAAGTATGCTAAGATTTTATTAAGAGTTCTAATATTCTTAGTATTCCACGCTCTCTGCCCTTGGTTTTGAAGGATTATCGTTTCTTCATTCAGATCGCGCTTTCTTCGTCAGATAAGGTTTTGGGATTAAAGGTGGTGGATAAGTTTCAGAAATTTGGGACGGAGGTTGAAGATGATTAGGTGGCCATAGAAAGGAAAGGTGGCAGCAGAATATTGGGTCATAAGTGGGTAATCAAACCGTCTGTGGAGAAAGGAAACTATCCCTTGGGGGTTACGAGACCTGTTTGGAATCTTTCCAAGGATAAACAGGAAACCAGGTCAAAATTTAAATTCAAAAAATCACGAGTTATTTGGAGAGAGAGATATAAACGTGCAGAGTCTCATTAGGAATTTAGGACCGACATAAGGAAACTCTTGATTATGATGGAAGGAATGTGGGGGGAAGGGAAAGATCGAGATCATTGCATCGATTCAAGCAAATCAAACCAGGGAACGAGCGTATTGATTTAGGAGCGAGGAGTAGAAAAGATATTTCGAAGAATAAGGAGGTGGATCTCGAAATATCTTCTTTTGGGCTTCATGGTTTGGGGGTTGGGCCTAAACCCATAGGAGCTCAATGAGCAATTGAGTCAAACCACGTGGATGAGCTCGGGATTGGTCCTGCTGTTGATCCGGGAATACAACGTTTGGACCAGGGGCAGATTGTGAGTGATTATCAACACAAGGTGAGGGTGGAGCTGGACCAAACGAAGAAATTTTAAAGACCTTGGTGGAATGTTCATTGAAGACCTTAGAGCCTTCTCTAAGGCTCCAACGGGGGAAGGGAACGATCGAGATCATCATTTGTTGATAGATACCCTTGGAAGTATGCTCACTGGATTAGACATGCTCACCACCTTTCCAACGGGTTGGGCATATCCTTTAGTCGTGTTTTGAGATCAGCAAATGATGTTGCAGACCCTTGGGCTAGAAGAGATGTGGAGAGAGTGAATTTTGGAGCTGGTTTCCCTAGGGGGAGGAGATTGAGATGTCGGATGGATAGGATTCTATACAATTTTCTTTCTTTTTTCCTATTTGCCTGTCTCAATGTAATTTATTTTGATGTCTTGTTTGATTTTGAATCACATAATGATTCTTTGTTTTCTCTGTACTATGTTTTAATGATTAATGAAATTGCTGTTAATGATAAAAAAAAAATATTTGGAACACTAATGTGAGAAAATTTTCATACAATCACTTATTGATAATTTCGTAATTAACAACACAAAATAAAAACTACTGTTTGAGGTGATGAGAGAGAGAGAGAGAGACCATTTCAACAAAACTAGATATAGAAAAGAAAGAAAATAGAAAAATATGAACCTTGACCCCCACCCAAAATTGTCTCTCTTCGATGTTTCTGAAACTCAAATTTGTTTGATTACTGATTCAATTTCATTAGTCATAATCAATAGAAAATTCCCTCAAAAAATAAAATAAATATATAAAAAAGATGGACCTTGACACCCCCCTCCCCAACAAAATTGTCTCTCTTCAATGTTTCTGCAACTCAAATTTGTTTGATTACTGATTCAATTTCATTAGTCCTAATCAATAGAAAATTCCCTCAAAAAATAAAATAAATATATAAAAAAGATGGCTTCCATTGGGAAACAATTACTACTTTGTCTCTAGTTTACCTAAAAATCACATCCACAGAAAAAATCATCCAAAGAATTCAATAAAATATATACAATGTATACAATATAATCTTTTGAAAAATAACTGTTGTATGATGACATTAGAAATCGATAACTACTTTATCCCTGGTTTACCTAATGAAAGTAAGGCATCGCATCAAAATAGTTTACCTTCGCAAAACTCCATACATACGAAATTCATCTTCAAGTTCTCGCTCGGTCACTCGTGGATCCAGATTTCCCACATATACTCGAGACATTGTTACA
>JAUPMG010000003.1:5953987-5975907 GCA_031762675.1 Pachysandra terminalis
AATAATCTATATTTAGTGAATGCATACCTACGTGCAGTCATTTCATATTTTTATAAATTGTCTTGCTTTCATCTCTCACTCGTGAGTTTTTACAGGTTTTTTCATGAGTCGAAGCAGGCAATTTCTTGCCCGTAGGGGTAATACCTCCCGAGCAAAAGGCAAGCAAAGGCAATTTGACCTTCATGGCGGGGAGCAATATCCCCCATTATATGCCACTAAAGATCTCATTGGTAATAGCCCCCAGACTTCAAAGTCTGCTAGAGAAATTCTTATAACTCTTACCCCTGATTTTATCCTTAATAAAAGGGCTACCCAATCAATAATGTGTCTCAATGTAGGAGATGAACAATGGTTCAACGAACCTTGGGAAATTATGTCTCGTTACTTAATCAACCAATATTTTGTTGGTACTGCTAGTATAGCCAGAGTCCACTATGAGTCCATGTTAATTGAAACTAGTAGTATTAAATTTCCCATACACTTTCCAAGCCTAATCAGCCAGGTAGTCCAATTGGTTATAGCAAAAGCATTATTAAAAGGATAATTTCTCCCTCTGAATGGGGTTTAAATCCCAATTTTGCCTGCAAATTGTCGGCAATTAACATCACTTATAATTACTGGGATTATATCTCAGCTTGGACCAATTTTCTCTTTTATTAGAATCCATCCCGAAAGCATACTTGGTTTATCAAGTTATGCCCCCAGTCAATGAAGACTGTTTATCCAAATTGGATTTTTCAATGGTGGCAACGGGTCAGCCCCGACACCGATATTTTGCCTCCAACTATTCCATTAGAGGAATACACCAAATTCACCCAATTTCATCCTCAATTATGAGGAAAGAACAAGGCTCCAGTAGGCTTGCCCACATTCATATTCTTTACCGAATTTGGTATTCCATGGATATGGAAATGGGATTTACAATGTTCCCACAATGTATTGCGTATCCCTATCTTGGAACGCACATTTTCCTACAGATGGTGGGCTAGCTTTCCAATAAAGGAAACAGTCGAAATTATTCGACAACACAAATCACATTATGAGGCACAAATTCCGAAATTGCCTCCCCTTCTTGAGTAATTAGTCTCACTTAATCCTTTCGAGGTTATCAATTCCAACTTACGGACAGATTTTCCACAAATTACTGAGGCTGAATTAATGCTCAAATGCATAGAAATTATGAAGGACAAATTTATGTCCTCTTTTTCTACTCCTTCTCAATCATAGAAGGATGATGCCTCTATGGCATCTTCTCAAGGCAAAAATCGTTTCTCCCATCTTGGTGGAGAACTTTCCCAGAATCTAGATGATCTTATCGACCTTGAAGATGAGACTGTAATCTTGCCATTGAGGATTTTTGGAATGCCTTCATGCCTCCTCCGCAGTAGCTTATTGCCTCGTCTGCAATTTTGGGGGGAGGGACTACTCTAGTCAAATTAAGGACTAGCACTACGATAGCAATGATGCCAGGACTAAGTCATCCTTGACGTCAGTAAATTTTGCCACATCATCAGTCTACTCATCTACAGTACCACCACGTCATCAAATTATATCTTGTCAGCATATCTTGCCACGACACACTGCCACATCAGCACTTTTTGCTTAGTCAGCTTGACATCAGATCCGGATGTCATCACTCACGTCAGCTGACACAAGTACGTGTCCTCGGACCCACTTGATTGCATCATAGCCGCACACGTGTCCCATTACTGTTCGGATTTCAAAAATTAATTTGAAGTTCGAGATCTATTTAAACGATCCCAGAGCTAATTTTTCGCATTCGGAAATTTTGGGACTCTTGAGCTCTGCAACTTCCGACCACCTTCTTCGGTAACCTTCCGACCACCTTCTCTGATAACCCTCCGACCACCTTCTCCGGTCGACTTCTTCGGCGACCATAGGGGACTGTTCCCCACTGTAAGTATCTTTACTGTTTGTATTTAGTATGGTACTATAGTTTAGTACCTTTTAACTATTTGTATTTCTTATTTTGTAATAGTATTTACTGTTCATGTATTGTTGTTTTGAATAGTAATTTTACTGTTCTGTATTATTAAAAAATACAGTGCATGAACGGTAAATACTATAACAAAATACGAAATACAAACAGTAAAAAGGTAATAATACTATACTAAATACAAACAGTAAAATTATTTATAGTGGGGAAAAATCCGCTGGAGAAGAAGACCGGAGAAGGTGGTCGGAAGGTTACCGGAGAATGTGGTCGGAAGGTTACCGGAGAAGGTGGTCGGAAATTGCAGAGCTCAAGAGTCTCAAAATTTTCGAATGTGAAGAATGAGCTCAGGGATTGTTTAAATAGATCCCACGTTCGTTGATATCCCTTTTGTAACCAAAGGTAACTTTCAAGCGTCTTCTCCAATTCCTTTTTCAACCCACGTTTCATTGCTTCTCTTTTCTTCCTCCCCCTCTCTTTTCACAAAGCAACATTTCCAAAAGCGACGGGAGATGGTCAAGTAAACAAACAACGTTCGTGAGGGAGATTTCCTTCGAGTTTGTATCGATCGATTGGTTTTTCTTTGGGCCAAAGATGGGGTTTTTCAAAAGGCTTGCCAAAATCCTCTCAACCTCCTCCTTTTCCTCTTCAATTTTATTTTTTTTTTAATTTTAAATGGGTGGATCAGGCAACACGTTGATTCTCTGTTACTTATTTTTTTTCTTACTTCAAAATTCTAGGGTTATGTTTTTGATTTGTCTGAACAACACCCTTTAAGAGGTGGAGTCCCTAATTTTTGCTTCTCTTTTTGTTTACTTTTATTTTTATTTTCTAATTTTAAAATTTTGGGGTTGTGTTTTAGCTTTGACCGAACAACATTTTTTGAGAGGTGGAGTTCATATTATGATGAGAACCTGAAGTGATCTGGTTGAACAGCAGATGGTGGATAAGGTGCCTGGAGTTTGATTGTGAAGATTCTCGTCACTGGAGTACAGATTTTGAGGTATAGTTTCTGGACAAGTTTATTAATGATTTATTTTTAAGTTTTTTAATTTTTATTTTGAGTTGTTAATTTTAGTGGTATTCTGTAGATTTGGTATTGTTTTTGGATGACTAATTTTTCCATTTACTTTTAAGCTTTTTTGTTTGGTTTTTGTATTTGATTTTAGAGATTTTCTGCAGATTCTTTTGTTCTTCCATGTGTCAGTGGGAAATTCAGATGGGTTTCCTGTATTTGTTTTTCATTTTGCGTTCAACAATTTGTTTTTTGACTATTTAATATTTTTTAAATTTACCTGTCTTCACCTTCTGTATAAGTTACTCTTGTTATGTGTTAATATATCAGTTACATTTTAGGTCTTCTAATTTATTAGTTAATCTCTCTTTTAGTTACTCTTTTGAAATTATTGTATTCTAATATTTTTATATTTTTTAACCTCTTAAGATTAGTTGCTCCCTCAAGGATCAATAGGTGTTGGTTCCAAGTCATGTTTTGGTCCAATAGATCATTGAGAATCACCAGTTGAAGATCTCTGAAAATGTCAGGAAGCATGTCAATTGTATCTGCCAACAATCTCAATGATTCTGATCCCTTACCTCACTGTGTATGTTAAGCTCAATTAGTTTTCAAATTTCATGTTTGTGTTTTAAGGGTTTGTTATCTAGGTGTTGTTAAACTTAATTATATTTGCTTACTTTGAATTATAGAAGCATATTGACGTCTTCAATGGAATTGATTAAGGATTCTGTCATTAATAACAATTAGATACCATTTTCTACTACTAGCAGCTATATATTTCTTTGCTACTTCATTTTTTTCATATATTTCTTAGTCTTTAGTCCATTGGATATGATTTTGGTATACTTTTTAGTCCATTTTCTACTATCGGTTCACTAAATGATCTAAAACTTAGCTAATGTCTTAATAATCTATATTTAGTGAATGCATACCTACGTGCAGTCATTTCATATTTTTATAAATTGTCTTGCTTTCATCTCTCTCTGTCTCTCATCATGTTTGCTTCTTCTATCTTTCTATCTCATTTTAGTTTTTATAGTTACAAGTATGAGCTATCTCTCTAAAGCATTAATTATGACCTTATTTATTGATATAACCGGTTTTAGCATCCATTAACTTGATACCAATGAATTTATAGTGTGTAGGATCCATAAATTTTGCTAATAGAGAGTTACTAGAAAAGATTGTGTACAATGATCCCATGAGTTCCATTTTGGGTGAAAACTGAACACCACATCAACACAACTAAATAGATAAGTTTGAAACATGACCAACCAAAGAAAAGGCCTTCCTTTTAATATATGACGGAATTCCAAATACTATAATTTCCATAAGGCCTTCCTTATAGACATGCAAGGATCTAGTTTTTGTATTTGAGATCATGAGAAAGGACATCCCAGATTCAATTGGTCAACCTACAAGCAGTCAATTTTACCTTCAATTTTTATCTACCTTCAATTTGCATTTAGTATGAGCTCTTGGCCTATACTTTCTTGAGTGTTTAAGTTAGATCAGCCTAGGATGTATATGGAAGATGAAACTTTTCCAAATGCTATAACACTTACCATAAGATGGGCTGTTGGACATGGCAGCATATAGGAAACTTTTGGATGGTACGAATACAGTTAACTTTTCGAAGGTACTATTATCTTGATCTACATTCTATTGAAGGTACACCGGTGTTGCTGATCTACTTTCTATTCATGAACTTTTTTCACTATTTCATCCTAATTTTGTTGGTAAGGAAACTTTTAATTTGGAAATGAATTCTTTATACAATTTCCTATTTTCGTATTCTTAAATTGTGCTGAATTAAGTGTATGGTGCAGGGGATACTAATTTGAAATATTTGCTGTGCATTTCTTTTCTTTTCTTTTAGTTTCTTTTCTTTTGAAATGTTGGTTTTTGTGGGATTTATTTTATTGTAATTAGTTTAAATGTAATGGACTAGATAAGCACATTTTAGTATCACAGTTATTGAATACAAATAGTACATTTGAGCAAGCTCAATCTAAGTAGGAGTTGCAATCTCATAGAAGTATAATGGTTGGTATGATTATAAAAACGCTCAAAGGTAAAAATATTTAACATTATAATTCCAACCTCTTTCTTACAACATGATGTTCATGCTTGATCCATATAGGACGGAAAGCTTTGCATTGAGTAAACAACATAAATTACTAGGGAACCATAAAGGAATTGAGATTATTTTTATAGTACAATTTTGCCATGGTAACAAGGTTTGCATATTTGTTTATGATAATAGAGATAATTAATCAAATGAAAGAATACTAAATGAATTATTCTTTTGGGATATGCACCGAGTCAATTTCCAGAGTGATAAGAATAAAATATGAGACCAACCTTTCTAAATTCCTTAGCTTTGGTAAAACCCTTTAGAAATGAGGCCAACAGATTATAATCAGGATCAGAACCTTTCACTTCAAGAGCAAGCAAGGTTCATGGTGCTTTTATATAGCCCAATTATACATACTGATTATAATTTCGCACGGCACAAGCTTTGTTTTCTTTTTACTATCTCAAATATTTTACATGGAGCTTCAAAAAAATAGGTTGACTTATAAGGTGCGTATTTTTTAGTGGTAGGATTTTGTTGAAAAGATATATATGTATATATATATATATATATATATATATATATATTATATTGCAGGTCAAAAAACTAAATACTATTCTTCATTTGTTGGGGAATCTGATTGGTTCGCCCATGTCTACCTTCCGGTGTTCTGCATTCTATTCTACCAAGTGATATTGTATTACTAAACAGTCTTGGAATATAGCCTAGTCACAAGTGTTTTATTGTCAGTTGTATGATCTATGAAATGCGTCTTTAGTAATTTACTTATCATATTGCTCAGATAAGTTAGTTGCTAGATGTCAACTTATCATTGGTAATAACCAATTTTTCAAATTGGCTCATCATTAGTATTGGATCCAGACTGACCGATACCGCCAATTCGAACCGAAACCGGTCGGGGCTGGTCCAGTACCCAGTCTCGGTACATTAAACCTTGTTGCTATCCCTAATTGTAAGACTCCATTATTTCAATTAAATAAAAAGTAGTAAAGAAAAAAATATACACTAGCTATACAGATTCGATAAATTCGTATGAGTATTGTGTCAACCAAACAACAACATTTCAAAACATATGCATTTGAAATCATAAGATTTATAATTGATATGCATTCCAATTCTCATGTATCTTTGAATTCATGCGATCCAAACGCACCCTAAGGTGAATGCGGATATATTTGTATGTGCGATTTTACTGAATTCGAATATGAATCCACCAATGCAAATAATCCGATCATTCGATCAAATTTTGTATTAAATATTTTGAATTGGATATGGGCAACTTAGATTCGATTCGTTGACAACCCTTGTAAGTGGTTCTCTAGTTTTTATTAAGCTTAGCACGTTAACCTGTGCAGTAGTCGCTACATTGTAGTTATGTAAGAAGAGGGGAAATTTCTCAGCCTTGAAAGATCTAATGCAGAGATTAGTTGCTGGTGACGATCACAGCCAGAAATAATGAGGAGAAGACCCGGAATTGGAGGTTTGCAGAATGCTGCAGCTGCTAGGGTTTGTTTTTTCGATCTCCATGAACACATCATCCCTTGCATCTTTAATATTAAGGTTTATTTATTATTTTTTTAATGTTTTGCAGGATCAGTATCGATTGCTCGGAGAAAATGTTGCCAAGATCAGAACTGATCTCATGAAGGAACAACTTACTACTTTTCGTTCCCAATTGGAAGACTTCGCTTGCAAACACAAGGTTCGGTTTTTTTTTTTTTTTTTTTTAATTTTAATTTTTATTCTTTTCTGTGTTTTAAGCTGGTGTGCCAGATTAGAAAGTTGTGATCTTGTTAATATTTTTAACAGTTTTGTAGTTGACATGATTCTATTGAATTCACTACCCAGAATTATTGATATTTTTTTTTATGGGAAATATGCATGAACCATTTTAGTATAAAAAGCTTAGTTCATACCCCTTATGGTTTTGTTGTAGAAATGGGTTTGGGAAAGCAAAGTTATTCTGCTGCTTGTAGATGATGGTTTTGGAAGGTAGGATCAATTAGATGCATTGTTGGTGCCGGGATGCAGCTTTTTGGTTAAGGTACTTGTTAGTGGCATATCATATAGCCTAGTTATCACTTATCATGCTCCACCATGGACAAGTAATACTTAGCAATTTGACGTAGATTTCTGCCTCCAACTAATGTCCTCACTCCTCAAGAGATCATCCAACTCTCCCTTGAGCATCCGCCTATGCTCAATCTCCTCACTCTTCAAAGATTTGGATTCCTAAACAAATCTTCTCTTTGATATCATGAAGTATCATCTTCTTTTCATCAAGATAGACCCTATGGTGGTTATTTTCCAATCCTTGAATTATCTCTTGATAAAGGTTAAGGATTTTATAAACTTCAATGTTTCCTAGCCAGTTATACAAATATCTCTTTTTTACCAACACCTAGACACTTTCTGATAGAACAAAGGGTGTGACAACCGCATGTTTTCAAATCTAAAAGGAGTAGGGCCCATATTCATATCCTCTATTGAGAGTAGAATGGGATTGTGGTCTAACACCTGTTTAGGAAGAGCTATCTGAATCAAGGATGGAAAATTTGCGTCCAGTAAGTAGTGTTAACGGACTTATCCAGTCTCCAGTAGAGTGTAGAGGGAGGGGATCTTCTTGCATATTGGAACATGTGAAATCAGATCCATGTAATGGATAATCCAACAACTCAAAATCCCTAATAAAATCCAAAAGTTTTTGCATGCTCCTGGTGATTCTGCCATCTCCTCTCTTCTCACTAATAGATTGAGTCACTTTGAAATCTTCTGCCCAAAACCATAGGAGGTAAAGATCCCCTAAAAGAAAGATTGGTTAAAAGTGAGACGTGTTGATTTTCCACCTCAAGTTTGCTGGTTGGACTTTTTTGTTTGGTTGATGCTAGTCATTACTACTAAAGAGTATTCATATGCGTCCTCCATTGTTCTGAATTTGCTTGGGGCTTCACATGTATCTGATGAAAAGTGTTATCTTTCAGTGGGAAACATGCTCAATTTGAAGCAACTGGTGATCAATTTGGGGTTCAAATTAGGCAGCCTTCTGTTCTCTGCTTGGGCCTCCCTCTGGTTGTGGTATTTTAGACTACACTAGTCTAGAATCCACTTATAGATTGAGCATGTTGCCTTGGTGATCAATATTTCGAATTTCTTTTTATAATTCATGTGTCAATGGTAGACACGCTAGAAAAGAAAAGAAAATTACGGAAAGGGGGAGATGATGAGTTCAAACATCATCTTAATAGACGAGAGCAAGTCTGTGTCTAAGTTTTCATAGGTTTGGATCTTACACCTTTGGTTCTATATAGATGAGGCAAGCATCCACTAGCAACCATCAACTAGCAAGTGGCTGTATGGATATGGCGAGGAAAAGGACAATACGGTGGACATATATCATTACTGCCAAATTTGCAATGGAAATAGGGATCAGGATGGCAGTCCTTTGAATGGCTCCCTACGGAGTCAGTGCTTGGAAGGCCATATCCAGTTTATATGAGAACTTTTCTGAAGGCATTTTCTATAGTTTGGGTTGCTGGATAGAGCTCTGTTTAGAGTCTTTAGACACTTGGTGTGGGGAAGCTACTTTTTCAGGACTGTCTCTCTCTCATATATTATATAACCTTGTCCAAGGTGGGCTTTGGATTGTGCTCTGGTTGCAGGCTATATGAAGACTCAGATAGTACTGAGAACATTCATGAGATATCAAATCAATGATTGAGAGATGGATATCGTAGTGTGTTTTTGGGTACTCTTTACTTCTCTACATTGTCTGTGCATGATGCCTGTAGGAGGTGGTGGATTTGGAGTCTGAAGGACCATTCTGGGTCCAATTTTTCTTCCTTGCTTTATCTTCTGAAAAATCAGAGTTTGACCCTCATAGATTGATTTGGAAGATTCCATTTCTATTCCAAGGTAGCTTTCTTTAAGTGGACAATTATGGTTTATAATCTAATCTCTAGGAAGTGGACTGTTTCCAATAGCTGCAGTTTATGTGATTAGAAATAGGATTGGTTGCACCTTCTTTCGTTGTTCTTTTATGAACAGATGAGTTCGATTCCTTGTTAGATTCAGATTGGCTTGATCAATGCCTAAAAATGCTCTTTACGCTCTTATTGCTTGAGATTAGGAATATGTAGTAGGTGATTCTCTTGGATATTTGTTTTCAATTTCATTGCTAGCTTTTCCATGCACCTTACATGAACATCAGGATTTCCCCTTTTGCTTTATTCTCAATGAAATACTTTATTAAATCAAAAAATTCCTAGAGACAAAAAACTGTTAATTGGCTTCCCTTACTGATAAATTAAGGCTTATACTATTTCTTCTTTAAAGTAGATTCAGTGATTTGGATGCTTAATTCTGACAATAGCATTTCATTTATTCTTTTTTTCTATTTTAAAGCCATTGCCAGTGCACTGTGATGTACCCACTGTGTGGACTGTCTATAGTTAACTTGGGTAATGTTCTGCACGAAAGGAAAAATGTATGTAACCATTTCTTCCAAAATCTGTGTTATTTGTGGGAAGGATGGAGAAAATGCGAACCATTGCTTTATGTATTGTGAGGCGGCCAGGTCAAATTGTTGTCATCATCAATGGCATTCTAAATATGACCTTTCTAGTTCCTTTAGATATCTAAGATCTGCATCAGTGGTTTTCAGATAGGTAAACGAAGGGGACTCACCTCTAAGAACTGAATAACGGGTAGAATCAGGAAACAAGAAGTTGGTATAAGCTTTGTGCTCTTGCTTTTAAGGAGATTTAAAGGGATGTCTACAGATTATATTCGAGGGGTTGGAGTGAGAGGATCACACCAACCTATCCAACATTTATACGCATCATCAAGCTTAATTTTGACGAATGCCCCATTAGGTACAGGAGTCTTTTGTGATAGCAAGATGGGACTGCCAACAGAGATGACCCAATGTTGTTATTTTAGAACATGCAAATTGTGAAGCCTCTTAACCTACTGAAAGTGAGGGTTATTTATGGGCTCTTTAGAACATGGGGGATATGTGGAGGTTGTTTTGTGCATTGAGTAAATTCTCTCTTCAGCACCATCAACTCGTTCTCAAGAATGCCAGCATTGGGTAATGAAATAGCTGTTGAGTTCACTAATAGTGGAATCATGCATTTGTTATGAGCAAGGATTGCTTTTTTATCGTAATTGTTTGGTTCTTTGTACCTTATTCATTTTTCTCTCTAGTAATATAAAAAAAACATTTTGTGATTGACAAGAGAAGTAGGAACTTCTGATATTCATATGCCCAACATTTCTGATCATAAAGATGATAAAGAAAAAGAAGAAAACTAGACAAAACTAACTAGCATTTCAAATAGAATGCTCATAGAATGTAATTGTGCATAGAATACAATTTTCTTACTCCTCTCGTACTACCTCACTTATTTTATCTTCTTCTGACCAGGAAAAATCACAGCCTGCCCTTTCCTCAACTAAGATTTTCGCTACATTTGTTGATGTATCTTTGTATATTTGTAGGAATTAACTAACAGGAAAAAATAAAGTATGAAATCCTTTTAATTACTTTTTTTCCCAATTCCTCTGGAGACTCTACTCACGTCTCTCATTTTCTCTAGGGAAATATACTGTATAGAGTATCCTATACCAATGCATGACCAAATTGTATATAATTTTAGCAACAATATTATCGCTTTAAGTGGGTATATATATTTGTCTTTTTGTGTATTATTTAATAATTATGTCTTGCTTGATGCAGAATGACATTCGCAAGAACCCTACATTCAGATCACAGTTCCATGAAATGTGTGCTAAAGTTGGAGTCGATCCCCTCGCTTCAAATAAGGGTTTCTGGGCAGAGCTGTTAGGCATTGGTGACTTCTATTATGAACTTGGTAGGTACTGATCATCTTAAATGGTGATGCATGTATCTCAACATTTTCTCTAGCTATTTCAGCAGAAAACATGAAGTTATTTCATTGATGGTTCACTAGTGAACCATTTAAACATTTATAGCAAGATACAAGCAATTGGAGTAGTTCATAAAGGCCAACTTTGAGCTTCTATTTTAGAAGTTCTTAGTAATGGAAAGTAAAAGAAATGGAAAATAAAATAAGGAAGTGACCAAAACTAAGCTACGTCCCTTGCTCTAATGCATTTGTCTTCTGAGTTCCATAATTTTGTACTCGTATATTCGTTGAGTGATTATTGGCTCATTAGTAATATCACTTCAAGAACTAGAACAGCTATTTATACCTTTTTTGTTTAGGTTTCATATTTTTTATGCTTCAAAATTAGTTTAAACATCAACTAAAAATATTGCAATTTTAGATTTATTGTGGTCATTCTTAGAATTTTATTTAAGTACATTTAGATATGTCTTAGATTAGTTAATTGAGTTCTGTCTAGGTCATGAGAATGGTGACTTTATCATTTGTTTATGGGTGAGGTCTTATTACTTAGTCAAGATGTTTGAGGGGATGCTTTGGTAATATTAGTGGATTCTAGTAAAAGGGGGTTCAACTAGATATATAAAGAGTTAGAATCTCTGCAGCAAGGGACTTCTAGGCAGTAGTTTTCTTTGAGAGCAAGGCTCCCCTTCAGCTAGAGTTTGAGAGTTTAGAAGGATTCTATTTAAGCTCGATGCTCCAAGAATTCCCAATCCCTTTGGTGTTGTGATTCATACACGAGGGTCTGTTTTCTTCTTAGGAGCAGTAGCTGTTCTCCCTTTTCTAGAAATGGTTTGGGAAGTTTTCAAGGTTGCGTGTTCGCGGTGCCAAGTCTGATGCCTCAATGCAGTATCTTAGCATGAAAGTATCTTCTCAACGGTCTTCTCCTTTGAAGATTATCTACAGTGTTAATACGATTTATGAAAACAGTCCATACAAAAGCTTTAACTTTAAGAGGAACTTTAGATCCCCAAAGATGAGAGGCGGGAAAAGGAGGCAACGAAGCAGGACAACTCTTTCCTATAAAGCCAAAAAAAGATTTACAGGAAAAATTACCACTAGGGTCCAGGCACCAAACACGAGAATCAAGGGAAGACTCATAAATAATGACATTCTTTAGGAGTTCAAACAAATTACGCAAGTCCTCCATCTCAACCGACCTCAGATCCCGTCAAAGAGGGAGATCCCAAATAAACCCAAAAGAGACGAACTCAAACATCAGCAACTAAAGAATCCTTGCACTGAACTACCTGAAAAACTCTAGGAAAACAATAGGCTAGAGATTGCTCTCCCCACCAAACATCCAACCAACAGAGAATCTGACCTTATTAGAGAAAAAGGGAAATAAAGAAGTGATACTCTTCCAAACACCAGACGATTTAATATGAGCTCTAAGGTTAATGTCCCACCCATTTTGATGAACACCGAACTTACTTGCAATGACGAAATGCCACAAAGTTGTCTTCTCAGTACTAAATGTCCATAACCATTTTCCCAAAAGAGCTTGATTCCTCGAGTTGAGATTCCCCAAATTGAGTCCACCTTTAACTCTCTCCTTGCACACTTCCTCCCATCTCTCTAAATGATCTTTCTTCACCCCACCACCCTCCCAAAGAAAATCTCTTTGAAGTTTTTCCATCCTATTGATCATAGACTTAGGGGCTTGAAACAGAGACATGTAATATGTGGGTAAGTTGCTTAAAGATGCTTGGATAAGGGTGATACGACCTCCTAAAGACAGATAATTTCGTTTCCACGAAGCCAATCTTTTCTCCAGTTTTTCAACAATCGGCGACTAGAAATGAGTACTCTTATGATTACCATTCAAGGGTAGCCCCAAATATTTCATTGGTCACCTTCTTATCCCACATCCCATTAAATCACAACACTCCTGAAGAGTCTTTTCCTCCACATTTATACCATGCAGACTACTTTTATCTAAGTTAACATTTAACCCCGACACCATTTCAAAATATTTCATAATGCATTTTGTCCAATAGATGTTATCTTTAGAAGCTTCCAAGAAAATGAAGTATCATCAACAAACTACAAATGAGATACCTGAATACTATCTCTCCCAACTCTAAACCCCTGAATTTTGCCAATCTCCTCCGCTCTCCTAAGAAATCGATTCGAAACATCACTTACTAAAGTAAAGAGAAGAGGGGAAATAGGATCACCTTGCCTTAGACCTCGAGACGATGGGAAAAAACTAGCAATACCCCCATTAAGGCAAAAAGAATAGTGGACATTACTAATGCAACCTTTGATCCACCTACACCAATGATCCGGGAAACCTTTCCACCTAAGGACAGATTCAACAAAATTCCACTCGACCTTGTCATAAGACTTTTCAAAATCAACTTTCAAAACAAGGCCTTTTTCCTCTAAATTACTCCGCTCTTCGATACACTCATTAGCGACGAGGATACTATCGAGAATCTGTTTTCCCTTTGATAAAGGCCCTTTGGTTACTAGACACCACATCACCAATCACCTCTGTGAGTCTATTTGCAAGAACTTTAGCTATGATCTTATAAACACTAGTCGTGAGACTAATGGGTCTAAAATCCTTAGTTATTTTATTTTACGGATCAAAGCGAGGAATGTGCAGTTATTCGCTTTATTAATAACCTCACTCGAGTGAAATTCCATGATGATAATCTCCAAACAATCCTGGAAGAAAGCAAGAGTGAACCCATCCGAACTCGGTGCTTTATTTCTGTCCAACTCCCAAACCGCCTTCTTAACCTCCTCAATTTCAAATTCTCTTTCAATCCACCCCACTCTGCTCTCCTTAATCTTAGGACTCTCTAATCTGCTGAGGTCAAAATACCAATTCTGATCCGAATGATAAAGATTCCTAAAATAGTCTGTGAGCTCCTTTTCAATGTCATTAGGATCCTCTACAACTCCTGAATTTGTCATGAAAGTAGAGATCATATTCTTCTTATTCCTGAAATTAGCCATCTTGTGAATTTTTTTGTATTACCATCTCCTTCTTTGATCCAAAGGACTTTAGATTTTTGTCTCCAAAGTTTATCCTCTTTTCTAAGAATCTGCTCCAATTTTCTCCATTAATTCCTTCTTCTTCCGGGTTCCAACCGAAGACCTCCTTGTTCCAAACTTGGAGCTTGTTTTTAATCTCTTTAAGGGCTTTCAAAAACTTAAATCCCTCCCATCCCCCCAACAAAGGCAGATCCATCCACCAGTTTTGAATCATCTCCACAGAATTAGGATGAAGTACCCCACATATTTTCAAATCTAAAAGGAGAGGGACCTCCCAAAATCCCCTTTACAGAATTAATCAGGATAGGACAATGATCAGAAATAGGTCTAGGCAAAACTTTCAGAGAAGTATCAGGGAAATGAGACTTCCAACAAGAGCACACAATGAATCTATCAAGTCTACAACACACTGGTTGATCTTGAAGATTAGACCAAGTAAAAAGCCCCCCTTGCATTGGAAAATCATATAAGAGCTCCTTCAATAAAATCAGCAAAATCCTTCATACTTCTAGTGAATCTACTACCCCCTAGCTTCTCATTGGAGAATCTAATTACATTAAAGTCGCCCACAAGACACCAGGGAAAATTCCGAAGGTTTCTGACAAACATAAGCTCCTCCCAGAACAAATTTCTAATCCTAGGCTTGTTAGGGCCGTAGATTCCAGACAAAACCCACTCAAAAACATCATTCACGTTTACGAATTTGATTGAGAGGGAAACCCTTCCATATATCCACTTTCTTAACAACATCGACATCCCAAATCATACAAATACCACCCGAACGACCCACAGAAGGAACAAAATCTCACTCCTTATTTTTACAATCCCCAATCTGCCTAATAATCTTCTTTGATAACGACTCCATTTTGGTTTTGTGAAGCACCATAATATCTGTCCTAAACTTTCTTCCTAGATCCTTAACAGCTCTTTTTTTTTTTCACTCCTATTCCAACTGATGATCTTCATAGAGGAACACTATTATCTCACATCAATCCTTCTCCTTTGGATTTCCTTCGATGATACTGATTACATATCTGCATAGTACTATCTTCCTGTAATTTACCTTCTGCATCCACATTTGGTCCTTCAGTCCTAGCCCTGAACTCAGAAATTGTATCAGTTATAGAGACAGCTACACCCTTCAAATTAAAAACTTGAATTTGAAGCTATATTCCTTATTCCTTTCCAGACATCTTCTTTTCTACCCTCTTTCAAAGCACATGCTGTGCAAATCTCCAGAAATTTTGAATGTGGACAGACCCGGGCAATCTCAGCCCCTGATTCAATACTTTCTTTTGAAAAACTAAATTATCAAGATCAGCACCGAGAGGAGTACCCATGTGACCATCCTGCAAACACAAATCAGTAACACCAAAAAAAGGGGAATTTTCCGAAAGAGAACCGATTAAATCACCCGTACCTGGAGTAGCATATACCTCATTATGACGAATACCATTAAACGCCTCCGAGGGAGTGGTAGAAGGAGAAATGGGATCAGAAGGAGAATCAGATGGATGACCTATGCAAGATTCAGAGAGGAAACCTTAGAATTATTCACACCTTGTGAATCCGCCAGAGGAGAAGAATCGCTTGCCACGGTCCCTGCATATTTGGTGATGTCTAATTTGTCTTAATGGTTATTGGCCAAAGGAAAAACAACCATAGAGAGTTCAGCATTCTCAAGAAACAAAAGGCTCACAGATCAGCAACCTGCCCGCAGTAGAAGAGGGAGCTGATTCTGAAATAAACTGCAAACGTCCTTCATCAGGGGACGCAGCCTTACCCATCATGGTTGTCTTAATTTTTGATGCCAAAATTGTTCCTCCCTTTTTAATAGCACATCCCATTTTTCCTAAAGAAGTGATATCAACATCATGTTACCTGATTGAAAATCCTCCTGTATTTGCTTACCAATTTTCTAACTTCATGGATATAGCCAAAGCTCTTTTCCTTCTATTTATGAATTGCTTTTTTTTTTTTCATAAGCTTCCACCTTTTAGTGATCTGTTGGTCAGGAGACCCTGATACCCACCTCTACCATTCAGTCAGTACTACATCTGAGTAACCAGCATATCAAGTCACATTGGATGAAAGTGATTGTTTTTTACCATCCGATAGTTGCAGCTTTGTGTTCAATACTTAGGCCAAATGATCAGAAGTTGATATGTCTGCATGATTTGCTCTAGCATTCTCGAACAATTCTCTCCAGTCTCCATAGATGATTAGATAGAGCTTTATCAAGTTGCTCCTTGATTAATCCAACGGCTTTCCTCTTAGTTGACCAAGCGACATTAGGGCTATTGAAACCATATCTATGAGTCCCATTTCATCTATAAACTACTTGAAATATTCTGCTATCTAGAGATTTTCTGTTGTCCCCCCTTTTTTTCACCCATTTCATCTATGAACTGCTTGAAAATGTTCTGTTGTTCAGAGATTTTCTTCCTTCCTCTTTTTTCCCCAAACAAATCAACAATCTCATTCACATATCCCATCAATAGTTAGGGCCCTTTAAACTCTTGCCCCAACTGTTGTAAGTCACTGCCATCATTTCCCTAATCCACATGACTGGGTCACGGTAAATAAAACTAAGCACCCATGGTGTAGAAGGCGGATCTGTTGGTATAAGATGGTTACCATGCTGATTTTCAGCAAGCATTTCTGCTTCAATATTTTCCTTCCAGGCACACAATAATCCCCCTAACAAACCCTGCACTGGCACGATCCTACACCACAAATATCTGATCTTCCTTAGCTGTAACTTATATCTATCCGGATTAAGTCACTGCCATCATTTCCCTTATCCACATGACTGGGTCACGGTAAATAAAACGAAGCACCCATGTTGTAGAAGGCGGATCTGTCCGTATAAGATGGTTACCATGCTGATTTTCAGCAAGCATTTCTGCTTCAATATTTTCCTTCCAGGCACACAATAATCCCCCTAACAAACCCTGCACTGGCACCATCCTACACCACAAATATCTGATCTTCCTTAGCTGTAACTTATATCTATCCGGATGAAGTTTGTATTCCATAAGAAATAAAATATCAGGATTATATATTTTAATTAGGGACTTAATAACTCGCACTGTCGGGGGCTGCCCCATCCCCCGACAATTTCAACTTAGTACAATCATGGTCAGGGGTGGGGCGATTCTGGGCTTGCCTCGCCTGCCCATTTATTTGAAAATGAACAAACGGAAACTGATACTGCAAAAATTGGTGGATTTACCTAGTTTGCATGCACTTGTGGAACTGCTGTTGGAAAATCCTCGAAATGAACCATGCGCGATATTCACCTGCTTTCATTTCACTGTATTCATCATTCTCTTGCATTGGAACTTGCTGTTCTTTGATCTGTAGTTGAACTGTTCCAGTTGAGATGAATGTTAAACCTTTAGCTTGTTCTTGTGCTCTGGTAGATTGTGGTGCCTGGAACAACAGATTTGTCTCATGCACAGCATCCTATGGAATTTCAGAAGTATAGTTTGCTATTACATTCTCATCCATAGCAATCAAATTATGATTTAATGCCTCTCTGTTGATGTCTAACTTCTAAAATCCAGCCCATGGGCATTCATATTTTTTTTTTTGATCGATAACGCAATGATATATATAATGAGGAAAGTAAAAGGATTACAACAAGTGAAGAAACAGTAAACATAACAAAGGCAAAAACTATACAACAGGGCTCCAAAGCTCAAGTACAAAACTAAAGCTCCACCATTACCAGAGATGGGGAACCAAAGAAACAAGAAGGCATCCCACCGAAACTACATGAAAGCCATAGTGGCCCAACATCTAGTGAAATCAATCCATGCCACGTCACGGAATTCCGGAAGGAAAGTCAACCAAGAAACCGCTATAGTCATAATGGAATCGAAAGTAGCCCCGACACCCTTTCTTTTATCTCCATATTGATCCCAACGAAGACATAGAGTCCGTTGACCTTTAGAATCACCAATGCCCAGAGTCGAAACAGGCTGAATGTTAGGATCCATGGTAGAGTTGGACGAGGAATCTAGCGTGCCACAAATAGACACTTGTCTATATAGATCTTGTGGGCCATTTAGGCCCTTCAGCAAGGACAAAAGTGAGATAAGGACTGATGTGAATGGGCCTAACAGAGAACCTTGCTCATGGGATAGGTGGGCTGGGCTTTTAGATTGGGCTGCTAATGGAACCATTGCCATATTAGAATTACTACAGGCTCGGCCCATATAGTGATCCATGGGGTCTTCATGTCATCCATCATCAACTCGTTGTCTTTTACTGGAAGCCAGCTGCTGAGATATGACGTGCACCACCATCCTGTCAGAGAACCCACAGACACAACAACTTGATTTGAGTAGTTTGACATCTGTTGTAGGTGAAAACTTCTTGGAGCCATCATTTGATGGGTACAATTGTGTATTTATAGATGTAATCCCAAAGTCTTGTTGTTATAGGGGGAAGAGGGTTCTCCCAACATCTCAATGAAAGAAGTGATACGTGTTTGATATCTATGAAAGAGTCACAGTAATGAGTATAAATGATATTTTTAGAAGTTGGAGGTTTTTTTATCTTTGCATTCTTTGGTGATTATGTAGAAGATCGGAAAATGTGATAATGGATCTTATGCTTAAAGGGGAGTCCATTTTAAGGATCTATATTGTGGGACAGTCTTCATTCGTAATTTACTAGGCCCTTAATAATCAATCTACAAAATGTTTTTTGCCAATGTAAACCCATTTTTTAGTAATGAAAGTTTTATTTGTTTGTATACTATGTTATCTGTGATGTTTGGGCAAGCAATCTGTGTTTACATCAGGTGAAATTGAATAGAATCATTTATCCATAATCTGGGTTCGATCTTGTCATACCATTCTCTTTTCTGAGATGAAGCTGCTAATTTCTAGGCAGGGGTGCAGATTGTCGATATTTGCTTGGCTACAAGACCTCATAACGGAGGGCTGATCAACTTGCAGGAACTATGTAGTTTGCTCTGTCAAAGGCGAAAGACTGCTCGTGAAGCTGTGTCAGAGGATGACTGTCTGCGTGCCATAAGTAAGCTAAAGGTAATACGGTTAATCTTGTGTTTGAGTGCACTAAATAGGGTAATTTATGCTATTTTTCTGCACTATATTTATTAGGACGCTAGAGGTACCAGTCAAAATTGTAATGGTACATGAGTATCTGGTGCTATAGTATTAAGTATCGGCTGATCCCTAGTTGGATCGGCTGATACAACTCAGGATCGGCTCGGGATGAGTCACGATCCCAAGCCTATCCCCAAAATTGCTAAGATTCTCTGACTCGGTCCAAAACCGAATCAGATCGTCCGATCTAGACGATCTGACTCAGTTTCGGACAAGTCAGATCGGATGATCCAATATGGCTTGTCCGACGACCCTCAAAATTTTATGATTTAAAAAAAACAATTAGGCCATGTATGGATAGGTCGATCCCGAGTTGGATCGCCGATCCAACTCGGTGTCAAACTGGGACGGTTCTCGACCCGATACCGAGTTTAAACACTATGCTTGGTGCAGTTGGATGCTGTGCAACCATTGAGTTCGACGCAACTCAGTGATTTTTTTTAAATAATGTGTCAACCAGATCGAATGCTTACAACCTTTATTTTAGTTTGTGCTACTGAACAAGGAAGAACAACAAATGGAGGGAAAAAAATGATAAGAAAAGAAGAAAAGACACGGTGTTTATTAGATATGTGCACCTTGGTTAAATGTCTGGTGAGACGTGAATTTCACATGTGGTAGATGATTTGGCAAAACTCCCATCTTTTCCATGTGTACTTCATATGGCCCCACCTCACATATTTCCAGCCAAAAACATTTGTCACATGGCAGGAAAGCATATCCTAATTATAGCATTTTTCTTCCAAAGAAAATGGAAATATTAAAAAATTCATTGATTCCCATTACATGTGACAAAATTGAACACACTTGGCCTAGTGGGGCTTATGTGTATGTGTATAACAATGTGGTTTATCTAGAGGATCCTGTCCGGTAGCCTAATCCGGATCGATCACATCATCACTCCATGTGGCAGAAACACCCATGTCTCACCAGGTAACCACACCTGATTACAGACCAGAAATCTATTCACCAAAAACAGAGGTTAACAATAAAGGAAAACTTGTCACTGAAAAAAAAGAGCTTTTGGATTTATCGACAGGATTGAGGTAGGCCGGAGTACGAGGTTAGTCAGAGGTGGAGGGAGACTCATCTATCATAGTTTCATGACTAAATGAGCCGCAAGTGCTTTTGGAGACTTCATCATTTTTTCTAGCTAGCTAAAGCCTTGTGTAGTAGGTTGAACATCTCGTTCTCCCATTTACCAAGGTTAAATAATACTTGACGAATAGGCTAGCAAGGGGGGGCAGTGAGAGTGGATTATTTTTTACCGGGATATCATCAGTGGAGATGTTTTATGGGAAACCTTGAGTTATTGGGGCTGTTTTAGCCACGACCGCTTGTATTCTATCTTTTTTTTTCCTTTGTTATTTACTTGCTTTTGTGTTACCCTTTGGGATGACCTTATCTACATCTCTTCCACCTTAATAAAGTTCCATTACTTCAAAAATAAACTGAAATCAAATAACGAAAATCAGTAGAACAGATGCTCTTAATCATCCATTTACTTTGGGTCGTATCATCAAAGATTCTTTGGTGGGATCTACTGAATGATTGGTGCCATCATCTAATGCTCACTGTTATATCTTTTGTAGTCAGGTACTACAGCCCAATCAAATAGTTGGTTTCTTCTCTGTTTGGACTTTAGAATATTTAGTATACTTTTGCATATATGAAACATCCATGATTGTTTCTGGTTGTTGTTGAGAGTTATTAGTTTCTACATTATTCAGTCTATTATTGAAGGGCTTTTCTTACAAACTTCAGATTAAATTTGCATATTTTTGCTACTTGGTTGTGCCATTATGCATTGATGTCTTAATTTTCCAGGTACTGGGTAGTGGGTTTGAGTTGATTTCTGTTGGGAGGAAAAAACTTGTCCGGTCTGTTCCAACTGAATTGAACAAAGACCATAATGAAATATTAGAGCTGGCCCAGGTAATTTTATTTTTTATATTATTATTATAATTATTATTAAATTTTTGTTTTATGGGTGCAGTTTTAGAAAACTGGTTTTGAACAAATTTGATCTGTTTCAACTAGGATAAAGAGAAATTGATCATTTGTTGTATTCCATCTGGACAGTATTGACTAGTTATTTGATGTCTTAAATTTTCCATGTGCCATACATGTAGTATGATACTATGATTACTGAAGTAGGATGAGAGGTCAACATGACATTCACCATGTTGACTGAAAAATGTTAAATGTTCACTTGGCCTTTTTGCCTCTTAACTCCTTCAGTTTTGACTACTTATTTGACCAAAGAAAAAAAAAAGAAAAAGAAAAAAGAAAGTTCCTGATATTTCAGAAAAATTGCAGATCCTTAGCATCTACCTCTGTATCCCATCCACCTTTCTTGGACCCTCTTTCAGAGATCCTCTCAGCCCTTAAAGGGGATACTTTTTTTTTTGAATGGATGCTTTTATAAATCATCGGAATCACCATTATATGCTCAAGAGTTTAAAGATGTGATTTTGTGTGTAGTCAAAGTGAATTATAAATTTCTACATATATGATGGCAATTTCTTTTCCATGTCCCGTCAACATATTTTAGAATAGCTTCCATGGCTAAAATGGGAATTATACAGAATGTATAGTATTTTGTGGAACTGTTGTATAATTAGATTCGTATGTTAAGATACATTATAATTAAATTATTTCTTGGATATCAGGCTCATGGCTTTGTCACTGTGAACGAAGTAGAGAGGCGCCTCTCCTGGTCTTCTGGTCGTGCTATCGATGCTCTTGAAACTTTACTGGAAGTAAGTGTGTT
>JAUPMG010000003.1:5985141-5999605 GCA_031762675.1 Pachysandra terminalis
CCCCCCCCCCCCCCCCCCCCCCCCCCCCCCCCCCCCCCCCCCCCCCCCCCCCCCCCCCCCCCCCCCCCCCCCAGCAATGAGTGTGGATTTTTATTATAGGAATATCATCAGCGGAGATGTTGTATGGGAAATCTTGAGCTATTGGGGCTGTTTTAGCCACGACCGCTTGTATTCTATCTTTTTTTTTCCTTTGTTATTTACTTGCTTTGTGTTACCCTTTGGGGGTGACCTTATCTACATACTTCTCTTCCACTTTAATAAAGTTCCATTACTTATCAAAAATAAAATGAAATCAAATAACGAAAATCAGTAGAACAGATGCTCTTAATCATCCATTTACTTTGGGTCGTATCATGAAAGATTCTTCGGTGGGATCTACTAAATGATTGGTGCCATCATCTAATGCTCACTGTTATATCATTTGTGGACAGATATTACAACCCAATCAAATACTTGGTTTCTTCTCTGTTTGGGCTTTAGAATTTTTAGTATACTTTTGCATATATGAAGCATCCATGATTGTTTCTGATGTTTTTTGAGGGGAATTAGTTTCTACATTATTCAGTCTATTATTGAAGGGCTTTTCTTGCAAACTTCAGATTAAATTTGCATATTTTTGCTACTTGGTTGTGCCATGATATATTTGATGTCTTAATTTTCCAGGTACTGGGTACCTGGATAGTGGGTTTGAGGTGATTTCTGTTGGGAGGAAAAAATTTGTCCGGTCTGTTCCAACTGAATTGAACAAAGATTATAATGAAATATTAGAGCTGGCCCAGGTTCGTAGTTTTATTTTTTATATTATTATAATAATTATTATTATTTTTGGGGTGCAGTTTTAGAAAACTGGTTTTGAACAAGTTTGATCTGTTGCAATCTCATATCATTTTGATAACTGGTTTTCATAATCATCATATCATTTTGTTAATATTTCTTCTCATTATTCACATTTTCAAATCTGTCCAGATGGAATATATGCCATGTGCCATATATGTAGTATGATTATCAAAGTAGGATGAGAGGTCAACATGACATTCACCATGTTGATTGAAAAGTGTTAATGCTCACTTGGCCTTTTTGCTTCTCAACTCCTTCAGTTTTGACTAGTTATTTGATCAAACAAAGAAAAAAAAAAAAGAAAAAAGAAAGCTCCTGATATTTCAGAAAGATTGCAGATCCTTAGCATCTACCTCTGCATCTCATCTACCTTTTCGTGGACCCTCTTTCAGAGATCCTCTCAGTCCTCAAAAATGGATACTTTGGTTTTGAATGGATGCTTTTATAAATCATTGGGGTCGCCATTATATGCTCAAGAGCTTAAAGATGTGATTGTGTGTGTAATCAAAGTGAGCATTTTGAATTTCTAGATATATGAAGGCAATTTCTTTTCCATGTCCTGTCAACATATTGTAGAATAGTTTTCATGGCTAAAGTGGGAATTATACAGAATGTATAGTATTTTGTGTAACTGTTGTACAAATAGAGTCGTATTTTAAACAATGCAATTTAATTAAATTATTTCTTGGATATCAGGCCCATGGCTTTGTGACTGGAAGAAGTAGAGAGGCGCCTCTCCTGGTCTTCTGGTCGTGCTATCGATGCCCTTGAAACTTTACTGGAAGTAAGGATGTTCTTGTGGTTTCTTTTCTGTGTTACTGTTAGCATTCTCATGCTTCTCTTTTGGATAACACAGGAAGGTCTCGCAATGACTGACGACGGCCACAAAGATGGCAAGCGGTGGTACTGGATTCCTTGTGTATCCTCAATTTCTGCTTCTGTGGTTGCCGAGGCTCTGAAATTCTTAGTATTGATGTGAAACTTTCGTATTGTAATGTAGTGATAAATTATCCAACCAGTGTCGCTTGGCAAAGTCGTTTCCACTGAATTTGATGGAAAAAATTGGTGTCACCATACAACCTTCAGCTTGTATTAGTAACATGATCATTCACCCCTCATATGTTAAGTGGATAAAATTATTTCAGAAAGCCCCAGCAAGCTTTGTGTCAAGATCAAGTAGGATTTATGTAATGAAGACACAAATAAGAATTCCTCTATAAGTTGGAAAAGGCATACCTTTTTTTCTTTTTGTGTGAAGTAAATTACAAACAACAGATGCCTTCCAAATGCATCATCGAGGAGTATTTGATTGAGTCCAGTTGGAGGCCTATATCTCCAATAACACGAGCCATCTGTCAAGGCATGGTTCTCAAGCCAATCAGCCGCTTGATTAGATTCTCAATGAGCATGTGAGATAATGACATCTTCAAAATAGTATACGAGGTTCCGAGCCTTCTCAACTAATCCTTTGATCGTCCATGGAATGATGTCCCCATCCTTTTTGCTGATTAAGTGGATGATTGAATTTGAATCCCCATCAATGATAAGCCTCTTGATCACGTTATGGTGAGCCATGGAAATACCTTCAATGCAAGCACTCATTTCAGTTACAGTTGCCAATATGTAGAGCAAAACCGCATAGAACGCCTCCATCTTCATTCTGACAAAGTCCTCCGGTACCAGCCAGACTATCACCCCTTTTGCCGCACAATCAAAGTTTAATTTCGTCCAACCCGAACACGGCAGCTCCCATCGAGTGAACTTCGTTATTTCCTGTTTTGAGCCTGCTCCATTATTTATGCTGTCCAGTATCTCGTTGAAGTGTCAAAAACCAATTATTAGGACAATCAATAATTGGACTGGTGCTGGGGCATTGATAGCATGTCCCATCAAGCCACATGAAATGCAAAAAGAGGGGAGTTCAAAGAAGAAACCCAGCCATAAGTCCTTGCCATTTAGGTCTAAGTAGAAGCCAGAAGGGAGAAGGGAGAGTGTCAGATAAATTTAGTATGAGTTTAACACATGTTACCTTGAAGTTGTTATTGTCAGATGAGATCTCAATGTCTCCTATGGCTTCAAAGCCCTCCATGAATCTTATAACAAATTTCCTATATTGGTACTTTCTTGGAAGATTAGTGCCAAAGGTGGAGCCAAAAAAATCAAGGGAAGTTGGATTCATACTTTCGTTGACTAGTAAGTTATACGCAGATGATACAAAAAATTTACCCGTAGCTGTAAGTTTCCAAATAACCTTATCCGAAGGTGAATTCACGTTCAGAGGAATGGCACATATAGCTTCCACAGTATCAGCATCCCATATTTCCTCTTAAATTTGAAAGGTTCAAGCAGTTGGACTGATGGTCAATCAAAGAAGAAACATAGCATTAATCAAAACGGGGGAAATACTTACATTGCTGTATTCACGGTTTGGTGGCAGCCAGCTCCAGTCGAAGATTGAAATGCTCGAACCATCTGCTATCTGCCAACCCATACCACCGAGGAGCTTATGCTTGATTTTGCAGATTTCTTTCCAAAAGTGGGAGTCAGAACCTTTGGCCGGAGCTTGTAAACATTTATTTTGTCTAAAATATTTTTCCTTGACCAAATTACTCCAGGTCGAGTCAGTGTTAGTAGAAGCCAAGCTCTTTTAAGAATAAGAGCTTAATTAAAGACTGTTGGTTTTTTGATATTCAGGCCGCCGGCCTTTTTTGAAACACAAACTTTGGACCACCCAATAGTATGGATCTTTTTCTTTGGTTCGTTCCCTGACCAGAGGAAGTCCCTAGCACCCCTATCGATATCTTTCAATATAGAGTCAGGGATTTTCATACATGCCATTAAGTGCTGGGGAGACCCTGTCAGGGAAGCATTTGTAAGAGTGGTGCGTCTGGCTTGAGTTAACAGTCAAGACTTCCATCCCGCAAGACGTCTGTTCAGCTTCTCCATGAGGCCGTTAAACACCCAATAGTATGGATCTTTTTCTTCGGTTCGTTCCCTGACCAAAGGAAGTCCCTAGCACCCCTATCGATATCCTTCAATATAGAGCCGGAGATTTTCATACGTGCCATTAAGTGCTGAGAAAGCCCTGTCAGGGAAGCATTGAAAAGGGTGGTGCGTCCGGCTTGAGTAAATAGTCGGGACTTCAACCCCACAAGATGCCTGTTCAGCTTCGCCATGAGGTCGTTAAACACATTTTTCGACAGTTTCCCCTTACAAATGGGTACTCCCAGATAGTCTTTTATAATCTCTTTCCACGAAATGCCAAATAAATTAACAGTAGAGGCCTTGGCCAGTCCCACCAAGTTAGGACTGGTGTGGATAGTAGATTTCTCAAAGTTCAGCCTTTATCCAGTCTCTTCACAATAGCACTTGATAATATTAAGGATATCATTGCATTCCCTAGGATTAGTATGCCCGAAAACCAAAAGGTTGTCGGTGTACATGGGGTGAGCTATGGGGGTGCACTCCTACAGAATTTGGTACCATGGATACTTTGGTTTCTCTCAGCTTGGTTGAAGGCAGCAAACAACACTTGTTGGCAAAGAATAAAAAGATACAGAGATAACGGGTTGCCTTGCTGAGACCCACATTGAGCCTTGAAAGCCCGTAGGGCTACCATTAATGAATACACTATAGGATACCGTAGTCACGCAAAACATGATAAGATGCACCCATTTATGGTCAAACCCATAGCCTGGGAAGTGCGGTCCAAAAAAGCCCATTTTAGCCTGTTATAGGCTTTGCTAAAATCGAGTTTTAGGACAAAGAGTCCGCTCCTGCCTCCTTTTTTTCTTCAGCCTCAAAGTGAGATAGTAGAGATCCATATCTCGGTAAGAGCGTGATAGTTAGGGCTGTCAACAAGCCAAGCTAGCTAAGCTCAGGCTTGGGCTCGGCTCGTTTGAGCTGAGCTTGAGCTCTAAAATTAGACTCGCGAGCCGAGCCTGGACCCGAAGAAACGCTCATTATTTTAACGAGCTTGAGCTGAGCTTGGATTGGCTCGGCTCGGTTTGTATATGTGATTATACGTTCATATTCTTATATCTTATATTATGTATTAATATTAAACACACATGTTAACATATTATATTACATATAATAACAGTTGTCAACTGTAGTGTTAATACATTTGTATTAATCTAAGCTTTTTTACGACGTCGATTTTTTAGAAGCCCAACTTTTTGCGAGCAAAGCTCGGCTTGGCTTGGAGCCTAAAAACTTTTAACGAGCCTGAGCCAAGCTTGAGCTTTGCTAGAGATTTGCGAGCCTGAGCTGAGCTGAGCTGAGCAAAGCTCGGCTCGGCTCGTTTACAACCCTAGTGACAGTTAACGATTGAGCTAAAAACCCCGTACTTGAGACCAGCCTCTCTTGAACGGTGGTTGTTTTCTTCCCCTCTTTATCATTTATATAATTCATCATTTATCAAAAAAAAAAAAAAACTGAAAAAACGATTGAGCTAAAAAAAGGGTGCTATGATGGATTGTTAACGGAGGGGGTCTCTGCAAAGTATAAAATCTTAGGGGTGTTACTGAAATATCAGAAACTATAAAGGGTCTTAATGAAATTAGCAAATATATGAGGGGGTTGTAAGTGAAATTGATCCTTTCAGTTAATATTCACTCCCATTGCCGATTCAGAGTTTCTCCTATTCGAAAGCTTAGGTTCTCTTACTTGATCATGGAGGCCGACGATGAAGCTCCGCCGCTCGCTGTTCAAATTGACGAAAGCTCGGAGCATAACTTACTGGAAGCATCTGTTGTCTCCGTTAATTGCCCAAAAACCGGCGAAAATGTCGTTGGGTAACCGTAATCACTGGTTATTTCGGTGCCGGAAAATCAACTGTAAGTACATCGCTTCTCTAATTCGTTCATTATATTTTTTTTCCCCTCTTTTTTTATGTTTTAATGAGATTGAATAACTAGTTATTTGGAGAATCTTGGAACGTACTTGACTAATCTTCTGTATAGGTTTATCTCTGTAAGTTGGATTAATATGTAGGTTTTTGTTGGTTAATTAGAATGACTGCGATGATAATTTTACTTGATTGAATGAGAATTTACAGATGAAGTTCTCATCAAGTTGGAAAATATGTAAAGAAATAGGTTCATTTACGTGGGATTATCAGATATAACTATGGGTTTAAATTTATATTATGAAGGTAAATTTCGCACCTTTAGAATTGGAATGGAGGATAATTTATTTTCTCCTCAATATTTCCGTTAAAAATTATGTGAAAAGGGGAAAAACAAATCAAGGTAGGGGAAATATTGATGTGATACTGATTTGAGGATTGGTGCCTTTCGAGAAAAAAAAAATTACAGAAACTTTGCTATTTGTGGGAAATTAAAATCCGTAAATGTAACCAGAATCATGGATCTATGACTATCTCCAACGGGAATTTGGAATCTGGATGGCTTTAAGGAGTGCCACATGCTTAGTATTTCGCTGCTTTTGCCATCTCCAATAGGGTTTGTTTATAGGATTGATTTGATATAATCACAATCATAGGTCTGCGATTTTCTTCACCTCTTATTTGGGAATTCAGATTGCTCTAAGAAGTTCCACATGCTTAGCATGTGACTGTTGCCGTTCCATAAAAAGGGGTATTTTCTTTTTCGTATGCTTACTGACTTCTATGTTTAAATTGACAACAAGCAGAATCTTCGAAATGGTTAAACAATAACTTCGTGTTGAATTTCAACCCACATCCTTTGTAGATTTCTTTTATGGTTTATAAAGGGACAAACAGACCTTCTAGCCTCCTTTTGTTGCTCTGTATTTAGAAGATTACTCTGGATAACTCTGTTATATTGTTTTAGAGGATGATAGGATTTTCAATTTGCATGAATGTGATTTCTGTCTTTGTTTGTTTAATTTTCTTTCCGTTCAAGCAAGAGAGCAAAACCCATAGAGGAGTAAGTTGCATCAGTTTTAAAAAATGATAGTGTGATTAATCTAGAATTGTGGATATAAATTCTTCTACTCTTTACTTGTATTTGTACGAGGTGCTAAATAAACTTACAATTGGACTTTGAAACCTCAGCTAGTTAATTTTGTCTTGAACTCCCAACATGGAAAGAGGATTGCAGTTATTTTGAATGAGTTTGGTGAGGAGATTGGAGTTGAACGTGCAATGATAAATGAGGGAGAAGGTGGTGCACTCATTGAAGAATGGGTAGAACTGGCAAATGGGTGCATTTGTTGCACTGTCAAGCATAGTCTGGTTCAAGCACTGGAGCAACTCGTACAGAGGAAGGAGAGGTGATGTTCTTCTTCATGCTTATCTTTTTTCTTTTTTCTTTTTACAATTGGAGTTCTCTGGAAAATAAGTGTAGATGGTGCTAACGATTTATTTTGTGAGTTTAATGGTTGCTTATTTCTATTTTCTACTGGTACTGGAACTGTCTCTGATCGTTAGAGTTAATAGAAACTATCATTTTGCAAGTTAATAGAATACTATCATTTTATATTTTTTCTTTTCATTAAAACTTTAAATGGTAACTTTAATAATGTAACTCTATTTTGGCACACACTCCCATCCCGCCTCTGCCAAACAAATAAACTATAAGGAACAAACATCAAAGAACAATCAATGCCCCATCTTTCCTTCACTTTAAAATTGCTCATTTATTCCAAATCATATGTTATGTTTAAACAGTCGATATAATTGAATTATATATGATTTTGTAATTTTTTATAAACAGTTTTATCACATTATTTACCCTATCACTTTGTCCCTATCACTTTGTCTCGTAACAAATGTTATAGTTTGTGTTAAATGTTTTGATGGGAATAGACTTGATCACATCTTGCTAGAGACCACAGGATTGGTGAACCCTGCTCCTCTTGCATCTGTTCTTTGGTTGGATGATCAACTGGAAGCAACTGTTAGACTAGATTCTATTATCACGGTGAGTTTCATTATCCATATCTGTTATAATGTGTTTGCCATCATATTTTCATCGTATTATGTTTCTGATTTCTTTTGTATGTTATTTTTAATAAATCTTATTATAGATGATGAGGGATTATAGTGTTGTAATGTATCGTATTGATGCATTGATTCAAAATATCTTATCTTATCCGCCGATACGGTCGATACGTATCTTGTATTCACCGTATCGGCATGATTCAAAAGTGTATTTTACGATAAACTAATTTCTACAGTGTATAAGTCGATACATGTAACATATCGACTGTATTGGTCAATACGGTCCATATGTTACAATATATCAAGTGTATTCGACCAATATACTCGATATATTCAATGCCTTTGGCCTTTTTTACATGTAAAAGCGTGAAATACGAACCATTGATACATTGTTCAACACTCTCTCTCTCTCTCTCTCTCTCTCTCACACACACACACACACACACACTCTCTCTAATCTAAATACCAAATCCCATTGAAATATCAAATATATCCAATTTTGTCCCGAACTCTTCTTAGTGTGATTGAAAACATCTAAAAGCATGTCTTTATGGATCTATGAATTTTAAGTAAAAGCTATAGATTTAGATGCCTATTTTTGAAAGTTTCGATGCGCCTGCTTGCACACTAGTTTATTTTTACATTAATATATATTATATGTATGGGTCTATGATATAAAAAACATATTAATCTATCATATTTTTAACCTATCTTTGCATCTAACTGAGTCTTGTTTTAAGTATCCACCACTTTCTATGCATACTTACCGTATCCATATTTTTTATGATGTTTCCACGTGTATTCGGTACGTATCTTGATATGAATCCATTTTTTGACTGATCAATATTCTACCTTGATACTATATTTTGAATCATGGTTGATGCCAAGGATGGACTTCCTCACGTACCATTCTATGTTTGGTTTTGTCATCTGAAAATTTTAATCGTATCTGATTCCTTGTCTGCGGCTATGGATCTTATTTTAGTCACCAACCATGACTGAAAATGAGACCTATATTGAAGCTTATTTGTGTCAATTTAAAGTGTTGCCTGTAAGTCTTCCTGTTTTATTCATGTTGCTTTTCTGAATCTTGGCTTACAATGGTTGAATATGATAACTTAAGAACAATAGCAGAAGCTAAGGGAGTACAAAAGATGAAGAGAGGATGACAACATATGTGCTGAGCATCTCTGTTATTTTTCCTTAGTTATATTTACACAGTGAGCAGACTTTTATAGAGAACCATAGAAGCCTTTATATGAAGTTTGTTATAACAGTTTATAACAACTTGATGATGTGGCTCTTATCCTAACTAATAGGAGGTTCTAGAGAGAGGGAGTGATCCTGTGTGATGCAGCTTACACACCCCCTCAAATTGATGGGAATCTCGTGAACCATCAATTTATCTCGTAAGTGACTGAATCGCTTGGATGATAGTGGTTTGGTAAATATATCTGCAGGCTGATCAAGTGAAGAGACATGACGAACAGTAAGTTCTTTGGTGACCACTTTTTCCTGTATGAAATGGTAGTCGATCTCGATGTGCTTTGTGCGAGCATGGAATACAGGATTGGAGGCAAGAGAAATTGTTGAGATGTTGTCACATCAGATAGTAGGTGTGTTTGGAAGCTGAATATGGAGGTCTTGTAACAGCATTTTGACCCATATAATATCTGTAGCCGTGTGAGTGAGTGCACGGTATTCTGCCTCTGTAGAAGAGCAAGAGACAGTAGCTTGTTTCTTCTCGCACCAGGAAATAAGATTTTGGCCTAGAACGAAGCTCGTGGTGGAGCGATGATCAGTGTGATCGCCGACCCAATCAGCATCCGAGTAAGCAAGGAGATCTAAATTTCCCTTTGTGAAAGTTAAGCCATGATGGAGAGTGCCTTTAACTTATCGAAGGATACGTTTTACGAATGTGAAGTCCTTATTGAGTGGCTGATGCATGTATTGGCATACCTGATTGACTGAATAAGACAAGTTTGGCCTGGTGAGAGTGAGGTATTGAAGTGCTCCCACAATTTGCCGATAAAGATATGGATTAGGGAAGTCATCATCAGCACTTGTAGCTGAAGAAGGCTTAAGAGAAGATGGACAGTAATAAGGCTTGAATTCAGACATCCTAGCACGAATGAGTAAATCAGAAGCATATTTTTACTGATTGAGAGAGAGGCCTTGATCTCTATGCTGTGCTTCAACCCTAAGAAGTAGTGGAGCTGGCCAAGATCCTTCATATGAAAGGATGAGCTCAGATCTTGTCTGAGGGCGGTAATATACTGTTGACTACTCCCAGTAACCAGAATATCATCGACATAGACGAATAAAATAGTAACTTGACTAGACGACTTGTTAATAAACATGGAAGTGTCAGCAGAACTTGATTGAAAACCACACGAAGTGAAGAACTTGGATAGCATGGAGAACCAAGCCCGAGGTGCCTGTTTCAGTCTGTATATTGCTTTCCGGAGTTTACAGACATGCTGAGGATGTTCTTTATCAAGAAAGCCTGTTGGTTGTGTCATATACACATCTTCATCTAGGAGACCATGCAAAAAGGCATTGGAGACGTCAAGCTGCCAAAGTGGCCAGTTATGGTAGAGTGCTAATGAGAGCATCACACGAATTGTAGGCTGCTTAACTACCGGACTAAAAGTCTCAGTAAAATCAAGCCCAAGTTCTTGATGAAACCCTTTTGCAACCAAGCGGGCAATAGAACCATCGGAATTATGTTTGATTCTAAATATCCATTTGCAGCCAATGATTGTGCGGTTAGGTGGAGGTGGAACAAGTGATCAAGTGCCTTGAGACATGGGAGCATTAAATTCAGATGACATAGCCTCTCTCCATTCAGAAAATTTTTGAGCCTCAGTGAAACAAGTTGGCTCAAGAAGTGTAGGGTTGGTGGTGTGAGTGGAAAGACAGAGGAACCTTCTTTTTGAATGTACCAATCTGAGAACGAGTGACCATAGGGTGAGTGGGACGACTTGGGGGAGGAGTAGGAGAGGAAGAGGCAGAGGACAATAGGGACGATGAGGTAGGGGAAGAATCATGAGCTATAGGAGCTGGTGAGGGAGTTGTGGAAGGGTGAAATGGTGAGAAAGGAACAAGTGTAGGAGGGGAAGGCGGAAGAAAAATTGGATTGGGACGATGGAGGTGGGAGAAGTCAGAGGTGGGGATAGAGTGGATTGGAGCTGGTAAAGTGGACTGAGAAAGTGATGGTAAAGGTGTATGGGACTGAGATGGGGAATGTAATTGGAAGGGAAATTGATCCTCAGAAAATGTTACATGGCGTGAGATAAACACTTTGCCAGTAGTCATGTCTAAGCATCGATACCCTTTGGATCTAGAACAGTATCCCAGAAAACAGCACCTACGAGAGCGTGGTTCCAACTTGTTATTAGTGTAAGGCCGATGCCAAGGATAACAACAAGACCTGAAGACCCGAAGAATTGAAAATTTTGAGGGAGTATGAAACAACCTTTCGTAGGGTGTAAGATGATTAAGCACGGGGCTAGACATTCTATTTATTAAAAACATAGCAGTACATAGTGCATCAAGCCAATAGGATGTTGGCATAGAGGCAGTATGTAGGAGTGTGATTGTGGTTTCAATTAAATGCCTGTGCTTACGTTCGACTACCCCGTTTTGTTCGGGTGTGTGAGGACAAGTTAATTGTTGAAAAATTCCATGTGAGGACAAGTATGATTCAAAGGTATTTTTGATAAACTCCCCACCACCATCTGTGGTTAGGATTTTGATTCTATAAGAGAACAATTTTTCAATCATGGATTTAAATTGAATAAACCTTTGGAACACTTCTGATTTTTTAAACAATGGATAAAGCCAGGAAAAGCGTGAGTAATCATCAATGAAAAGTACATAATATTTGTACCCACGAAAGGACGGTATAGATGACGGTCCCCAAACAACCACATGAATGAGCTCCAGTGGATGATTGTGGAGGCAAGGAATGGTAATTTGTGGCTCTTAGCAACACAACAATGTTCACAAGGACAAGTAATTGATTCTGAATTGGTAGATCATATTGAGATTGAAGTTGATGTAAAATAGCTGAAGAGGAGTGGCCGAGGCGGCGATGCCAAGTGTGAGAAGGAGAACGAGCTGACAGCAAAACTGTTGGACAATGAAACCTTGAGCAGTGAATGATAGTGTACAGTCATTGTCACTTGTAAATCTTTGAATAGAGAGCAAGTTTTTGGAAATATTAGGAACATGAAGTAAATTACGAAGGGTAAAATTTCTATTGGGTGTGGAGAGGAAGCCTGTTCCAGTATGTTGAATAGGAAGAGTATTACCATCACCCACTGCAACTCTATTGTGACCATAATAAGGCTGCTGAATGGATAATTGAGAAAGATCAGAGGTGACATGATCACTGGCACCAAAGTCCATATACCAGGCAGCATTAGGTGTACTAGAGGTGGTTGCAATCAAGGCTTGGTTCCTGGTAGGTGGAATGGTGTCTTCATAACGATACCAACATTCAAGGGTAGTATGATTCAGACGCCCATAGATTTGGCATTGCACACAAGATGAATTATTGGAGTAATTATTTCCATTGTAACAAGCACGGTTGCCACAACCACGAGTAGTGTTGTGAGTGAACTGATATTGACGTTGTCCTTGTGATCCCCGACCTCTGTTATTTTTAGTGCGACCAGAATTGTAACTCCATTATAAGCTCCACACGAAACAGAGAATGCTGTAGAAACATCATTGGAAGTGTTTTTCTGTGCCTCAACAAGTATATGAGCTTCTTCAGAGGATAGTAGAGTGTGAAGTTCATCTATTGAGACCGGTGAGGAGCGTGTGCGAATCATGGTTTTAAAAGAGTTGTACTAAGAAGGCAGGGCATTCAATGTGTGAAAAGCAATGTCTTCACTATCGACAATGACATTAAGCCTCGTTTGGTTCCCATTCTGAATCAGAAACTCATTCTAGGAATGAGTTTCTGGAATTCATTCTAGGACCCATTTTGAAGGTTTCTTGATTGCGTTTGGTTAATATGTTACAAAATGAGTTCCAACGCAATATAGATGTTTGGTTAGCATGTACTAAAATTAGTTTTACCAGGTTATGATGAACAGATTTAGATCCTCCTCAATTTTCACAAACCGATGAGAGAAATGAGAGAGAGAAAGATCAGACACAAATATAATATAAGAACTGTTCATCGCATCACAAAAACCCTTTCCTTTTACCCAATAAATCACACAACTCAAATGGAACTACAGTATGCTCAATCAATTCAAAAACCCCAGTAGGAAAAAATTCCAAAATTCAACTCAGAGGTTTTGATTCTGATGAGAGTTCTAGTAGGAACATTGGGAGAGTTTGGTTTGCTTGGAATTCTGATGATTTCTTCCTTCGTCATCTCTTCTTCTCTGATCCTCCTCGAACCACCACCTTCAGCCCTCCTTCAACCCACCTGAAACACCACCCTCTCCTTCCTCCTCTTTCTCATACACCGAACCCACAAACCCCTCTTCTCCACCTCTCGAACTCAGCAGTCGCCCGTTCATCTTCATCTGCTATTGCGCCTGCTGCCGCAGCAGCAACAACAACACCCAGCACGCACTCCCTCACCTCCCTTTCCTCTCTATCTACCCATTCAACTTAGCCATACTCGAATCTCATCTACGACCTCAACTCCCTCACTCCAGTTTTTCTTTTGCTACTGCAATGTAGCAGCAGCACCACACACCACCGTATACCTTCATCTCTCAATCCAGCCAAACTCCATTAATTAATGCACCGAGCCCACTCCGGCGCAATGCGCCGACGAAATAGCCGGACAGGTTAGGACGGAAACAAGCAAAACCCCATCGTTGTGAGAAAACAGCAAAAAAAGTCTTGGGTTTCTCTTTGTTCAAAGAAAGAATGGTCTAATATAAAAGATCATAGTATTTACAAGTTTTCGATCAATCCCTTTATTTACAAGTTTGCCACCGCAAAACACACGAAACTCATTCCTAAATTTTAGAATGAGGGTCGAAGCTGATTCCGGGGACATGTGTATTTTTCAAAATTCATTTTGAGAAACTCATTCCAAAGCTTGCTAACCAAACGCTCATTTTTGTGGGAGCTCATTCCAAGGCTTGGAATGAGTTCCGAAAATGGGTACCAAACGAGGCCTAACCGAAGCTAGTTGATCGACTAAGTCATGCAGAGTATCAAGGAACTCTTTCATGGTCATCTGACCTTTCTGGATTTTTTGAAGTTCATTTTTGAGCTTCAAGATGTGTGATCTGGATAGTGAATTCAGTCTTTTCTCAAGTGTACACCAAATAGAGTGTGAAAGATTCACAACATAAGATAAGGGAGAAGGTGATATAGTAGCATTAAGAGCAATAATAAGCTGTTGATCAACCATTTCCCATTTAGTAAACCTTGGGTTGGGAATTCTCTTACCAGAATTGTCGTCTATTTCAGCTTCAGGAGGAGGGATAGATCCATTGACATAACCAAGCAGTTGGTGTGCTTTAAGAACATGCTGAACTTGAGAATTCCAAATGCTAAAATTTTTGGAGTCAAGTTTTTTAGTAACAAGAGAAAGAATATTAGCTATGTGATTCACACTGAAAAGTGTAGTTTTGAACCGCATTTCTGCCCCTTTATTTGCATATGTTAAACCTTAGTTTTATATTAATTTGATGTTTTGTCTTCTTTTTGATGTGT
>JAUPMG010000003.1:6006089-6019285 GCA_031762675.1 Pachysandra terminalis
TAAATCCAACTGAATGACTTATTTTGATTTATCCAAATATCAAAATAAATCTAAAATGTTAAATTAAATTAACAGGTGTAACTCGGTTTGGTTTGGTTCGGGTTGACATCAACCTAAGACTAAATTGACATTGGTGAAGGTTAACCTAAATTGATTAACCTTCACCAATGTCAATCACCCTTTTTCGTGGGTCCCGCATGGGACATGGGTCAACCTCCGTACAAGTTAGAGGTGCAACTTGGGTCTGTTAAGCCCGAAACCAAACCGATCCAAAAAAACCGATCCAAATTGATTTTGGTTCGGTTCGGTTTGGATTTCTAGATATTTGGTTCGGTTTTGGTTTTGAAATTATAAAACCGAATTTAAATCGATTTGGTTTTGGGTTGAAGCCTTGGTTAAACTGAACCAAATCAAAACCCAAATTCTAGTATATATGTCATGCCCCGAAACCCGTGGCACGAATCCCTATGCATGCGCACGGATCTCGAAGTGAGACCATTCGCGTTCCATGCGTGGAACTCGAAGGTCTCGCTTCGAGATCCGTGCCACCCTCATAGGGATTCGTGCCACGTGTTTCAGGGCGTGACAATATAATTCAAAACCGAACAATAACGAACCAATTTGAATTCAGTTATGTGTGTGTGTGTGTGTGTGTGTGTGTGTGTGTGTGTGTGTGTGTATAATGTAAATCTAAAAAACATTGTATTAACACAACTCAAACTGAACAGAAGCTGCAATTTGGGTTGGGTTGGGTTGATTTGGGTTTAGGGTTTAGAATTTCAATTCGGTTTGGTTTTCGGGTTGAGAAATTCAGTTCTCAATTTAGTTCGATTCAATTTTTGGGTTAACCTTCACTAATGTTGGTTTAGTCTTAAAACCCTAAGATATCTAATGAACTTGAAACTGGCTTCTACCTTAACTGATTTCAACCTTAACCAGTGATTGCCACTCTTTTTAGTGCGCCCGCCTACGATAGGTGTCAACTCACAAGAGGTTCACCATCCATATAGTTATACACTACATAATATGTTGGGCCTTATTAATACTTCATTATTGTCTCAAAAAGGCCAATAGATTTAAGAGTCGTGATTGAGCGAACCCCGTTCCACTACAATACATAAGAAATGGTTACCATGTTGAAACCTAAGAATAAACTGACATCGGTGAAGGTTAACCCAAAAACTGAATCAAACTAAATCGAGAACTGAACTTCTCAACCCGAAAATTGAACCGAATTGAAATGGAAAACCCTAAACCCAAATCAACCCAATCCAAATTTTAGCTTCGGTTCAGTTTGAGTCGGGTTAATACAATGTTTTTTAGAGTTACATTATATATATATATATACACACACACACACACATAACTGAATTTAAATCAGTTCGGTATTGTTCGATTTTGAATTATATATATTAGAGTTCGAGTTTTGATTTGGTTCAGTTTAACCAAGGCTTCAACCCAAAACAAACCGATTTAAATTCGATTTTATAATTTCAAAACCAAAATTGAACCAAATATCTAGAAACCCAAACCAAACAGAACCAAAATCAATTTGGATCGGTTTGGTTTTGGGTTTAATCGACCCAAGTTACACCTCTAACTTGCATGGAGGTTGACACATGTCCTATGCAGGGCCCACTAAAAGGGTGACTAACATTGGTGAAGGTTAATCAATTTGAGTTAACGTTCATCAATATCAGTTTAGTCTTAAGTTGGTGTCAACCCAAACCAAACCGAACTGAGTTACACCCTAAATACAAATATATGCAGAAAATGTTTCTTCAAAAGAAAATAGGATAGAAAAGAGGTTTTTAACTTTGTTATTAAAAGAAAGAATTTATACAAAAAATAATAAAAGAAAAAAATTAAAATAATTGATCGTCTCGCAAATTTATTTTGGGCAATCTTGTTGTCTCAGAATGCGGCGATCTTTGAAGGTAAGATACCGAATATTCATCGAACTCTAAATCATTTCACTCGTTTGCAACAGGATTCTAAGTTGTTAAGGAAGAATCAACTTCAAAAGCACTTTGTTCTAAAGTTTATTAGATGGGTGGCTCCAAGAGAAGGTTTTGTTAAATTAAATTTTGACGGAGCGGCAAAAGGAAATCCGGGTGCTGCGGGTGCTGTGTACAGAGACCACAGAGGATTCTTCTGTGATTTGGCTCTCAGTTTGGATTCTGCTACAACGATGATGGTTGAAGTATGTGCGTGTGTGGAAGGTTTGAAGTTGGCATCTCACAGAGGATTCAAGAAACTAGTCATTGAAGGTGATTCTGCTACTTTTATTCACTACTTATCCAAATCGAATGGTACTCTGCCGTGAGATATCCAAAGATTAGGGAAACAAGTTCGGGACATTATTAAGAATTTTGATGCGGTTACATTTCTTGACACTTACAGGGAAGGTAACATGGTGGCGAATGAATTGGTCTGGTTCCAGATTGATCAATAAAGGTTCTGTTCGTTTTGCGAAATTAAAAAGGTTCAAGCCTTTTAAGGGGTAAAATTGAAATTAAAAACTTTAGATTCAAGCTTTTAAGACCTTCAAGAGAAAAGTACAATTTAAGGGTTAAAATTGTAAATTAAAGCTTTTTTATCATTAAAACATTAAATGCTGGGTAGATGCTGTTGCGGGAATCACACCTATTAGGATCCGACGATATTTCTTGTCTCCACGTCAAAGTTCCGCTAAGTTGTAGCAGAACGGGGATTCGTTCGATCACGACTCATCTGTATACACGCCACATTGATGGCAAATAGCATTGGTCGTCACGTGAACCTTACATTGAAAGTAGATATATAGAAAAATTTGGGATATAATTGAAAGTGATTACGTAGCAAAGTCAATGTTAAAATCAAAAATAAATTGAAAGTCAAGGTTAAAATAGGAAGACAGAATATAGAAACAAATGTCTTCTCTTATATAAGTAGATTATGAACAAGTCCTTACTTAGGATTGCAAATAGGGCGGGCTAGGCCGGGTTATACTACTCAGTTCGGGCTCAGCCCAAATTGAAATTGGCTAGCCTAAATCCAGTTTGACCTGAGCTCAAACTAAACCTTTTGAGCCCGAACTTAATTTGTTGAGTTCGGGCAAACATGTCAGCCCAAATTATATATATCAGTTTGGTCCGGGCTATTCGGGTTATAGAAGCTGCAGGAACCCAACCCAAACCAACTCATGAGTTTGGGCTCTTATTCGAGTTGGGTCAGGTGGGCTTTGGGCGGTTCGGGCCAAATTTACAGTCTACTGTTGATGTTAAGGTATAAAAATTATGCAAAGGCACAACGTTTTTCCTTTCGGGCACATCTGGGCAGCCACGTGTAGGAAAAGAGACTATCCTTACGAGATGGGAGCCAATCACATGTATTGCTGCAGGATCTGTTGCAGTATTTTGTTGTAGACGATATATAGCTTACAAGATGCTCCAATTTTTTGTTGAGGAATCATGTGACGCAAGCTTTCCACCGCATACAGTTTTTTCCCTGACAGATGCCCCCACCTCAATTGACGTCGGAGATCTTCCTACGTGGCATCAATCGAAAGGTTTATTATGCGTACAGACAACTTGCCGATCTCTCTCTCTCTCTCTCTCTCTCTCTCTTCAACAGTTCAGCTCCAGTGTGTCTGGTAGCCGAAAAAGAAGGAACAGGCAGAGAGCAGATGCAGCTCAACCGAGTACATTAATATTCGTTGCACTTTTTCATTCATTTATTATTAAATTTTCGAATATCTATTAGGAATTTTCTATTGTTTTCTGATGTATTTGGTTTGTTAAATTTCACCCATATTAATTTTTTATCCATACAAGAACAAAGGGTTGGATTATTCTGAAACAACATCCACATTTTGATTAAATTTATACCCATTTGATAATTTTCTTGCAAAGTATATAAGCCCGGATTATTGGATTTCTTGTTCTGTTTTCGTTGTGCAAGATGGTGCTTTTCCTGTGCCCGTTCATGGTTTTTGGGGATTTGGGTGGTGGGTTTCGCTTCAGATGGTGGACTTGATGGAAGGTCTACCAATTGGGAATTCTTGGAAAAAAGGATCTCACAGGCCTGTTTGAGTGTCTGAAATCAGCGTAAATGGAAGCAGGTGGGGGAGAAGTTACAGCAACAAAAACCCCAGATAAGGGTAAGAGGGACGAGTGGAGCGAAGGCGGGGTTATTAGCTTATTAGATATCTATGAATCAAAATGGTTGCTAAGGAACCGAGCAAAGCTCAAGGGAAGTGATTGGGAAGACATTGCTCAGCAGGTTTCGTTCCGTGGCTGTGGGACGAAGCCTGCAAAGACCGCGAATCAATGTAAGAACAAAATTGAATCCATGAAGAAGCGATATCGTGCTGAATCAGCTGTAAATAACAACTCGGTTTCTGGTTCCTCATGGCAATTCTTTGCTAGGATGGATGGTTTGTTGAAAGGAAGTTACAATTCTCCCTCTAAGGGTGGAGGTGGTTTTACTAATGGAGTGGGGGAGTTGGGTGCACAAACTTTGCCAAAGGTGGAAATGGATGACTCAGAGCATGTTCTGAAAAAGGTATATGATGCTGGTCCTGCCTGTCCTCAGGATGTTGGGAAAACTTTAAATTATGAGACGGTTGATGTAGAAGCGGAGGGAGATATGCGGGAAAGCAATCAAGATGATGGTTCTAACACGATTCCAGATAACAGGAACGAGAGTAAGGGTACTGACAGTGATGTTAGTACCCCAAGGAGTAAAGCAGGCAATGCTGGAGATGGGTCTGGGAAGATCAATCCCTTCAAGCGGAGGAAGAGTGGAAGTAGTGATGTGGCAGAGAGTATAAGATTACTAGCTCATTCGATTCTGAAGATTGAGCAGGCAAGGATGGAGATGGTGAAGGACTCAGAGCGTTTGAGGGCAGAGGCTGAGATCAGGAGGGGTGAGATGGAGCTTAAGAGGACAGAAATAATAGCTAATACCCAGTTGCAGATTGCCAAGCTTTTAGCTAAGACAACACATACTTGGAATAACAAGAGTGGGAGTTCATCTTCTAGAGCTGAACCACTCATTCCCACGGATACTGAGTGGAAGAAAGGTTAGTTATACTATTGTAAATGGATCTTTAGTATTTCTTGAGTAATGTAAGCATAACCTACATTTTGATTTTGATATTTGATAATATTTTAATATATTGACTAGTTATTCAGCTCGTGTCCACTCTGTTGACAGTCTCCCTCTCTTATTGCACCTTGAATAGCACTTCTATTTTCCTCTTCTCTTTACTGCATCTTGATGATCCTTTTCATTGTTTGGATGAGGACCCCCTGGTCCAAACCTTTGAGCTATGGAACTCTTTTTCAGACCACTTCGTCTGTTGGAAAAGATGTTAGTCATTCATTTTGAAAACAGTGAAGAAAAAGGACATTTATTTGTTACTCAGGTAGACTTCAATAATCTTCAAAAAATTTGTAACCTAGTTTTGAAGTTGTCACTTCTCTGTCTTTGAGACTGAAAAGCTAGTGACATGTTGGATTGGTATCTAGTGTTAGATGATATATTGACACATTTCGATCTGTTTCCACCAATAAGTCTTTTTTCCTGTGTTACATGATATAGCATTTTAGTCATTATTTATTGGTTCGTGTTGCCTAATGTTTGATGTGTTTTGGCTGATAAGTATCAGTATATTCGTTGTTATTTAGTTCATGTGAACTGATATATCTGTGTCTGCTTGAAACTATTTTCAAAAGAGAAATCGTATTATGAATTCATGACAAGTATTGACAAAACAATAAATTGTAAAGCATTATAGTATGGAAGATATATGGAGATGTGATAAATGTATGTCACCTTATGATTTTTCTTTTTTAGATTGTAAAAGGTGTTGAAAGTTTTAAATTTCTTCAGTTTTTTTTTTTTTTTTGGTAGAAAAATTTCTTCAGTTGATAGTCAGTAATATAAAATTACTTAATAATAATGATTTAGGCCCATGTGTCTTCCAGTTTGCTGCCGTATGTTTTGCACTTATTAGAAACAATAATTGATTATAGCAATCATACTTAGAGTAAAATAGACATGTAAAGAAAATAATGGAAAACTTCACATCAATATGAATCTTTATTACTCATCTTTTTTGTATACATTACAGATTCATATTCTTGTGCAATTATTTATGTCATTTCAGTTATTTTTGATAAGCATGTGACACTAAGTGCGGCTCTGGATCTTTAGGTTGTGTATCAGTGTCCCTGTGCTGTCTACTTGCATTTTTCTTTCATCACAATTTGTTTTTTTTTTCTAGTAGCATATTCAGTTTCAGTGTTGGAATTTTTGTAAGCTACTTCTGAACATAGCTGAATGTCTCCTAGTGTCCGCAAAGTTTCTATCCTATAGGGGCCAAAACATTCTCTTTATCATCACTTTAATTCTTTGTTGAAAAACCTGAAAGAAATAAAGTTTTTTATGGATTATCAATTTCTTCTTCCATTTAATGTTTTTAAATATCCTGTTAAACCACAGAATTCTCTCTGATTTTTCTCAATTTCCTTCCCCACCTAAACAAAACCTTGTGTGTTCCCAAAGTTACAATGGCTAGTATGACCTTCCCAAAGTGCTTGCTAATAGTTATTTTTTGAAATATCACAATATTTGGATAATCTTCATTATAGAATCATCTGTCCTTATTTTTTCCAAAAAATGGTTGATCTTTTAGACAAATATAATTTGATACAATAACAACAACAAAATGCCTAATCCTAATCAGTTGTCGTCAGCAATAAAAAATAAAAAAAAATCCTGTTCCGCCATCTCCATATGTCGAAATCCATCGATCGGTCAGATTGTGTGTATTTAACTTTTTTTTTTTTTCCTTCTTCTCGCTCTCTTAGATCCTTCACTATTAACCCCCTTGCACCTTCTCACATTCGCCTTCCTATGTCTTCTCTGTACATGCTCACATTTTCCCTCTTGAATATGTTCATTCCTTACCTTATCTTTCCTGGTCTTCCTAACATCCATCTCAATATCCTTATCTCAGCAATGCTCATTCTATGAATATGTAGCTTCTCTTTTGCCCAACATTCTGCCTCATACATCATAGTAGGCCTAATAGCTGTCCTGTAAAATTTGTCTTTTGACTTGAGTGGAACACATTCTTACCTAATGTTTGAGAGTCACTTAAGCCATCTAGCTCTTATTCTATGTGTAACATCGTCATCAATGTCCCCTTCTTTATAAATAATTGATCCAATCTTTTTTGTATTGCTATATCTTTTGTGCATTGCAAGTCCCAAGCCCAGGTAGAAGATTTTGTTTGGTTAGCATCTAGTGTACAACTTTTGCTAAATCTCTTATGACATGAATCCTGAACCATGAGAGAAGAATAATTTGATATCGAATAAAATAATAAAATTTCTGTTTGGCCGTTAGGTCTAATATGTGTTGTGAAGGCTATCTGATCTGCAAGAGAAATCTTTCTTGATTAGTACATTCTATTTGGAATATAAGACCTTGCATGACTAGATCCCATAGGACTCCATAAAATCAAAAGCTTATCTGCTGAGTATTAGGAAGTGCTGATAGATAGTACTCAATGACTCGTGAACTATAATGCTAGAAAGTATTTCATACTATGAAGTTGATTAATTTCATGAATCACCTAGTAAGAGATAGGTTTCACACTTTCACTTGTTGTTTAATGGTTGGCGACCGCCTATGAGTATTTTGGGAAGTAGTCTAAAGCCCTTATGAAAAGCAATGATATGATTGTCTTGGTTGAATGAAATCTAAACACACCAAGGACCAGCTCTTGAGTTATCCTTATCATATGGTTGAGGTACATAACTATATGATAGACGTTGAACTACATCTGAAAATACTGATTAAGTCTGAATTCTATCAGAGTTGAAAATCTTTATTAACCTTCTGATGAAGTTGAAATCATGATTAAACATCCTATATCTATATATCTATCTATCTATCTTATATATATATATATGTTCATTTTAAATTTTATGTTATAAGTTAAAAGTTTATAGATATTGACTTAAATGTTTCAACATCAAAGTTTATATACCATAAAAGTTATTACAGTATAGATATTTATGTACCATAAATTTAGAACATGAACCAGATGTTACTAAAGTAGTAAACACAATTCTAATAACACCTAAAGGTGCCCAAAACATGGGAATGGACTTGGAACTCCTTTTAATCTAAGTTCTTTCTTTGGTAATGAACCATTTAACTTCATTTTAAAGACAAATAAACTAAGAGTTGAAAGACATAAAACCACATTTCTTAAGGTAACCTTTCACTTAAAGCATTTTGCATTCAATTCAAGAGCTATTATTGGCGAATTTAGAAAGTTAGTGACCACTCTTTGTGGCATTGGACATGAAATGCAGGTGTAGAGCATTTTTGGGTTTGCCTCCAATAAATCTCTTTCACTTTCATTTTTTTTTTTGGGTGTTTTTTAGGGTAGAGAGGCGTTTTAACTTTAAACCCACGAGGAACTTGATTTCCTGACCTCTACACCAACGGATTCATCCCCAGCCTTCGGTCCTAAATTCTCCCTCTCTCTATTACAAAATTCTCTAGAAATCCTCATGTTCTACATGATTTTCCAATGTATTCTCCTGCATGTCCAGTTTAGTTGGTAAAATGTTATGGGTGATGATTTTCTGATAATGGAGTCTAAGTGGATTCTTTATTTAATGGAGATGGTATTCCATTGTACTCCTTAATTTGTGTTAGTATGGGTATGCATGTCAAAATCTGACAGGGTATGGAGTGTGGAGTGCACAAAGTTTGCAAAAATAGGATTCATGGGCAAAACAAGCTATTTAAATATTTACTAAAAATAATTACATTCATAGGGTATGTTGGATTAAAGTAAATTATATCTAATGGATCACCTCATATACACAAAAGGGTTCAATCAGCCTAGCAACATTATGCTCTTCACTTGAAAACCTTTTCTACAAAAAAAGAAAAAAAAGTCCATACTCTATGCTAGATATTCTGGTGTGAAAGTAAGGAAAAGAGAACCAATGGACAAAAGACAAAGGATTAGGTATGATCATCCGCAAGTAGATTTGCTGAACCAATCTTTCTTGTTTATTGCACATAATTGTTTTCTGTAAAATTTTAAGTTCCTAGTGTGTTATTATGTCTTGTATAACATTGTCTAATTAAAAGGTTTTGCCCTTCTCAATATTTTTACCATTTCCCCCCAACAACTGCAAATGTGATGCCAAATTGTAATTACCCTAAAAATTTCAAAGGGCCAGATCTATTAAAAAATTAAAATTGTAAACCTTGATCCCTTTAATGATAATGAAAAACAGAAGATCAAGATAGCTATTTCTCAACAAATATGAATGCTATGTAGTTAATTGTTGTTGATGGTAATTTTTGCCAAGAATGCCATGTCAGCATAATGAGGTGATGTGGCAGGTCCCAAGCTACATCATTACTTATTGGATTGCCATGTTGGCATAAAACCATGATTTGAGACTATTAGTGTGGGTGAGTGGGCCTTGAGGCCCACAAAACCCCTTTTCCTCTTTTCCTCTTTTTCCTTTCTTATTTATTTGTGTATGTAGTATTTTAGCCCTAGTTCTAGTTAATATATAAACTTTCTCTCTAATTGAGGAGAGTAAGTTTTGCTGCCACAACATGGTATCAGAGCAGATTAAAGAAAAATAAAAAAAAAGAAGGGGAAACCCTAATTTTTTTTTATTGTTCACGCTACTGTTCACGTGATTGTTCATGCTATTGTTCTTCTTTCTTTCTCCTTCTTTTTTCTTCTCCTCCTTTCTTCCTTCTTCTTCTCCCTTCTTATTCTGTTGATCGTAGTTTTCTGTTGATCGCAGATTTCTTCCAACCGTGAGATAGCGATCTCGCTACCTCTCGGTTGTTTGCGGCTAGCAGTTTCGGGCTTCTCGATTTGGGGCTTTTTGATTGTTGATGGTGCTCGATTAGGGCTATTTGGAGTTTGGTTGGATTTGATTTTCTTCATGGTACTCTCTGTTTGAAGATTTGATGCTCTTTTTGTTTGTGGAGATTTTTTTTTCTCTGCTTACCGGAAGGGTAGGTGTTGATCGCTATTGCGATTTGGAGGGGTGCGAATTCCCCCTAGTTTACTTTGTTTAGTGAGATTTTTCTGCGGTTATTTTTTTTTGATTTGTGAGATTATCATGAGTACATCCGATCAGAATCCCGCAGAACCTAAATTAGTTATTTCTGAAATTGTTTCTTCATCTATGTGTTTCACAGATCAATGTTTAGATGGAAACAATTTTCAGCACTGGCGCAAGATTATTTTATTTGCCATTCATGGCGTGGATAAGGAGGAGCATCTCACGGGAGTGGCTCCCGATTCTAAGACAGATCCGGCAAGTGCAAAAGTATGGTTCTGGGATGATACTAGACTGTATAATCAGTTGATAAATTCTATGGATCCCAAAGTTTCTGTTTTGGTGACCCATTGCGATAGCGTGAAGGAATTATGGGAATACCTTATGGTATTATATTCTGGTAAAGACAATCTGAATAGTCTTTATGATGTGTCTCTTGCCTTCTTTCTATCAGAGCAGGGTGATATCCCAGTTAGTGAGTATTTTGCTACTTTTAAGAAAATCTACGAAGTACTGAATGTACTGATGCCTTTGACTTCCGATGTAAATCAGATGAGACAGCAGCGAGAGCAGCTGGCTGTCATGGCCTTCTTGAGTGGGTTGAGATCTGAGTTTGATCCGGCTAGATCCCAGATTCTTGCCAGTCGTGAGTCTTCACTGACTGAGGTCTATTCCCGAGTTCTTCGGTCCGTCCGGTCTAACCCAGTACTATAGAGATGAATGATCGTGTCGCTTTGGCTGGTCTAATCCCGTCAGGATGGCGTGGAGGTCAAGAGGGAGGACGCGGAGGATGTGGAAGTCGTGGATCTGATGAGAGGATTATCTGCTTTCACTGTGGTGGAGCTGGTCACACACATGACAAGTGTTTGAAATTACATGGCAAGCCTCCTACTTCTCGATCTACTCGCATTGTTTCCGGACCTGTCCAGGACACTTCTGTAGGGGCACCGGCACCTCCAAAGGACGGTAATATCCATCTTACAGCCGAGGAGTATTCTCAACTATTAGTCAATCAGTTATCCACGTCTGCAACTATAGCTCAGACCGGCGCTTCTTCTGCATATTTGTTTGCATCTCCCCGGACTTGGGTGATTGATTCTGGAGCTTCGAATCATATGACTGGATCCACAGGTATTTTATGCACACTTTCCCCCACGACGTCTCATCCCGATGTCAGAGTGGCGGATGGATCTTTTGTGGCTATCAAAGGAATTGGTACTGTTGTTCCTTCTCCTACTATACGATTGTCTTATGTGCTCTATTTGCCTAATCTATCATTTAATTTATTATCTGTGAGTGTTCTTACAAAAGAGCTTGATTGTCTGGCTACTTTTTCCACCTATTATTGTGTGTTTCAGGATCCTTCGACGAGGAGGACGATTGGTAGGGGACGCTGCACATCAGGAGGTCTCTAAGTGCTAGAAGAGGGGCCTAATTTTGTCGCGTGTTCCAGCTTATCTCCAACTCCGTTGGAGCTTCACTGTCAACTTGCTCATTTTGCTCTTCCAAGTTCGAAGTGTCTGTGTCCATCTCCGGTATCGTTACCAGAATTATTTTGTGAGTCGTGTCAGTTTGCGAAACACCATCGTAGGTTTTATGTATCGAGTCCAAAAAAACAAGCATGTGCTCCGTTTGAGTTAGTCCACTCCAATATTTGGGGCTCATGTCCAGTCTTATCAAAAACAAGTTACCGTTATTTTGTAACTTTTGTAGATGACTATTCTAAGGTCACTTTTGTTTATTTAATGAAACAACGTTCCGAGTTATTATCTATCTTTTGTGCTTTTTATGCTGAAATACGCACTCAGTTTTCTGTTTCAATTCATGTTCTACGTAGTGATAATACTCGTGAGTATTTATCTGGCCCTCTTGCTTCTTTCATGATCACTCAGGGTATTATTCACCAGTCTTCGTGTCCAACAAAATGGTGTGGCTAAACGTAAGAATTGCCACCTTATGGAAGTAGCACGAGCCCTTATGTTCCATATGCAGGTGCCTAAAGTGTTTTGGGGTGATGTTGTTCTTACAGCGACCTACTTGATTCATCGGATGCCTTCTTTTGTGCTTCAAGGAGATATTCCTCATCGTGTTTTGCATCCTAGTCAAACCTTACATTCTCTTCCCGAGCGGGTGCTTGGGTGTACCTGTTATTGTAGAGATATTAGACTCCAAGTAACCAAACTAGATCCTAAATCATTAAAGTGCATCCTTCTTAGTTATTCTTGCACCCAAAAGGGCTATAGGTGCTACTCTACTAAGTTGGGTCGGTATCTAGTGTCGTCTGATGTTACATTTCGTGAGTTTCTTCCGTTTTCTTCTTCTCCATCATCGGCTAATGCGTCGGAGGTATCTAACCTTGATGAGTTTCTTATCTATGATCTCATTCGGGCTCCTCCTAGTATACCCGTCACGCATGTGAGTCCGCCAGTTCAGACGTATGTTCGTGGTCTTCACAGAATTTTTGGCTTCTCTCCCATAGCTACTCCTGAGCCGCCCACTACTGTATCGGATTCCTCATTGCCTGATCCACCAGCTAATCTAGACGACCTATTGCCCTTTGGAAGGGTCGTCGTGACTGTGCCAGGTATCCTGTTTCAGCCACAGTTTCATATGCAAGATTATCTCCTACTCCACAAGCATTCATTTCCAGTTTTGATGTTATTTCGGTACTTCAGTCTTTATCTGAGGCATTGTCTTCTCCTGGGTGGACAGCAGCTATAGTAGATGAGATGACAGCTCTGGAGGCAGATCAAACATGGGACTTAGTGACCTTACCTCCTAGCAAAAAATCTATTGGATGTAAGTGGTGAATCCTGATGGCTTTGTTGCTCGTCTCAAGGCTCGACTGGTTGCCAAGGGATATGCTCAGACATATGGAGTTGATTATGCAGATACTTTTTCCCCGGTTGCAAAGTTGGCCTCTGTTCGCCTTATTACCTCAATGCAGCGTCCTATGGTTGGCCTTTACATCAACTTGATGTAAAGAATGCTTTTCTCAATGGTGATATACAGGAGGAGGTATATTTGGAGCAACCGCCTGGTTTTGTTGCTCATGGGGAGTCTCATCTAGTGTGTAAGCTGAAAAAG
>JAUPMG010000003.1:6026019-6036658 GCA_031762675.1 Pachysandra terminalis
TCGGCCGATCCCTAGTTGGATCGCCCGATCCGAACCGGGATCTGGACGATCCTTTTTTTTGGGTTTCTTCTCGGATCGGAACCGACTCGGGGATCGTCCCCTTCCGATCCTTAACACTATGCTTCACAAGCCATACATTCTTGTCCTTATCCAGGATACTCTTCAGTTCTTGAGGAAGGTTATCATCATTCCAGAATGAAATCATACCCGTAGAGGTAACATGGGAAGCAAGCCAGTCCGCCGCCGCATTGCTTTCACGATATACTTGTTGGAATTTACAGGAGCTGAAACTTCTCATCTTGTTTCTGATAATATGTACTAAAAAACTGTACTGCCAAGGGGTCTCCATAACCGAGGTGATTAAACTCTCCACAGTGGTAGAGTCATTGTAGACCTGAATCCTTGGAGCACCAATTTCCTCAGCCATGATGAGACCATGCCAAAGAGCCTCCAACTCATGGGAGATAACAGAGATTGGCTCAGTAGCAGCAGCAACAACTCTCATAAATTGGCCACAACTAAGTCTAAGGATGGCACCAAGACCGAGTAGGAACCATCACAGTTGAGAGCCATATCCCCAAGAGGAGTAATCCACTTAACAAAACAGAACTCCCCATGAGAAAAGTTAACTTTAATGCCCCAGTTGTGGCACATCTCCCTCGCAACCTGGCAATCAGGAGCCAAGTCCCACACAGTAGAGCATTTTCCAACATCATCAATGATCTGTTCCAGAATGTACACTTCAGCCCTATACTCATTTCTGACAATTCTTGTATCTCTTTCTCTCCACAGGTCGTAAACAGTGGCAGACAGAGCTAGCCTTCTGATAAACCCTTTAATATCTTTCCCTGTGAATCTGTCAGCACACCAAGAAACCAACTCAGTCCAGTCAATTCTAGGGTGCACCAAGCAGCATCTTCTCATCACCTCCGTCCAAACGCACTTAGAGTAGGGACAAGAAAAGAAGAGATGGCTGTGAGAATCCCTCTCCAACCTGCAAAGAACACATTTGGCACTGGGAATAGCACCAAAGTTCATAAGTCTATCTTGAGTGAGGAGTCTTCTCTGGACAGCAAGCCAACAAATAAACGATTGGCGAGGAATATGTCCTTTGTACCACAGCAGCACTCTCCAACGCTTTGGGGGATTAGCCAGGCTCAAAGCCTCACAAGTGTCTTTGATACTGAAATTACCCAATCTGCTAGGTTTCCAAATTTCCTTATCTTGAGTAATGTATGCATGATATTTGATCTGGTCAAGGCAGTTCCAGAGATACTCTTGAGATAAGAGGGACCACGCTACTAAAATCCCACTTTTGAATTGAATTTAGAAATCCCCTTTTTCATTTGTTCGAGAATTAAAACCCCCTTTTTTATTTGTTTGAGAATAGAAACTCCTCTTTTTAGTTTGAATTTAAAAGGTTTTCATTTCCTTTTTTTTGGAGGGGGGATTTGCCACATGGCAACTTCTAAAATTAATTCTTTCTTATTTCTTGAAATTTGACACATTGTGAATCTTCCTCAAATATTCTTTCAATTATTTTATTTCAATTTCCTTCCTAAAGTGTTTTTATTATATTTTTTGTCCTTTTTTGATAATTTAAAAATACCAAAAATGACCCTTCTACTCCCGAACTCGAAATTTTACGAAATCAAAGGTGTTTTGAAGGTATTTCAATGTGGAATCCAAATTTGATGTTGGAAAAATATTTCGACTCTCGGATTTAGCTATTAGGTCCAAACGACTAGATTAGGGGCAAAACTGTCATTTTTCACACGAACTTCAAATTAGTCAAAAATTATACTCATTGGAGAGCATTTTTGCTCAAGAAATCAAATTTGAGGTTGAAAATGGATTTAGAACTGAAATGAATCAGGTGGGGTCTACCAAGGGTATTTTGGTCATTCCACATGATTTTTGGGATTTTCAGGGAAATTGGCAATATGATTGGGGACGGTTTGGAGATGGTTGAGGGATAAAAAAAAAAGCCAAGCTCAAGCCTCCAGAAGCTGCAAAGATCAAGAGAAAGTCACTCTCGTGCAAATTGGGGTGTCTATAATCCCAATACGACTACCCAGGATATCCTACCAATATGACTTCATCCCCGTATTCACGGCTAAGGAATAGGATTATTCTATGTGTACAACATAGTTTTATGGATTTTCAACCAATGAGGCACAATCCCCCCACTTATTTTTGTTCATGGGTAATAATTCGAGGTTTTCACCAATGTGAGTAGGCCCTTAGGGAATCATACATATTCACATCCAACAAAAGGGTATAATCATGATTCAGTCTTTTTCCAAGCCGCACTAATGTGACAATCCTTGGGAATCATCTTACCACAAGTTTGGGAGGCACACTAACACGTTGGCTCTCTCTCAGCTTGGACGAAAACATCATCTTACCACAAGTTTGGGAGGCACACCAACACTTAGGCTCTCTCTCAGCTTGGACGAAAACATCATCTTACCACAAGTCATTCGAGGCATACTAACAAAAGGGCTCTCTCTCTCTCTCTCTCTCTCTCTCTCTCTCTCTCTCTCTCTCTCTCTCTCTCTCTCTCAACTTGGGTGAAATAATAAAGTCCACTCATGGGACAACATGGTCAAATAAGTCAATTCATCTCACATTGAGTCTAAACCCAAGGGTATCACATGCGATATTAAACTGAGCTATTACAGCAGGAAGGTCCATATGCAACTCTTAGTATTCAAGTCCATTGATTAATAGAACACACAATGCTTCACAGACATATATTCAAACCATTAATCAAATGGGCACAGTCCCATGATTCTACACTATGGAGCACCATAATACTTAACATCGCATATTAAGCATAAATAAGCATCGAAACGTGATAATTCGGATATGAATAGTGTAGGTGGAATATAGACATCAGGCAAGCACTAACGGGGTGTAGTAGTGCACAACACAACACTATAAGCAAGCATATAATTATTAAATATAAGTAAATGAGACAAGGCAAGTACAGACAAGTTATAAATATAAGACAATCACCATAAGGATAAATAAGGCATCACATCATACTATAGGAAAGCATATAATCATCAAATCTAGGTAAATGTGACTAGGCGAGTACAGGCAAGTTATAAACATAATGCAATCACCATAAGGAGAAATAAGGCATCACACCATACTATAGGCAAATATGAATGCATGTGAGGTGTATGGGTCATCATATGACAGTTCATAGACTATTTAGGCAAGGAAGTAAGGCAAACAATCACACACCACCCAAACAAAGGGTAAAGTATTACAATTACAATTCCTTGTGCCCAAACATGCATAAAATGAGGGTAGTGAGTTCAGAGAAGGATTTTAGGGTCACTTACACAAGTTTCCCAAGAGTCTCATACCGCCCAGTCAATTCTACGGAAGCTAACTTTCAGATTGGGGAGTCATGTTTTGCATGACAGGTCTACCAACACCACAAACATGCTAAACATGTGTGGTTGGTCATTCTACAAGTGTCCATAGCTTAACCTTCAACATCAGACCAAGGGAAGCTCTCGGCGAGGTCCTTGGCGACCTCTCGGCTCGTTGAAAAAGGTAAAAAGGTGCCAAATGAGGTGGCTCCTCGAGAATTGATACGAATTAATCTCATTAGACCAAAAGTGATCTTGGTCAATTTCTAATATTGGGGCTCGGCGGGGTCTTCGGCGCACCGAAATGGGTTTCAGCGACCATTCCAGTAAGCCTGAAATGTCTGATATTCAGCGAACTTGGTGTGCCGAGGAGGTCGTCGAATCACGGGTCAAGGTGGTTCTGGATGAAATTTAGTGGAGAGGTTGCTAACCACGTAAGGGGGATTCAAAAATGGTTTCTAGGCCAAGGGGATCAATCTACACAAGGATCCACCGATTTCTCCCTAAATTCTAAACCCTAGAAAAGCTAGAATCTAATGAATCGGTTCACATAGGTTGTCTACAAGTAATGGGCTCTCAAAGGCATGAGATTTAATCCCTAAAACATATAACTACCAAATTCATGGGAGAAGGAAGAACAAAATCAAACATGATCTTCCCCCATGATCATAACATTGAAATACAAATAAAGACACTTGCATTGAAAGAATCTCAACTTGGGGCGTTGCCGGGTCACGGCTTCCTCCTCTTCTTCTCCAAGAGCTCCACAAGAAAGAGAGAAAGAGAGAGATGTGAAAAATGTGTTTATGAAACCTAAGTTTCCTATTTATAGGCTCTAAGGGCAAAGCTGTAAATTAAAACAGCTACAAGGGCAAGACCGGGTTTCTAGCTCTATTTCACTGATTTAACTACCCTATAAATTAATTATGTTGCAAATATATTTAGGGGTTCCATATGGATCTTCTAGGCTACCTAATTTAATGTTTATTTTGCTAATTGATTTTGTTTCCTATTTAACTGTTATGTTCAGTTATCTGACCAATACTGCTTCCTAAGTCTATCTGGCTACCCTGATCAGTTTTAAATGATCTAAGGGTTTTCTAATATGTTTAATAAGATTAAGGATTTTATGAACGTTAATCCTGGTTTATTAGTGAAATTAAATTACCAAATTACTAAAATACTATTTTACCCTATAATCTCAAGTCAAAGCTTTTAGGGACTATTCAGGTTCTTACCGCAATACCGTCTACGTCCATAGATTCCAAACGACTTTCATTCTTGAGAGATATCATTAACGTGATATATATTGTAAGAATATATAGAAAAAAAGAAAGATAACATATAGAATTCTCTATCTTTTTAATTCTTGAATTAGAGAATGATGTCTCTCCAAAATTCTTCCTTGAATGGGAAGAAGAAGTCCTCTCTCTTGAATGGAGAACCGAATCCCTCTTTGTGTCATTCCTTTGTCCTTTTAAAAGAATATTGCTTGACATAATGCCTCCAAGAAAAACTGTCAAATGCATTGAATAGTCCAAGAAAACTGTCAAATGCATTGAATACTCCAAGAAAACTGTCAAAGCATTAAATATTCCAAGAAACCAGTCATGACATACATAATAGATTCTTTACAAAACTGATATAACAATAAAGGCTAAATCTGTGAACAGTAATTCGAATGAACAGTGATTTCGAAATCACATGAACAATGTCATGAATAATGATTTCGAAATCACATGAACAGTGATTTCGAAGTCCATGTGAACAGTGATTTCGAAGTCCAAATGAATAGTAATTCAAAGTACATATGAACAATATTTTTAGACTTCAATTACTCTAAAATATTAAATAAAAATTCTTCCAATAAAATAGTATCACGTGTGCGTTTTAAAAATGGTGATGCACAAATCAGTAAATAAGGGTCGTTTAGCCGAAATTATGCCAATTAACCGTGATGTAGCCGATTTTTGTTTGATAATGTCTTTTGAAGTTTGGAAATGTCCCAACCGCTCACATAAACCAAGGAATCAACCGTTTGGGCAGTTCTACGTCGATTCAAACAAACATGAATTCCGAGATGATGAATAGCAATCATAAAACAACACAAAAACACAGGATTTACATGGTTCAGCAATACTGCCTACATGCATGGATTGTTATACGACATTCATTCTTGAGAGATATCATGTACATGATATATATTGTAGAAATATATGGAAGAAAAGAAAGCTAGTGGATAGAATTCTCTATCTTTTAATTCTTGAATTAGAGAATGACGTCTCTCCAAAATTCTTGCTTGAATGGGAAGTAGAAGTCCTCTTCCTTGAATGGAGAACCGAATTGCTCTTTGTGTCCTTCCCTTGCCTTTTAAAGGAATATTGCTTGACATAACACCTCCAAGAAATACTGTCAAATGCATTGAATACTCCAAGAAAACTGTCAAGTACATTGAATACTCCAAAAAAACTGTCAAAGCATTAAGTACTCCAAAAAACAGTCATGACGTAATAGATGCTTTACAAAACTGATATAACAATAAATGCTAATCAGTGAACAGTAATTCAAATGAACAGTGATTTCGAAATCACAGGAACAATATCATGAGTAGTAATTTTGAAACTACATGAACAGTGATTTCGAAGTCCAAATGAACAATATTTTCGAAGTCCAAAAGAATAGTATTTTCAGACTTCATATGAACAGTATTTTCGGACTTCAATTAGTCTAAAATATACAATAAAAACTCTAGCAATAAAATAGTGCCACGTGTGCGCTTTAAAAACCAGTCATCATCAGTATTTGGTCTGTTTAGATCATAAACTCTTAATACCACAACCAGTAGCATTGGTTTAATCTTTTAACGTGTAATCTTTTGACCATAATATCAACTCGTCAACCGACTAATTTGGTCAAATAGAATTCAACCAGGTAATCGGTTGAAGCGAAAGAGAATGGGTATCTAACACTTTCCCACTCTCTTAACTAAACCTCCCTACCCATCCTAGTTAGACCTTGTTTAAAATCTTATTTTTGGATTTATTTTTTGCAATTAATTGACTTACCTAGGTTACCATTCACACTTTAACCCAATGGATGGTGGTGACTCTAATCAACCCTCTTTATCTAGGATCCACCCGACCCGGGGTAGTTCACAAAGTGGATAAACCTTAAGTATAAAATACCCCTCTTAGTCCCTCGACTAAAGTAGGGTCTTACTTTACCATCTTTATCCCTTTTACTACTATAATTTGTATAACCTAACCTACAGTCGGAAACAATTCTCCACTTTCGTCTTCACAGACTCATCTAAACATGATGGTGAATGGTGATCTTGTTGGTAAGTATTCTGCCATTTTTAATCAATCATTTGATGTGTTTTTCTCTTTTTCCTCTTTGATGAATGATTTACGTGTGACGTTGGAGCATGATGGCAATCTTGAATTTTAATAATATATTCGTAGCTAAGCTCTTTAACTAGGCTTGCAAGAGAGAGAGAGAAAACGAACCAACAAGACTACTGTTACATTCAGACGGATCCATAAAGATAAACATGGAGAATGGAGAATCGTTTTCAATGGTAGGTTAGGTTTTACAGATTATAGTAGTAAAAAATACTAAAGATGATAAAGAAAGACCTCTTTAGTCGAGAGGTTAAGAGGAGTATTTTAATCCTAAGGTTTATCTACTATATCTAAAATCATTCAATTCTTTATAAGGTGTATAAGTACTTAGTGTCATTAATTGACCGACCGACTCCTTGAGGTTTCTAGCAAAGGATATCATAGTAGTTTCAAAAATATCAGGGAGGTCTCATTGCAATTGTCAAAGACTTCTGGAATCAAAGTATAATTTTCCCAATAATAAATATGTAAGAAAAATATAAATATTCTTATATTCAAAAATAGCTTGTCGAGATGGCATTGACAACAATCTTGAATTCGGAGGTAGCTCTTGATTAGGTGATTGGTTACATAGGAAGCAATGAAACCAGCTGCGCTTGTTACGAGGATGTTCTTTGGAACATATGAACTGGGTTGCGTTAACATATTTCTTCTCTTCTTTATACCCTTTACCTTTCTTGATCCAGAGTAGCATCGCTGAGGAATAACTTTAAAAAAAAGAAAAAGAAGAAGAAGAAGACGAAGATAAAATTATGATGATATACAAAAGAGTGCTAGAGGACTGTTTTTATATCCTCCAGATCTAAAATCAAACATATCATTAGGATATAATATATACCATAAAACCCGAAATCTATTTCAGTCCGGTTGCCCCTTGTCGGGAGATGAAAATGAGGAGGACACGCTTCAGATGACATGTTCCAATTGTCATCTGCCGGCAGCCACCTCTTGAAAGCCCCAGTTGCACCTGATCCACTCCCAAGCTATAGAGCATTTGGTGCAACGCGAATGGTGCAGTTACCATGAACCATGTGTAGCATGATCTTTGTGCATGTGAATGTCCCATCCACATGTGTACAACACCAAATCACTGAACTCTTTATCTTCTCCATGCATGTCTTCTTACTACAAAACTCTGACATCATACATTAGTGGTGATAACAGCTCCCTCAGGAACCTTTAATGGCCTCGCAACCCCACATTGTCATCTTCCCATTTCCGGCTCAGGGTCACACCCTCCCTTTACTCGATCTCTCAAAGGTTCTCTCATGTCGAGGCCTCAAAGTGACCATCATCACAACCCCATCAAACTCCCCTTTTATAAACTCCATCATTTCTAAGTTCCAACAAATCCATCTCAGAGAGATCCCATTCCCTTCTGTAGATTGTCTCCCAAAGGGTTGTGAAAACATCTCCCAGCTTCCCTCAATGGATCTCTTAGTCCCTTTCCAGTCATCCACAAAACATTTCCAGAAACCATTTGAGGAAGTTTTGAAAGAAATGTCTGAAGCACAAGACCCACCCATAGGTGTAATCTCTGATAGCTTCTTAGGCTGGATGATTTCATCATGTAAAGCATATAATATCCCTGGAATGGTTTGCAACGGCACTGGAGCTTTCTACATGGCCGTAAGGAAGTCGTTGTTTCTTCACCAGACACACAAGCATGTGAAATCGTACAGTACTGAAGCTTTGAATGTGCCCAAAGTGAGACTCCAGTTCCCACTTACCAAAGCAGACTTGCCAAGGTCGCTGAAAGAGATGAACCATGAAGACCCTTGTTCTCGATTTTATTTGGAAGCTGATGAGAGCTGGGGTGTGATTATTAATAGTTTTGTCGAGCTAGAGCCAGACTATGTGGCTTCTTTAGAATCATTGTACAGTAATGGGGCCAAAGCGTGGTGTGTTGGACCCCTTCTGCTTTACGAAGAGATAGAGAGGATAGGTGATGATGAGCAACCCAAGAAGAAGGAGATGGAGAGGATTGAGTGGCTGAACAAGCGTGGGAAGGAGAAGTCTGTGATGTATGTGTCGTTTGGTTCACAGGATGATCTGACCAAGGAGCAGCTGGACGAGGTGGCTTTTGGGTTGGAGATGTCAGGGCATGAGTTCATGTGGGTGATTAGATCAAGGACTTGGAACCCACCAAATGGAATGGAAGAGAGGGTGAAGAGGAAAGGGTTGATTGTTAGGGAATGGGTGGAGCAGCGAGGCATCTTAGCACACAGTACAATAGGTGGGTTCTTGAGCCATTGTGGATGGAACTCTGTGTTGGAGGGCTTGTCAAGGGGGGTTCCTATTTTGGCTTGGCCATTGACTGGTGACCAGTATCTGAATGCAAAGTTCTTGGTAGAGGAGTTAAAGGTAGGAAAGAGAGTTCCAAACAGTACTGTTGTAACAGGAGAGGAGAAGGTGGTATGGAGAGAGGTGATTTGCAGAGGAGTGAAGGAGTTGATGGGAAGAGAGAAGGGGAAGTTGCTAAGAGAAAGGGCGGAGGAGATAGGGAAGATGGCTAGGCGAGCAGTGCAGCAAGGGGGTTCTTCTTACTCTAGCTTGACAACTTATTCAACAACTAACTCCGTGCAAGTAGAAGCTTGCTGTTTAAAATGGAGTTCTGTATCTACAAAACAAAAGAATTTCCGCCCAAGTCAATATGAAGAAAGCTTGAAGTGAGAGAGAAAGAGACAGGTAAGTTTTTAGAGAGAGAAGAAGGATGTGTAACTACTAGGCGTGTACAGAACCAGGCCACCCGCAAGCATCTTCCCATTCTCTATCGGATGGTTACAGCTATATTTACGTCACAATTTCACAATTTAGAGAGCACCATACGTACATGATTGTTACCTGTTACAATAGAAGCAGATTAGCGTAAAAGCGAGTTTCAAGTTCATATATCTTTTAAGATTTTAGAATTATCGGTCACTCTTTTCAGTCGATCGCACGAACTAAATGACTTTTCTCTACATGACACTAAGGATGGTTGTAACCATCCCACTGTAAAGAATGCACGACCCCAAGAACCGGGCGACGCAGTTTGATTTAGCGTGCCTTCAGAGAGATGGCTTATATGCTCTTAACGTATTAGGCCTGCATTCTGCGGCCCATGGCATGTCACGGCACGACTCATCTCAAAAAAAAAATTGTTTCAAGCTAAAGCACCCGCTCAACACAGCACGACTCTGCCGTGCCATCGGATGTATGCCGTGTTGGGCCCGGGGTTTTAAAATAGGAAAAATTACCATAAAATCCTACTTTACATGAGTATTGACCAAAAAGTATATTGACCAAGAATAATCACCTCTCAAGTCTAAGACTCACTACAAAATTGCCTTTTGGTACTATAATGGACATAACGGGTATTTTTGCAATACTTACTATTTCAAAAAAATTAAAATACCTATTCTACCCTTAAGTCCTTTGCACACATAGTGTGCATCCTTGCACCACCGTCCAACCCACCACCACCCACCACCACCCAACCCACCACACCCACCACCACCCACCACCCCCACCCCACCACCACTACCCCCACCAATCAATGTGCGCGCCCTTGAACACTCAAGTACGCGTCCTTGCACACTTAGGTACGCGTCTTTGCACACTCAAATGCGCGTCCTTGCACACTTAGGGGCGTGTCCTTGCACACTCATGTGTGCGTCCTTGCACACCATTGGTGCGCGTCCTTGCACACTGAGGTGCGCGTCCTTGCACACTCAGGTACGCGTCCTTGCACACATAGTGTGCATCCTTGCACCACCGTCCAACCCACCACCCCCACCATGTAACGGCCTGAACCGCTTAAAAGAGCATTTAAGTTAATATATTCATTATATTACTCTATCTACC
>JAUPMG010000003.1:6059900-6074933 GCA_031762675.1 Pachysandra terminalis
CAGCAGATGGAGGTGTAACTGCTCTCCACATGGCAGCACTGAATGGATATGTTGAGAGCGTGCAGTTACTCTTGGACCTAGGGGCTTGTGTCTCTGAGGTCACCGAGGAAGATGGGACTACAATTGATCTCATTGGTAATATTCCTTGTATAACTAACTTCATTACTATCATTAGTCATTTTCTTTGTTTTGTAGTTATGCACTTTCTTATAGTGACTTGATAAATCTTGAATTTGTCCTAAAGTTATGATTTTTTATACTTGGGTGGTTTTCATGATGCTTACTATTCTGTTATTCTCATAATTGAAGATTCTAGCTCAAATTTCTCTCCTAATTCTCTATTTTATTTAATACCAGGATTTTTATTCCGAATTCAATCATTCTGTGATTCATTTGATTAGACCTGTTCCTTGTCTAAGATAGTCTTGTACTTGAGATTAATCCAATGACGGATTCACCTCTGGTTTACGAAAAAGTTACTTTAGTTAAATAGAAAGAACAGAAATGATGTCCTCTGGCATCTTTCTCTTAACACAACAGATATTGAACTTATTCCAATTTTCTCTCACATATCTGTGCAGATATTATTTCAAAGAATCTGAAGGTTTTGGAGTGCTGCAGTGATCCTCCTATATTTTCATAATAGGAAGTTGAATGTGAAACCTTGCTTGAGTTTTTATTTACTCTCGTTTGCTTGTCCCTGAAGTGTGGAGATATCACTAATTCTGAAGGCATCAGAAATGCAGAAGTGATTATTATTTACTATTTATATTAACGAAATGATCTATTAAACCATTAATTGCTAATGTTTCTTTCAGAATTGAATGATGGAAATCTTGCCCAAGTTTTTCACAATACTTTTTGCTCATCTTTGTCCAGTTCACAAACAGTTGCTCTTGTTTCTTTCATTCTTTCTACCCATTTTCTCTTAATCCTAAAGGTTTACAAATTGAAAAAAGTCACTGCTTAAAGGGACTGAGATATAGGAGAAAAGATTACATAAAGTTTAAGTTGACTCTGGCTTGATTGAAATGTATATTACGTTGATCAAATCTTTTTCCTTTGTCGTTCTTTCATTTTTTTTCCTTTACTGTTTTCTTTTGCCATTTGGATGCAGGATGGTACTAAAACGAAACCAATAGCAAAAAGCACAAAGCACTAAGCGTTGAAGTTCTCATGTGTGATAGACAATTTTTATTTACACTCTTTTGAGAACAAAATTGATTAGCATATGCTTCTACCAAAGATTTGCTGGAATAGTTATTACCTATATCCTCCAATCTGTCCAAGTTTTAACCTTTTAATCCTGTATCTTCACAAATTGTCTTCTCTGTTGTCATTTTGCAGGTGCAGGTAGCACACCACTCCATTATGCTGCATGCGGTGGAAATGAACAATGTTGTCAAGTATGTTGTGTTTTTTTGTTGTAATTTGGTTATGTAATCTTTGAATCCAAATGTTGGAGGTCTCATTTTTCAAATATTCTGGGTCCAGGTTTTGATTGCAAGAGGTGCTAGTCTGACTGCCAAAAATGCAAACGGGTATATATGTTGCACACTTCTTAGGTTTTAATTTATATTATTGGAACATTAAGCTTTGTTGTTATGATATTTTAGGACTTATAGGAGGTGCCTAGCCAATTAAAATTCTTGGGCTAATTAGTATTTACACTTTCTTAAAGTTTTTGGATTCCCATGACCTCTTTATCTTTATAAGAGATTAAGTCGGCATTGAAATAGTTGATTGCTTTCTTAGGTCCTACATTCCCTGATTTTTATTACTAAAGGAATCGCTGATCTTGGAATTGAAGCATTTATACTGCCAACACACTTCTGAAATTCGTGTTTAGTATCATGTTCAGATGCTCAGCAAAACAAAAAAACAATTGTGCAACGAGATTCAAAATATTCTCTTACATTGATTTAAAAAAAAAAAAAAAAAGAACTTTTCTCATAAGAAGGTATAATGGAACTTTTCAATATTCTTTGATAGTGATTATCTGCAAGAATTGGACAGTTACGGAAAGTTAAAAATAAAAACAAGTAAACAGCATGGTAAATAGGGTTTAAGTTGGGACATATCAAATCATGGGAAATTATTCCATTTAGGAATAAGGTGAAGACTGAAGAATTATGGACAGTTGTTCCATTTAGCCTGAAGACAAGCAAAACTGTTACCTTAGGATGAAGCTGCAATTTGATAGAGGAAATGGTAACTAGGGGATAAGTAGGGAAGTTGAGGGAGAATAGATGAAGTCTGGGGGATCATCGGAAATTATTCCATTTAGTAATAAGGTGAAGACTAAGGAATTATGGTCAATCATTCCATTTAGCGTGAAGACGAGCAAAATTGTTACACCTGGATCAAGCTGCACTTTGATAGAGGAAATTAAGGTTTCAATTGTAGTGAATCAGTAGATTTCTGAAGAGGTTATTGATTGCACAGCTTTACAGGTGGAGATGGAGCTATAATAAAAGTAGTAGAAGTCAGCGCTCCTACAAGATCGTTTATGGCTGAGGATGTCATTTGATCAAATCATTAGCTTTCTGCAAAGATGTTGAAACACCAACACCAATCAGTAGAAATAAGGATTTTTTCAGACTTGTTTCGGAAGGACATAACTGAATTTTGCAAGTCAGTGGGAGATTTCACAAATAAATCTAAGGAAGAGATTGGTGAGAGGAGAAGCAGCTGATCATTAATGAAAATTCATATATTATCCTAGAATGTGGGTGTCTGGGGGCATCGGAAAATAGATTAGTAGTTAAAATGCATTGGATTCATAGAAATAAACATGATTGTTTTGCATGAATCGAATTTATGATCAATACCAACCATTAGATAACTGTGGGATAACGTTCGCTGTGAATGCGAATGATGTAAGACGACAAGATAACCTAGGAAAGGAAAAGCTCTTCGCAGCGGAGGATTGAACCCTTCAAAATTTGTAAGGGATTTGAAATATAATAGCAATGTGTTGTGAAAATTGGAAGAATTGTAAATTAGTAAGGCATGAGACTATTCAAATGATTGAATCATAAGATTCAAAAGATTTTCCATAAGTTAAAGAAAAAACATAAAAAGTCTTAAAAGATAATGTATGCCACAAATTATTTACAGTCTATCATTTAAAACCATACTTTGCCATCTAATCCACAAAATATAGACATCACTTACTTACCAGGTAGCATTCATCAAGGTTTACGATGTCGATGTTGCCAGGCATGTCGCCAGGTGACTTCGGCGACATGTGGGCGACATGGTGAAAACAAGGGGAAATGTGGGGAAACCATGGGTTTTTGATGAATTTTTTGCCCCAAACTTTAAACATGTCTAATTAAGACCTAAATGCATCCAAATACATCAAAAAATGCAAAAATGGCGACATGTCGCTGACATGTCGCCGATGTCGCTCAAATCGTCGTATAGCGATTTAGACCCAAGGTTTCTTGTCGCCCCCTTCGAAAATGGCGACATGTCACCGTACATGGGCGACACGTCGCCGACATTGTAAACACTGGCATTCATCCATCCCATTGTGAACATACATTTTTTCAAGTCCCTAGAAAAGCATCCTATTGTTTAAAAACCAAACATAAATTGAGGTATGTTTTTTATATCATAGATTTAGGTCTTTTTGTAGAGTCTACTGAAGGCTAAAGTGTTAAAATAAATTAATAAAAATAAAATGAAAAAAAGACCCATTGTCTGAACCAAATTCATGTGTCTCAAGTATAGTCGAATCCTATGATTCATTGAATTTTAGGATTCAATGTGTAATTCACGATTTGAATCTTATGATCTAAATTGCCTCAAATAGTAGTCGAATCCTATGATTCATTGAATTTTAAGATTCAACGTGTAAAATCTTATGATCTAAATTTGAATCCTACAGTTTTTTAGTCTTGCGTTTCAAGGGAGGGATTCAAATCATTTTAGGGGGATTCAATTTTAATCATAAAATTTCAATTATGAACCATACAATTTTGAGAACACTGACAAGATTTTCTGACAACCGATGTAGATGTTATTCATTATGACTTCATATAATAAACAAAAGGTTTTTCGAATAAACTAATATGATATATGTTACAAGTCACAAATACATGAATACAACAATTTGATTATGTCACTCATAGTCATGTTCTGGATTGAAGATTTTCTTTCATTTCCGTACTAACATTGAGTAGGCATGACTCAGAATTGCATACATTTGTATGGACCTTGACCAAATGTTGTTTTAGTCGTGTTATCTCACCTCTCAGATTACACATCCAACAAAAGTTACATATTGTCCCTCTCTTATTCCTAAGATTTGATTGACTATAGACAACTAATGTCAGGCTACCCCCCTCCTTTGATCTTAGGTTGCCTTCAACCTTCCATCTTATACCCAATGAGAAACAAAAATAAACTAACAATTGTTTTGTTCCTTATGAGTATTCAATAAACAACAATACTTTTTGAGATTTTTTCCCTGTTTTATTGACTTGCTAAAAATATATTATCAATAAAGTATTACTTTTTTATAATAAAAGTGCATAATATTACCCAATATTGTTGTCAATAATTTTTCACTAAAAATTTATATTTTGCATTTTTCATCATGATCTTTTGAGTCTTGCTTCTTGCTTTTTTCTTCCTGTTTTTGTCATAGTTATTTGACAACGTGAACTTATGCTAAGTTTCTTTGTTCAAAGATGGACTCCTTTGATGGTTGCTCGTTCATGGCATAGAGACTGGCTTGATGAGACACTTAGTAAACGGCCCAAAGGCCACCCACAAATTCGCCCTTCACCATATCTATCTCTTCCCCTTATGAGCATTGTCAAAATTGCTAGGTGAGTAGGATTTACTCTTTACTTTAATTCATTGACCATTTATGTAGTATTTCATTAATCACATTCTGAAGGTCTCATTAAAATTCCCAACTTTTAAAAATTCTGATCTGATTATGGTGGTTTAGAATATTTACTGGTGATTAGCACATGCATATTCTCTTAATTCAAATTTTTTTAAATGATTTACTCGAGATTCAAGGAAATACTCTTTGAATAGGACCTGATGTAGATAGTATTACAGGAGAAAAAGAAGGGAGAGCGTATGAAACCCTGAGTTAGAACGGTCTTTGGTGATTTCCCAGTTCTTATATCAGTATATAATTAGTTCATAACCATTGTGATACTGATGCAGATGTGGCCTGTGGGCATAAGATCCCATAAACCTACCCCAACCTATCCCACTCCATGATGCCAGCTAATTCAGCTCATGAATGAAGATTATGCAGTTGTTATGGGTGCTGCTAGTATCTTCTTTTTTAAAGAAGTGCTGTATTTTTGAAGAAAAAATTATTGCCTTCTGATAGTCATTTTTAAAGTCTAATTTTTGCATGAGATCTTTTAGGTGACGATGCTTGATTTGGATAGATAGATTTCTACTTTAAGTCTTGTGATAATAAAGTGAAGTTTTTTATAGTGATCGTGGTGATTATCTGTCCCTCAGTTGTGTTGAATTGGTGAGCTGTTTCCTGATCTCCTAGTTTGTTTGTGGTTACTCATTTATTTTTTCTTATTTAGTACCTTGTTTTCTTTTATCTAAGATCTGTTAACTCTCTTTTATGCTACACATGTGCATTCAGAAATTGCCAATGTCACATTGGAATATTGACAAGAAATGAGTTTTTCATGTTCAAATCTGTATAATCAGTTCATTTCCTTTTTACCTTTGATCCAAAAAATCAATCTGATTTATTTTGTACCCTTCACTCGATGAGAAAATGCAGCAAGCATAATCTGTGGCTCATTATATCTCCATTCTTCTTTTTCATTCCTCCAAGATCCAATTTACTTCCATACTTGTCCTTTTGGCATCCGAAATAGTTGGAGTTGATTATTTTTGAACTTCATATTATGTCCTTGGCCTTCTCCTTTGAGAACCTTCAATTCAATTACAGATCTACATCTATGAACACGTTATTAATTCAGAATTTTAGTTGCCAACTCCCAAGTAACTGTAAAACATGTCAGGCTTTCTGCCAATCAGTTTTGTGTTGCTGGCTTCTCTCAATTTGCAAGCTTTTCTATGCTTGAAGCTACCTGCTTCTTGAAATTGGACTTAACTGCCTCAATTAAATGGACAAATTAAATGCATGAATATCAGAAGTTAAAATATAATGGAGCTAAGTTATTAAGCTGCATATGTGAGTACTATCGTAAGTTATGAATTATGTGGAGCTTATTAAAGATATTAGAGCTTGTAAGTCTTGGCTCCGGTTCTCAACGGCTCTGTTCAATTGCTTTCCTGTGCTATGAATTTCATTTTGTGGTAACTACATTCTTTCCCCATCTAACTAAGATCTATTAACGACTCAAATTATAAAAGAACTATGATTAAATCTGTTTTGCTTTTGATGTGGGCAGAGAATGTAGTTGGCGAAACAGCGATCCCCTACTCCCATGTTTTGACCCTTGTGTTGTTTGCCTGGAGAGGAAATGCACAGTAGCTGCAGAAGGTAAAATCTTTCAGAAACTTATAGGGTTACTCTGTCCATCTTAAATTATTAATAACTACTATGTCTAAAATTCCTGTATTTGATGAGCGTGGAATCATTAGCAGAACCTACAGAAGTAGAGAAAAAATAAGTTTGTCCTTCGAAGGTAGATGCGCGTTGTTATGGTTTTAATTTTTACCAAGGACAAAGGATGCATGTAGTGAGTTTTCATATATCTATACTGTATTATAAGGATAAGAGAATCACCTAGACTTAATAATTATACAAAAGTGATCTCCAGCATTATTTCTGAAGTGCCAGCACCTCCAAATTTGTAAACTAAATTATTTTTATAGCATCATCTCAAGTATTACCTTCTCATGTTGTTGGAATGTTGTAAACTGATGTATACATTTTTATTTAATCTGCTCTTTCACGTTAGCAACTCTCAATTGACCCATTGTAAAATGGATATCTTGATTTGAGTGTATTGATACCACAGATCATTCATAATTGGTTTCAATTTCTAATACGCCAATAAAAAGCCACTATCCAACCCCACTTTCCTACTTAGAGGTTTATATTAGAAAAAAATAATGGAGCTGGAGGCTCAAGTGGTTGACATACTGCAATGTGAAGAAATCACATGAGTCCAGCTTGCCCACAAAATTAAACCAAGTAAAAGTGGTAAGTGTACTTATTTACAACAAAATAATTAATAATTAATAATAATAATAATAATAATAATAATAATAATAAGCTGTAAAAAGAAAAGAAAGTTAGAAAAAGGTTGAGTATATATAAAATCCAAAAATGGGAGGCAAAAAAAAAAAAAATAAAAGAAGAAGAAGAAGACAAAGACAATCAAGAATTAGAAGAGTAATAAAGCGAACCACAGAGGAGCTTAATTACCAACTGTAGCAGTTGCTTGGATTGGGTATTTATTTCATTCCAGAATTGTCTTTACTGGCGAGCTTTAAGGGATAGGTGTTGTACTTACATATACTTTTGATATAGTGACCCAAATGCTAGTCTAAGGTATTACTCTAATCACTGGTTATTAAGTAAATAAATGATTTAAACAGATATGTCGCAAAGGCGAATAATGTCTCTTTTACATCTCAAATGAATTTGGTTCTACAAACTGGTTTTGCAGACAAGATTCATTGTACTAGGACCTTGTGTCTTTCTTTGCAATTGTTGCCATTAGCTGTATGTGTATATCCTATCTTGGTCTCCTTGTCATGTGACCTTGTTTGAAATCCATGAATATTGACACTGTTAAGATGTATTTGTCCCATGGTGCAGGTTGCGGTCATGAGTTCTGCACACATTGTGCATTGTATCTCTGCTCCACTAACAACACCTCCACCGTTGGGCATGGACCTCCCGGCTCGATTGCCTGTCCTCTTTGCCGGCATGGGATAATTTCATTCACCAAGCTTCCAAACACAAGCCCAACAATCAAGGAAATTACAAGAACAAGCATATCCTTATCTTTCTGTGTGTGTTCGGGCGAAGTTCTCGACTCTTCTTCGATGTTAACCCCACTGTGTGAGCCTGAATTCCATTGTAACTGTATTTCACCTCGAAAATTATCTTCTCTTAGCACCCTCAATTGCCAGAGGATGATGAAACTCAACTCAAGCCTTTGCATGGGTGCTCCCAAAACTGGCCCACCTTTAATTTCTCGCACTTCGAACCGTAGCTTGCAGAACCATAGGTGTTCAAGATCCGGCATACGGCGATCAGCTTCTCAAAGTGAGAGCAGAAGATCATGGTTTGCCGCCCTCAATGAGTATGTATCTACTTGCAGTAGTGACTGAAAATTGCTCGGACTCCTTTTTTTTATTATTATTATTATTCTTCACTTTTTGCATTATGTATGATTTTCCTCCATTATTTAACATTAATTTCTTCTAATAATGGGTATTTAATTGTTCATTGCAAGTTTGTAAATACGTGAATACCTGGTTTTATTATTTATAAAAATGCAAATTCCTCAAGTTTTGGATTCATGTTTATTAAACTTTGTACAGAATGTTTTGCATTTACTTGACAATATGCTAGTTCCCAAGGATGCTAAGACTTATGCACCTCACCACATTGATGTGCTTCTAGCTATTGACTACATTCCAGTGATCTTACAGTGAAATTTTCTGATGGAGATTGCTTAGATTTTGTGCTAACTGACTAGATGAGGTTGAGCTTCAAACCATGCATGATGCCAATAGTGTGGAAAATTTCATCAGCCAATGCCAAGAAGAAAAACAAAATGCTTGCATAAACTAATTTAAACTGCAGCTCAAGATGAGAGATAGTCTTTTAGTCAAAACCATTGATGTACCTATTGGCCTTTACATCAATTACACTAACAAAGATTAAGCATAAAATATGGAAAGTAAGATCATTAACTGAACACATGAGTTCAAACTTGTTTACATTATACACTTTAAATTATTTTTATTGTACACTGTAATCATATAAGCTCTGGAGGGATAGACAGGGAAGATAAAGATGGGAGGTTTGACGAGGATAAAGATGATGGATAAAAGTCAAAACAAGGTAGAGGGCGGCCATGAAAGCTATCTTGACACGAACAAGTCTTGCAAGGTCAAGAAAAAAAATAAAATTTTCAATTCAAAGAAAAAGAGGAGAGAGAGAGAGAGAGAGAGAGAGAGGAGCTCAGTAAGGATAACACCAATTGTGTAAACTCAGATGTTGAGTTTTCGTCAACATCCATAGACAACCGAAATGTTGCTTCTTCCTTCTCCCTTTCTTACGGACCTGAAACTTACTAAGCCAATGAAAAGAAGTCTTCGGTACTCTCATGAGACAAAGTACCTCAGCCAGAAAAGAATGAAAGGAAGAGAAAGAAGAGACAGGATAGAAGACATTGAAGGGCATGATATTTGTTTGGTGTGCTGAGAAGTGATGGGAATGGGCAAATAGAGATGCTTGTTGAAGAGATGGCTTGAGTGTTTATATAGGAAAAAAGAAAGAATGAAATATAAATTAGATAGAGCTGACATTCCAAATAGATGTTTAATTCCAGTAAAGAGGAAAAACGTAACTGACCAGACGACCCAAAAAGATTGAACTATAGATGCAACACGAAAAATGAGAAAAAAAGTCCTTTCTCTCTCTTATATCAGATGAACTGATTAGAAGGAAGGTAGAAAGTACAGATATAGCAGTGCAGTTATACCTCTCTCTCTCTCTCTCTCTCTCTCTAACCAATACTCCATCTCTCTTTCTCTCTCACATCTTTTACCTCCTCACTCAAGTAATTAGAATTTAGACCAAATAAGAATTTTGTTCTGGTACTTCACAAGTTTCAAGTTTTGAGTAAGAGAGAGGAATTCAAGAAAATAGGAGGCCAGAGAAATCGAATTAGAATGGTGAAAGTCTCTGAGCTCTGCCCCTTTCTGAATTCTTTGACTTTTCTTCTTTGTGTTCTATCACTTTCCTATACGGCCTGGGACTCATGGATCATAGTGACGGTATACCACTGTTGTAATTGAATGTTAGAAACTATCTCTCAGACCTACCCATCAATGCTAGCAAGCCAAAAATCCTACACAAGGCATTTATGTAAAACATTCATCATCATAACCTCATGGTCTCTCTACAGTTTCATGGATCATAACACACATTTATGTATGCATGCAAGCCTGGTCATACACCATATCCCACGTCAGATAGATTGACTGTCAAACAATATCTTTTGTTGAGTTTAGGGTGAAAAAACCCATTTGACAGCTTTTGTAGGCTGTAGATAGAGCTGGCTTTTACTGGTAATCTCCTCTCTGTTCTTTCTTTTAAAAACTTTTGTTTCAGACTTTAAAGCTACGAGAGGGAGGATTACGTCGTTGTGTTCTGTTGTTAAGGTCTTTGCTTGTAGAGAGAGAGAGAGAGAGCATGTGTTGTCTTGTCTCATGGATGGCTATGGTAATGAAACTGATTCAGACAATAGCAAAACTAAGAGAAAATTAAAGAAGGGCAATGGAATATTGTCACGTCTAACAGGATTCTCTGAATCTCTGTCACCATTACAACATTCTCTCTCTCTTCATCTGTCCTTTTTTTTGGTGGGATCTTTCTCTCTCCCCCCCTCTCTCTCTCTCTCTCTCTCTCTCTCGTTCTCTCTCTTGCAGCCCGCCTACCTAATACAAACACACTGGTGTTACTTCTACCTATTTGAACAGTGTCTGGCACTGTGTACCCATGTGTATATTTTAGTGGATTCTGCCTCTAAAGAATTAATGAGAACCACCATCTCTTGACTCTTATCCTGTGCACCCTTTGGCACGGTTCGCACAAGATTTATAGTCAAATTAAACCGTAAGATAAACCGAACTATTGAGATATCTGATCGGTGGTTCAATTCGGTTGGTCTGATCCAATTTACTGAACCGAACTATTGAGATATCCAATCGGCGGTTCAATTGATCGGCCCGATCCATTTTTTACAGCACTGAATTGCACATAGGATTTGGAGAATTTGACTTTGACCTTTCCAAATGGTTAAATTGATTTTTTAATGCCACTTGACTGTGATTGGCTGCGCATTCATTGGTTTGTTCCCGAGTGCACACTTGATATGATCCTTATTTTACAGTAAAAGAACAATAAAATGAAAAAGAAGTTTTTATTTTAATAAATCAACTAACTAAGTACCGTTGGATCTCAAGCTATCTTTGTTTTTCATTTTTTATATTAAGAAATATACATCGTTAAAGTACGGACCAAGGAAGAGAGTATATTCCGTTACTGTTAGATGTAACTTTGAAACCTAAAGTACTTTTGGGGGGTTTAAGGGCGGTTAGTTGCTCAAGAAAGCTCAAGTGTGTAAGGAGCACGTCCAAGCAAATTGAAATACGTTGTAACAGATGAGATGATAGGATGGGTGGACATCTCCAACGTGACAACACAAACGGTAGGCTAAATTAGGTTAGATTCGGTCACGTATAACGGATGACTTGACCTTCTATATGTCCAATCCAGTGACAGTTCGAATTGTACGTAGGATAAACACACAAGGATCCATTGTCCCTTGTGGTGACTGGCTATGGATCCTTAGGACTTCTAATGATTTGTTCTCAGTCAGGTGTTTTTTTTTTTTTTTTTTTGGTAAATTACATTGACACGTCCTTTGGTTGATATAATGACAATTAGTACCCTCAAACTTTGGTCTAACAATCTCTGATCATTTGAACATAATATCCCTCTAATCAAATGATAACTATAATAAACATCAGTTATTTTTTTATTATAATTTTTTATTTTTTTATTTTTTATTTTTTTAATTTATTTTTTTTTCTTTTTCCTTATATTTTTAGTTTTTTACTTTTTTTTTTTATCTTAAGAGATGGTTTTCGCAATTTTTATTGTTACCAAGCTTCTTTTTCCTTCAATATAAATATTTATTTTGTTTTTAAAAAGCATTAAACAAGATATATAAGGGTATTTTTGTCCTTCAAATATATTGTTATAAGCCAAAAAAAATATTTCATTATTTATTAATGGAAGGGATTTGTTATAATATACTTTCAAACTATAGGGGAGGTGTTTGTGATAGCCAAGAAAGATGAGATGAGTACTTGTTGCCATTATGCTAATGTGAATGTAATTAATTCACCCTGTTTTTATTTGGTAGAATTCTAACAAGGTGTTTAAAACCCAAAAGTTTTGTAATCTGTGGTGCTTGGATTCTGAAAAATAATTTTTCATGTTTTTAATATATTTTAATTTATGGTGATATGTATATATATACACTAGTGGAAACCCCATCGCACGGGTCTAAAGAATTAGAGCCGGTTTAGTTGCCAAAGCACTTCTGCAACTAAACTCTTGTTTCTGTACAAACACATTCACACACACATACTATGCACACATAGAGATTATCTTTTGATAAACTCTGCTCTATTCATTTCTCACAATTAAAAAAATAAATGTAAATACACAAAGAGACATACTGGTCAAACTCCTACTTGTTCTGTTCAGCCTAGATTCATCTGGGTATTGTGTTGTAATTGTTTTGAGAAAGGAAGATGAGATGGGTAAAGTTGGGCTGTCGGTTTTCTGAGGAACCAATACTTTTGTTTCCATGACTGCTTCTATTAATCGCAAAAGCTCTCAATCATCTATGTTTGGAGTCTTCTTGGTGCAAATAAGCAAGTTAAAGAAAACCAAACAAATAGAGAAAGAGAGATGAAATAAGCAAGTTAAAGAAAACCCAATAAAAACAGAGAGCGATTCTAAATTAAATAGGAATATCTTGCTAGTGCTCCTAATCCATCAATGTAGCATTTGATGTCACCTAGTGAGAATCAAGGATTAACACTTATGCCACTTTTATTATTAGAAAAGTGGTCTTCAAAGTATAATATAATGCAAGATGAAATGAAGCAAGCAAAATGACATTTATAAATAAATACATGTTCTTCATTGTGCGTATATGTTACTTCCAACTTGCCACTTTTCGTAGCAGCCTACACCTACACAAAATTATAAGAAATAGAGAGCTAAGTTGATAGTTTTGATACAAACACATAATAATAAAACCCTTAAACTAGCCAACCTTAATTGTTCGGTCGAATGAGCACCATAACAAAAAGTGATCCCTTTTCTTTTTCTTTTTTTCTTTTTTTTTTTTTCTGTGGTAACAAGTGATCTCAACAAAGAACAAACATTACAACTGAAGTGAAGCTTCTAAGGGGCTGTTTTCTATTGATTGTCAATGGATTTGAAAAAAAAAATCAGTAAAGATATCAAAAAATAAAATAAAAATTTCAAGAAATCCAAATGTAATTAAGCAAGGGAAAAATATATCAGTTCAAGTATAATATAATGCAAGATGAAATGAAGTACGAAAAATATCATACATATTATTTGTTGTGTGTATATGTTACTTTCAACTTGGCGCTCTTCATTGTGTGTATATGTTACTTCCAACTTACCACTTTCCGTAACAGCCCATAGGCCCCACACCTATACATACAAACAGATGAGAAATTGAGAGCTAAGTTGATAGTTTGATGCAAGAACATAATAATAAAATCTTTAAACTTACAAACCTTAATCATTAATGAACATGATAACAAAAAGTGATCCCAGCAAAAACAGCAAACATTAAAACTAAAGTGAAGCCCCCTAGGGGCTGTTTTCTATTGACTGTCATTAGATTTGAAAAAAAACATCTGTAAAGAAATCCATATGTAATTAAGCAAAAGAAAAAAAAAATCGAATCAAGAACATCCCAAGTGCAAAAATTAGTAAGAGATTACTCACGTTGAAGGGAAAGGATTTAGAACACAATCGCCGTGTGAGTTCCTCCAACAATTGTCGACGAACATGGTTGCTGCAAAGGCAACCTAGAAACTCAAATTGATCAAAACCAATCTCATGAATAAAACCCAGAAACAAAAAATCGAAAATTGAAAAAAAAAAACTACGATTTTTCTCTCTAGATTCAATACATACCTTGGGATAATGCAACCTTTTAGTTGCCATCTGAGCTTCTGATTATCCCCATCGAGCGGTAATGGATTCCCCCGAAGTCGTAGAGCAACTCAATGAATTCTTCTAAGAGAAAGGTTATGATTTTGGAAACTTAATCTTAAGTTTAGTTTCCAAAACCGTAAGAGAGAGATGGGGGAGAGAGTTTATTTGGTTTTGGAACTAAATTTAAAAGATAATTTCTCTTTCTAATAGAGTTTGATTTCGTAAAGAATATGAAAATATTCTAATTAGAATTTTAGATTTAAAAAGACATAAAAACAACTCTAAGAACAAATAAATCATCACCACCTCATAATACAATTTTTATTAAAGTGTTTTATAAAATAGAAACATCTCTCGATTAACCAATTCCTAAAACCTCTCCCATTCCTAAATTCTCTCCCTTTCTTTTTTTTTTTCGTTTACTTCTTCCTCGCATCTCTTTCTCTCTCCTTCTTTATTGGTTTTGTGTTAGGAACCTGCAGGTTCTTAACTAATTCTTCGAGGGAACCGACCTCCACTAATGGTTATTCGAGATAACCTTCCTCCTTAGATAATTTGTTGGATTAAACTGGTTACTTTTTCATTCATCTCAAGGAACTGCTTATAAAGACATAGACTCCAACTCATTTACTCAACTAATAACCCTACCATCTAGAAGATTCTAAACACAAGTTTGAATCCCTACTATCTAAGAAACAACTTAACAAACTGGCTGATAGCATCGTACATGCTTATTTCAAAAATAAGATAAGATAACAAGAATTCAAAAGAAAAGAGAATCTTCTAAATCAGCCTATTCGTAGGCACGTAACATTTTGTTTGCAAGGAAAGAAACAACCAAGATGATACGGCGATGCAAATTGATTCTTGAGCAAACAATGTAGGGATGCTTGCATTTGGATAAATGAAACTATTTCCGACGAGTATGTAAGGTACCGGAATGTCACGTCCCGAAACCATTACTAGACCAACTAGGTCAAATGGAGACAAGAGACATGACCTTCGATTCCACTACGGGAGATCGGTGGTCAACATTG
>JAUPMG010000003.1:6079257-6099255 GCA_031762675.1 Pachysandra terminalis
AGGATAAGAAAATGAAGATTAGCCCAGCCAAACTCTCTCTCTCTCTCTCTCTCTTCCATTTTCTTTTTATTTGTTCCTTTTTAAAATTAGTTTAGTAATTTAAGGGTTTCTATTTGTGTTTTCTTTTTATCATTCTTTAGTTTTATTGTCTTTTTTTTGTATCAGTATCCAGCATATCGAGATAGTATTGAGTGTATCGAGGCAGTATCGAGCGTATTGAGACTGTATCGACCGTATCGGTAATGTATCGACTGATACACTATAAAAAGATACGTATCGTATTGTAATGTTGGGTATTGTGCCTTAACGGTCGATACATGATACGTATCGACTGTATCGACACGATATTTTAAACCATGATTTTAGCTTTCCTTTGTCTGAATGTAATTTCTCTCATTACCTATGAAAAGAGAAAAAAACAAAAAATCTTAAGCTTGAAAATAATCAGATCATGAAAAGATCGAAGAAGAACGCTAGGAAATAATGCAAGAGTGCAGCATCATCCTGCCACCTTGGTGAAACACAAATAATTTTTACTTGTTAGTTGTTACTAGCCAATTGTTTTGTCTTTGGTAGTAACTATTTTAAGAGTCAAATTTTGGTAGCCTGTACAGCCAGTTACAACATCAACCGCATTTTCATTTAGTGGGGCTGTAAAGGTGCAGCAAAAGCATGGCATTCCTTAACATTGAAAATAAATTCCTTGGATTTTAATGCTGATGGATCATTTAAGTGCAATTTAGAAGCATCCAAGGTGCTTTTATTGGTCAGTTAACTGTTGAAGCACTCATCTTGTCATCTAGTCAGTTGTCTAGAATGTTACGCACTCTCCTTGATTGGCTTTGGTGCTTCATCACTTAGGTTTAATAGGTATGCCAAGGAAGCCTAGAACTCACTTTGATATCTGTACAAGCCTTTACCATTCCTAATGAATATGAAGGACTTAAATTTTCAATACATTGACCATAATTTTTGTGATGGTCTAGTTTGTATGTTTTCCCTTTTTTTTTTTTTTTAGCATTTTCTTTATCCTGCAGTGTGTTTTGAGTGAACTACGTTTTTAAATTGGCATCAGAAGAAAACCTTATCCTCTCACTGACAGCAAAGGAATAGTTACTGAATTTTGAAATGCGCTGTCTGCCTTATATTTTCACTTCTGTTGTATGGTCTCTTTAATAACACTGATGATATATGTTCCTTGTCAAGTTCTGTTAGGATCATAAGAGGTATCTGGCTGAGCGTGAGTTTGAAGCATTAAAGGAGCGTATTGCTGGGAAGAGGATAGGATTTAGAAGAGTTTCTTGCATAAACGCCACTCTTCCATTATCAGAAGCATCAGTCTTTCCAGAGGATCTACCTACTGCATGTATGGTATGAAACTCTGTGCTATGCCTCATTGATCATATGATGACTTTTAATCCTTCCTTTACTCAATGCATGTTCTATGTGGAGCTTTCAGTTATATTACTTATCTAGTCTCATTCTGAACTGCTCATGCAATGGATTTATGGCTTCAGTGTTTCTTACCCATGAAGCATAGCTAAATTTGAAGGACCTTAATTATTCTGCGTCAAGATGATGATCCATACTCATGTCCCAATAACAAGTGCGGAGAAATTTCATGTGGTTTGTAATGTAAACCTGATTAGTTTGCATATTTTATAGCTCTTGTATATCATATATGCACTATTACATAGGATAGTGAAAAGTCTTCCCTGGACTTGCAACATTAGATCTAGTGATTAATTCCAAAGTTCTTCAGAGGAAAGCTTCAATTTGGGGAAACATTTTGCTGTTTTTGGGGAATATCTGGAGAAAGTTGGAAAAATGTGGCTACTGATATTTCAGAAAATGTTGAAGTGGAGAATATGGAGAGACATTTTCTTCAGATTGACTGGAAAATGTATGAGTTCAACATGTGAAAGGAAAACCAGGACGAAATTCTCACAACAGTGGAGATGGTAAGAGGTTTGTCGTCTGGGATCAGCCTTGGATATGATGAAGCAGTTTGGCTGGTGAGGGAACTGCAGGGTGTGGTGGAAAACAACTGAACTGATGGCATTCTGAATTTTAGTCATGTACAAGACAACAAGCTCATCTTGGATAAAAGGATGAACAGAGGAGGAGTGTTTATCAGACATTGAGATTAGGCTGGGGCAGAAGGTCAAATCATTGTTCTACCTGGAAGGGAGATGAGTAGATGGATGGAACGTTCTTTTCGACACTCTGTTTTGGAGGTTGGGAATTCAACTTCCCACTGCGACCAAATCGGAGATTATAAAGAATCTTATCTTGGCTGGTTACCAGGAAGATGAGATAATCATGCATTGAAACCATCTAGACCACCCTTTAGATTCGAGGAATGGTGTTAGAAGGTTTAAGATGCAAACTGGGGGTTCATCTGGTATTAAGGTCATGATGAATAATGTCAAGGCTACATTTGGAAAGTGGAATATTGCAGTGGTGTTTGACAAAGTCTCGGTTGATATAGGATAGGATGAGGTGAAGAAAGAATTCAGAGTTTTCTTGGGCATCACTATCCCCGATTTCCCCTTTACCATTTGCTGAAGTATAGCTGCAATGGAGGTCGGGTTTGAGTTTGGTTGGTATTAGGTATTAATCATTGATGCTCAACCTGAACGCACCCATTTAATGAATAGGTTGGGAAACATAAATCCAAACCCAATGCACCTCAGTCCTTGTAACTTGCTTAACCCCTTCAAGTGCCCATAGTAAATATATAAGCAATAATGTAAAATATATAAGTATGTTTTTAATCTTTTATGTAATATATATTATATATTGTTCATGTACAAAATATATGTACATAATATATTTTCTAACATATAAAATGTATCTACATAATATAAACATAGAAAGAGTGTAACAACCCAATGAGCCAAGAAGCCTAACCCAAAAACGACTCATTTATTTATTGGTTATAAACGGGTTGATCTATAATCAGCCTGTTAAAAACCTCAGTCTGAACCCATCTAAGCGTGGGTGGGTTGATGGTCGAGTCACAAATTGCTAGCTCTATTATGAAGAATGAACTGTCTTCTTCTTTATGAATCTGTCCTATTTTTTGAATATTTGTTGTTATGGGCTTATGGGTCAGAAAAATAAGTCCAGGAGAACTCTTATTTCATATATGATGACAAATGACCAATTCACATTCATCCATTAAAGCTTTATTGGACGGTTGGATCTGTCTGAAGGCTGAAAGGACTACCCTTCCACCCGTGGATGAAGGAGGTTTTATGGCAATCAGCTCTTTGTGGATTGTGGTAAAGTCATTAAAATCAACAAGAGTGCATTATCCTATAATAATTATATTGGGCAAGAATCAATGGCATGATTCAACGTTGTCAAATCATCAAAGTAAATTGAAAATCCTTAGGCGCCAGTTGTAATTTTGAATTGTATATTGTAAGATTCATAATAGTTTTAGTAGGTGTAGGGTCTGAGCTTAGGTTTTGGGATTTGTCTTAGGAATTTTTTTATTTTTTTTTATTTTTAATGTTAAAATAAGTAAACTATATTGAGTTTTGTATGTGTATTTAGTCATTTTAAATTATTAGATTATATATAAAGGATTAAACGAAGAAAGGAAGTTTTGTAAAAATGGATACTAGCATTTTTCTAGTGTTGCAGAGTCGAATTGTTTGTATTGCACGATTAAATTGTAAACCATAAGATTCGATGCATAAATTCTAAGATTCAAACAATAAATCTACTTCTTCACTGAATTGAATCAATGCTAGAGCTAAATTGAGTCGAATCGTAAGATTTTAACAACAGTGGCATGATTAATGATAGTGAGAGATGGGATTGCCAAGTACTCTATGGGCATTTAGGCGAGAAGCAAGGGCTCAAATTAAAGTTATTGGAGTTCTCGGGGAGGACTTAGGGGAGATGGTCGCATGAAGGATGCGCTCAACAAGCGCCTGGAAATTTAGGCCCGCTAATAGGAAACCCATGAGCTGGCTTTGTTTGTGCCTTACAAATCCAAACAACTTTTTAACAGTGAACAGTACATGGGTCCATGACATGGGACGGAATCAACAAGGATTGTTGGGGTTTTAAAAGATCAGTAGGAGAGCAGAAACTCAATAACTTAACAACTTTTTAACAGTGAACAACACATGGGTCCATGATATGAGACGAAATCAACAGGGATTGTTGGGGTTTTAAAAGACCACTAGGAGAGCAGCAACTCAATAACTTAGAGGAGGAAGTTTTTAACAAGGGAAAAAAGAAAGGAGAGGAAGTGTGTCAAATCAAGGGGTGCAGCAATGGGGGAAGCTTGAGTTTTCAAAATAAATTTCAAAGTTGGGAGGAGTATTTGAAGAGTATATCGAGAATCATAGTTCCTGGAAGTTCGAAGACCAATTTTCCATTTTGGACAATCCAATTACAGCGCATGTCAAAGATTGGAGAAGTGATTCTCAGGGGGAAGGAAGAGGCAAGGTCTGTTTCCCATATGGTATCCCTCTCGATCCTTTCTTCTTATCAGAAGGTGCTTTAACTTAGAATAGAGAGTCGGGCTAGATAAGGCCCTCAGAAAGGGCAAGCAGACCAAATGGAATCCTCTTGAATGTACTATACTAGATTCTAATAATGAATTAAATGAGGGGAGTAAATTGTGGCCCATCATTTGGTTCAGTGGAATAGATAGCTGTGAACCCCATTATGGAAAGGATATCTGTGTGGCGAAGGATGCAGGTGAGTGGAAAAATCAAATGGGTTTGATGGAGCCATCGAGGAATTTGATTCTATTCCCTTGGACACAAGGAGCTTATAAATGATTTTAGAAATTGAGGAAAGCACGCTAAATAAGCAATATACTGGTTAATATGTTGAATCAAACAGGAAGGGTCAATCTTATGACATCTAGGTACCCACAAATGACAGATTCCTGTACCCACAAATGACAGAAGAAACAATAATTTCGGAATGGGTGTCGGAGAATATAGCAGATTCCTGTACCCACAAATGACAGAAGAAACAATAATTTCAAGAATGGGTGTCGGAAAATATAGCAGATTCCTGTACCCACAAATGATAGAAGAAACAATAATTTCGGAATGGGTGTCCGAGAATATAACAGATTCCTGTAGGTTGATGGAAGTGATTGTTGCGCCCTAAATCTCGTGGTATATGTCACCATGCACACGAGCGTTTAGGTCACACAACAGTGGTCCCCAAACTTCCCAAGTCTGTAGTAAACCTATCAGATCATTGTTGTACCTGCTAACACACAAGATATATACCATATATGTACAACAAATAATGTGTTGTGGAAAAATCAAACATTGAAGTTCAAAACCTACTTTAAATAATATAAAATAATCTCAAAATATAATTGACAAGTGAGGCGGATAAATAGTATCCAAACTGATAAAGTGCTGATTACAACTATATCGAATAGCACTTACCCAAAAGAAAAAAACTCACTTGAATACCCTACTACAAATCATCTACTCCTTCATAACTATACTAACTATTGAATAAAATAAAGACCCTATTCTACTTGCTCAATGAATTCCTCCTCTTCCACGAAATCCTCATAGAACTCACCTGAAAAATAATATATTGGGATGAGCTACAAAAGCGCAGTGAGTGACTATGCAAAATTTTGAATAGAATGCCTTTCCTTTGGAAAATCATGCATAATAGAAATACTAGCCAGAAGGTAAACAACCATCACACGATTAATATGCAATCACCCTCAATATCCCATCATGATGAATGCAAGTCTTCTCCCTAGCGAAACATCTACATGCCATGAAATGCAAGTATGAGATGCACATACAATGTCATGCAAGCACACAATCAAATGCACACAATACATATCTATATCTATATATATATATATATATATGTTTATATAAAAATAAATTCCTGAGAGCATGTCCACATACAGTGACCCCAAGTCAAATCTAATCGGACTTACGTCTGCCTACCAGCTAGAGTGAGCCAACTTATGGCTAGGATCAAACGCCCTTGGATCCCACTTTATAGGCCTCAACAGGGATCAAACTATCCGTCTCTTCCAAGCGTACAACATGGCTTTATAGGCTCTCAACCTATGGGTCACAATTCCGCAACCTATATTTTCCTTCCGGGACTCAAACCCGAGGGGCCAACCTCTCGCTAGATATGACGCCTTGTAGGTGGTCAATGTATGCCAACACACACCAGTATGCATGAGCAACATGAATGGTGATAACTGCACTCACACCTTCTTGTCCGGAATTCCCCATCAGAATTCACCAAGTGACTGAATCCCATGATTTTCACATAGCACTATCGTAATCATCATCAATTCTTATTGGTATCTGGAATTATCCCTTGAATCACTCAAATCACCTCCTCATCTTATAATCAATGCAATTTGCAAATTACTCTAAGTTACGACACAATCCTCATCATAGATTCCCTTGTGTGGGAATCCCACCAACACCATCAGGTATATTGTGGACCGTTGGTCCACCGACCATGGACCATCGGTCCGCCGAGGGTCATCGGCGAGGACCGTCAGTCCACCGACCAACCCTTCGACAAGAAGTCCAGAATACACATATTTCTAAGACCTCGCCGACGATCCCAATCGGTCCATCGACAGATCTCCGCCGACTTACAAAATCCACAATTTTGATTTTTTTCCAAGTTTTCACAGTTCAAAACCATTCAAAAACTGAATATAATCGTCCAAAACTATTTTAAGAACAAAACCCAAGTATAGTTTTTTGATAAAAACACAAGTTTGAAAACCCAATCAACATGCATCTCTAAAAGTGCGCACATAACGATCAAACAAGCGTGTCTAAGTATTCCAATGAATATCCCATGATCTAAAGCATAAATCTCATAGAAAATCATCAATGTGAAATCAGAAATCAATCCCAATACATGCTAGATCATAATATCATCCAAAATAAATGGGAAAACATCAAATTCTATAGAATAGTAATCATAAGTCATCAAAGCTATATTTTTTCATGATGGAAATCCTCAAACACACATAGAAATCACTTCTCTTCAAAAACTCACAATTAATCATTGCTGGAAACGTTGAAAACATGAATTTTGAAGTAGAATCCACTCACCTTATGCTGCAGAATTAGTTCACAAGCTTGTTTTTCACTAAATCACTGTAGAATTCACCCTTGTATCCCACTTTCACCTTGCTCCAATCCCTAGGATGTCCAGCAATGGTCTCAGATAAAAAATAGCATAAATCTAATGCTATACTATTTTTTATACTCTTATTTTAATCCTAGTTAAGTTAGATTTTGTGCAGCAATTAAATCCCAGTCCTTGATCTTCACTTACTTGAGTTCATGATAAGTTGTAATTCCCTTGTAGAGATACTAAGCACTCCCATCAATCATAACTCTCTATTATAATCTATTACTTATAAATTTACAAAACTAACCCTGATTTGGAATAAAATTTCCAGGTTACTGTAAGGACTACGAAAAAATCTAAGGAAAAACTGCTGAAGTTGTTATATCTGATTGAAAATGGGAAATTCATTGCAAGTGTGAGATGATGACAGCATATTGGGGGGAGGGTTCTGTCAGTAGAAGGATGGTGAGAGGGAGTGCTACTGGTGAACCTTGAAGATTCATTTCTTGTCGTTGAATGGAAGGGGCTTGGATTGCCTTTATAAAAGAATGGTCGTTAAGAATGCAGTGGACTTTTGGAAGCTTGACATTATTATATTACGGTTAACTAAGCTGGGTTGTTTATGCTTGCAAGTGATCAAAGAGTTGGAGCAATGCATATTGTGAGTGGGAGGTCTGGATAGCAGAAGGTACTGGAGGAGGCATACTTATCTTGTGGGACAGAAGGGTGGTGGTAAAAAGGAGATCCTTGATAGTAGAGATTCAGTTTTCTATTCTATTCAGATATTCTGGGGATAATAAGTGCTAGCGGGCGTCTATGGACCAACTGATGGGACTTCACAATCACCCGTATGGACTCTATGTGGTCTGAATTGAATGAAAATTTAGAAAAGTTGCAGGTCCTTTGGTGCATTGGCGATGATTTTAATGAAGTTAAATTCACTTTTGAGAGTTTCAAGGGACTTGTGCATGCAGGGATTTGCCGAATTTGTGAGCAGTTATGAGACCTACTATTGAAGGGGGCCAAATTTAAATGGTCAAAATAATCAAGAAAATTTAGCAATGTCTCTCTTGGATAGATTCTTGGTTACTCCCTTATAAGATGAATAATTTCCAGGGTTGGTTCAATCAGCTCTGTCAGAGCCCACTTCAGACCACATTCCAGTTCTTTTAGAAAATGGGAGGTTGTGCAAGGAAAAGCGTCATTCAAATTTGAGAATATGTTGCTAGAGATGGATGGATTTGTAGACCTTGTGAAAACATGGTGGAACAGCTATGAAGTTTCAGGTTTCACCAGTTATGTTGAGTAGTAAGAAACGCCAAATGAATAACATTAAGCAAGGATATAAAGTGATTTTAGCTGAGTGGATAGGAAAAAAAAAAAAATTGTGGACCAACTATCACCCATTGATGAAAAGGAATAGCTACGGAGGACTTTGGTAGATGATCATGCACTGGGATTGGTCTTAATGGTGGATTTTAAATTGGTGTTCTGATAGGTGGAAATCAGTTGGAGCCAAAAATCAAGTGCCCTTTGGCTCAAAGAGGAGGGGGGACAATAGCACCAAATTTTTTCCCCTAGGTTTTCCAATGCTAAGAGAAGAGTTAATTATATGGAATTGTTAAAAGTGGATGAGAATCTGTTGAGAAGAAGAGATAAAAAAAAAAAAAAAAGTGAAAATAACTTATTCAGAATTCTAAACGAAATATTGGAGGCATGACCAAGTTTTGGAATTGTAGTGCGTGATCTCTGCCTTCCACATATTTAGGTTTTCCCTTAAACATTTGTTTTAAAAAATACATGGTTTGGGACAAGGTGGTGGAAAGATTTGAAAGGAAGTTAACTCCTTGAGAAAAAAGATTTATTTGTTAAAAGGGAGAAACATGACCTTTATAGCAACTCTTTAGCCTTCCTACTTACTACCTATCTCTTTCCATCAGTCTGGTGTCGGTGACTGGTGTCAGCTTGGTGTTGGGATTATTATACACTTTGTATACTTCAAATCCAGATATATACATGTATATTATATGTTTTAGCTGGTTTAGTAAATTCCCTCTTACCTATAAAAATGAAAAAAATTGTAAGAGAGTCATGATTATATGAATACCTTGAATGGGCATTGCACTAAGACAATGTTAGGGTGCAAAGCTACTTTTTTAGTGAGCATATATTGTATGATACTTAAACATGTTGTTTGAGTATATGAACTCAAATAATATTTGTACTTACAAAGAATCAAATAAATTTACAGTTGTCTTAGTTTTAAAATTCTTATTGCCAATTAGAGTCCTATAGATGGCACATGCATATAGTTAGTTACTACAAAATCAACTAACATTGTGATAATTTTTAGTTACTCTTTAGCAAGGTTTTTAATGTCGATTTCACCAACAATATCTCCATGGGAACCTAGTTAAATTTCAGCGAAATGTCGGTGAAATTTCATTGACATTGCGAAATTTATTTTCCAATTTTTTAGAAAAATTGGGGAAATTATGGGAAAAATTGGAATTTTCCTTCAACTTCTATGGGGTTTAAATAAGAGTAAAATACACCTAAAAATCCAAAATATCAAATAAAATATGCATATGTACTCACACATATGTAGGCAAGTATGGTTGTGTATCGGAAATATAGAGAAATTATTCCTAAATGATTGAATTATACTGTTAAACTATGAGATCATAATTTAACATTTTCTAACAATCTTCTATGTTTTAATATATATATTTGTTTTTTTACTAATTTTATTTTTTACTCTTTACCATTTTTAAGCTAAAAATGACTATATAGTTAACTAAGGGCCAACCACTTGGGTGAGTAATGGAACATTAACCTATTCTAACATTTTTATATTCTTGAATTATTTGAAATTTTTTAATAATTTTAATACTTATTATTATTTAAATTAAGAAATGAGTATATAGTTTATTAATGGACAACTACTTGGATGACTAATTGGCCGTTAACCTTTTCTAATATTTCTCTATTTTTTTCAATATTTTGCAGAATTTTCAAAAAAAAATCGTATTTTTCTATACTTTTTATTATTTTAAATTTCAAAAATGAATATTTAATTAACTAATTTCCAATTACTTGAATGAGTAATTGGCCAAATAAATTTTGTTCTCATTATTAAATTTTGTAATTAGATTTACATTCTTTATTCATAGCATATTGAATTTTTTTATAATTATATATTTTAATTAGTTTATTGAATTAAAAAATAAAATAAATATTATTTTGTGTTGAAATGTCACGGTAACTACACCCATCGATAGATCGGCTGTCATCATACAACACATTAATTTTACATGATTTGGTTAGGGTGGTATGGTTAAAAATTAGAAAAAAACATGTTTACCTCAAACGCGCGCTTCTGACGATCCACCCAATGCTTCAAATCTTCCAGAAATATTTGTTAGAGTGTTTTGATTCAGAAAACACTCACGAAAGTGGTGATAATGGGTTTCGGGCTTGACAATGGGAGAGTAATAGAGAACGAGAGAATTGTATCTGAAATGTGGCAACATTTCCCTTGACTTGCCTTTTTAAAGGGCAGAATTTACTTATCCTGCAGAACTTCCACTGTGTCCTCGACATTTTGGTGACATGGAGCGAAATTTCAGCGACATTGTGGAAAAATAAAAGGAAATCAACGATTTCACTTCATTCTTTGTGCTAGTGACCATGAGAATGGCGAAATTTCGGTAATGTTTTTTAGGATTACTTTAACGATGAGAAAGAAACTAAGGCTAACAAAGTAAAATTAAAAAAAAAAACAAAATACTTGATACATCTATAAGTGCAACAAATGTTGAACCTGCTAGCCATAGCTCCCAATATTAGTAATTGTTAAAGAGTGGGTTGAAGAAGAGGTTGGGAAAATCCTGCTGGGACATCTGATTGGGGTTGGACTCAGTGTCATAGCTCCCAAAGTGAAGAAAAGACGTTTAGAAAACGTTTGCAGAAATAGGAGACCTAATTGTTACTACTCGCCAATATGTCGTGACTATCAGCGAGTTGTATCAATTCTTTATCGTATCATCTGATACGAACAATACAAGCCAGATATAGGCTGATAAGTATTGTCTTATCAGGTAATATGTTATCAAACTTTATTTTATATAATATCAATAGTCAGTATCGTGTCAGCCATCTGAAATTCCTATACGTATCAGCTGATACCATAGTGTAAAGGATCATTCGATCCCGAGCTCGGGATCGGACGGGGACGATCCCCGAGTCGAAGCCGATCCCTTAAGACCTCTAAATGCTTTGACTCGGTCCGATACCGATACAACTCGGGCGATCTGGACGAGTTGTATCGGTATCGGCGAGTTAGATCGTCTGATCCAGGACGATCCAGAACGATCCAACCAAAAAAAAAAATTGTTCGGACCGGGACGATACCCGATACGAGTCCGAGTTTAAACACCATGGCTGATACTTTAAACCTTGCTATGATCTCTTATAAATTATTATTAAGGTGGATAATGTAATGGTTTTAGAATGCCCATCAAATAAAGAGATTTGGTGTGTAAAAGCAAAGACACAGATGGCCTTAATTTGGGTAACATTAAAAGTCCGTATTTTGCTTTGCTTGGTAAATGGTTATGGCGGTTCGGCAATGATACTGAGGCTCTTTGGTACAAGGTAGTTGTAAGCAAATTCGGGACAGGTATAATTGAATGGAGAATTAACCAATTTGCTAAGATTTATGTGCATAGTCCTTGGAAGGCCATTTCTGCTATAGCTTCTTCATTCTATCCTATTATTCGTTTTGGGGTGGATCTTCAGAGTTGGATTCCATAGATTATTCCTGGTGGTGCAGCATAGGGATGCTGTGGTCTCTAACATTCTTTCTTGGTCCTCGACAGGTTTGGTTTGAAATCTTATTTTTAGAAGAGGCCTTAGAGCTAATGAGATGGGGGAGTTGTCGAGTCTCATTGATTCTTTTCAGTTTTGTTTTAGTGATTCTGAGTGTTTGGATTATTGAGTTTAGCCCTTGGAATCTAGTGGTGTTTTCTCTACTAAGTCCTTTTTTCGATTCCTTGGTAGAGAGGCGGGTCTTCTTCCTTTTTGCTCTTCCAAGTTGTGGAAGGCCAAAGTTCCTCCTAAAGTGAGATTATTTGTCTGGACTGCCATTTTATATTGTATTAATAACTGTGATTTACTTCAAAAGAGGAGAGGCAATTTGGCCATTTCTCCGCATATCTGTTTCATGTGCAGGAATCAAGGGGAGTCGATGGATAATTTATTTTTGCATTGCTTTGTTGCTAGAGGGATTTGGATGCAGTTTTTGCGGTTAATGGGGGTAGACTGGGTATTACCGAAGAGTATTGCTGCTTTGTTTGATCAATGGAGGTTTCGAGGGTTGGGTAAGAGAGGAATGGTTTTTTCTGAGGCCCTTTTCTTTTCGGTTCTTTGGTGTGAACAAAATAGGTGTATCTTTGAGGAGGTTCAGAGACCTTTGTCGTGGCTGATTGATTCCATTATGGGGATGGTGGCGGGTTGGATGGCTGTAAGGTAGGAATTTCAAGGTATTTATTTGGATTCAATTGTCAGATGTTGGTGCGACTTGATTTACTCTTTGTCTATTCGTCCGATGAAGAAGATGGTTTGGAGGACGCCGCTTAATGGTTCCTCTTTGGCCAATTCAGGTAGATCTAGAATTGGGGGGGGGGGGGGGGGGGTGCGTCTTCAGGAATTAGGATGGTGAAGTTCTTCATGTTTTATCAGGTTCGATTGGCATTGCAGATTCTACCACTGCTCAGATTAGGGCCTTGATTGCTGGTTTAGGTGAAGCTAGGAAGCTGAATTTGGAATCTATACAGGTTGAAAGGGATTCTTATTTGTTATCTCTTGGATATCAGTTGCCGGTAGGTGTCCATGGAGATATGCTCATTGGATTAGGCATGCTCGGTACCTTACCACTGGTTTTAGTATTTCCTTTTCTCATGTTCAGAGATCAGCAAATGAGATAGCAGATGGATGTGCCAGAAGAGGAGTGGAGAGAAAGGTTTTTGGGGTAGGTATGCCTATGAGGGAGGAGATTGTGATCTCAGATGGATAGGATCATTGTTTTGTCATCTTTTTATTTCTACTGTTCTTTTGTTTACTTTTGGATCACATTTCATGATTCCTTGTTATCTCTGTATTATATTTTGATGATTAATGAAATTTTTGTTAATGATAAAAAAAAAAAAACATTTTCACATATTTTGAAAATCATAATTTTTGGCAGGGTTGTAAAATTATATTACTTCAGGAGATATTTTCCACGTATGAGGTTGCGAAAGCTAAAGTTCTGGATAATTTAAAATCATGATTTATTCCTATTGTTTCTCTTCGTAGATATGGCTGTGATTTTAGGCAGTTGATATAACTTGGTGATGTGAGTATGTATGAAAGAGAAGACTGTCTTCTGCTTTGTAGCTATTTTTCTGCTTGGATTAAAAAAAAAGGTCAGTCATCATCAATAGAAAAAAAAAAAGAGAAAAAAATAAAATAAATAAATAAATATCAGTCGTAACCTTTCGAGCTTGTTATCCCGAGTTGCATCATCGGATATGAAAATGGCTCAGTTACTGCCTTAGATTTAAACGTTGTTACTTTCTTTCTACTGCCACCTCAAAATGTGATGAAAGATCATTCATGGAGCACTATAAACGCTATGTTCATCTTTTTTCCTGTTGCTGTTAAATTTTGAATCGATGCTTTGCATTTTATACCTTCAGTGTCAATGTGCATTTAATCAAATTTTACTATATACTGTTACGGTTTTTGATTTTTGATAACCAGAATGACATGATGATTGTTTTGGTTCCAAATTGGTGAAAAATCCACAAATTGCCCTTGCATATTGATTGTTGTGGAAGTACGTTGCTGTTTTTGATTCTTCAATACTATAGTTATAGCCTTGTTTGTTGTTGTTTACACTTTTGTAGTTTTCTGAAAATGGAGAGGATCGAGTTATGGTTGGGACCCTTGATCTTAATCAATGTCTAAGGCTTCCAGATGAAATAACAGGGAAGAAACCAGAGGTATTTGGTTGGATATCAGTTCTAACTCTGTCGTAACCATTCAAGAAAAAGAAGAAAAAACTATATTATATGAAAGTGTGAAACTTGTAATGAAACTAATATGAGCAAATATATATACTCCATTGTTTTTCTTCTCTGAAGGTCACTTTTTTTTTATTCACTTGAGTGTTGAAGATATTGCATTTGGAATTACAGTATTAGTGTGTTTTCAGATCCTGATGGGAATGGACATGTTTTATACAAATAAAAGTATGTGATATACCCATTAAAATTATTACCTCTGGGCTTGTGAGCAATCAGTAGACATAGATAAACAAGTGGAATAAATAGCTTCTTGAAATGAAATATGGCTGATTGCTTGTTTTCTTACGGGATATTTCAAACTCAATATATGTCACACCCCAAATCCAGGGCACACTTATTTAGGTGCGCATGGATCCCAAGGCGAAACTCTCTCCCCTCTCCAAGGGATGGATATCAAACCATAAGCATAAAATAAATAAAATATGTGCGGCAGAAGTAATAATCAATTAAAATGTCTCCAAATGATATTTAAAATCCATAATTCAATACTAAATCCAGAAATAAACCTACTACAACTTTATTACATCAAATCCAGAAAGTTAAATAAAAATCTCTCTAATAGCAGTAAAAGAAACCTATAACTACTCTTCATCTTCTTCACGTTTCTTGCTATTCCTTTCATGCAAAACGAACTGTTGGGGGGTGAGCTTGAGAAAGCTCAGTAAGTAAGAAACGCTATGGAGCCCCCTAATGAGATATTAGGCTCCATGCCTTTACACACAACATCACATATCATACAAATCATGCATACTCATTACCAAAGCCACATGAATCAACACATGCATAATATGAACAGGTATAATAATCATAAAATGAATGGTTAACAGTCCTTTAGATGTTTGTTTGGATGCATCTTAGTCCCCAAGGCTTCACACCAAGTTCCACCTGGACCACCTATGGTAAAGTTGGACTTGAATGCAATCCCATATCAGCAAATCCCCAAGGTTCCTCACCTTGTCACATATGACAAGGTTGGGCGTCTGATATGATTCATCTGTGGCCCCCAAGGTCTCTCTACTTGAGTCACCCATGACAATGTTGGGCTAAGGCCTCCTCCTTCCCTGTGACATTGGAAGCAACCTTCGAAGTGCCAGAGGCGGATCCAAAACTGACTATTGACTTTACCCCCCTTACCAGAACCATCAACGATATCTTCTATTCTTCTTGAATCCCTGTCGTGCATCTAGGCCAATCCCATATCAGCAAATCCCCAAGGTTCCTCACCTGGTCACATATGACAAGGTTGGGCATCTAATATGATTCACCTGTAGCCCCCAAGGTCTCTCTATCTGGGTCACCCATGACAATGTTGGGCTAAGGCCTCCTCCTTCCCTATGACATTGCCTGTATCATGCATAACTGCCATCAATCCCCTAGGCATCACCTGGGCCACTCATGGCAAGGTTAGATTTTTAGGTACTCTACGTGCGCACCGTAGTTCTAGGGACTTTCAACCCATGGGATATAATTCCCAACACTATTTCTGGTTATGGGAATTCTCCCAAGATGTCACACCGAACAGTTTTCATGATAAAGCTCAACACAGTCAAGTGGTTTATTGGGCTTCCTCACCCTCAGCCTAATACATAAGTTTTCCATTCATCATATGCATCAATATTCATGATCATATTATACAACCTTAAATCACATAACAGTCCATGCATCACCATGTCATTAACATATTCACTGTACACAATAGTCACATATACATAGATCATATCATCATAAAAACTTCCAGAATAGATCACACACTTATATCAATTAATAATAAAATTAAAACAAAAAAAAAATAACACAAAAATAGAAAATGGGTTTGGTAGGCCTTCGGTGGACTCTTCGGTCTACCAAGGGGCCTCAGTAGGGTCTTTAGTTGACCGAGGGTCCTTCGTTGGCTTGACCTGAGAGAAGGGTTTTATGTCAGCAGTGCCTCGGTAGTCTCTTTGGTCCTCGGTAATCTCTTCGGTCCACTGAGGAGCTTTGGCAGTGGCAGGCTGTCACATCCCAAACCTTAGAAATCTCATAGGAGTCCCTAAATGTCCGAAATATGACTCTCACCCCAATGCCACATGGGAGTGGTAGTCAATACATAACCAAACCATTGAATACAAGTAAAATTTCTGGAAAATAGATCTATAATAAAAATAATTAAAAACTGTCCATTACATTCAAGCCAATAGAAATTAACAGCGGAAATAAACTAACTAATCTAGCCTTATGCTTAAATCAAAATCCCTACTATCTATTACATATTTTGCCAAACTAATGTTAAAAGTAAATTAATGCAGCACAGCCAATAAGTCCTACTACAAAATACTAAATAATTCCTTATAAAATCAATATCTTCATCGTAAACTTGTTCTTCTCCTTGTTCACTATAATCCACAGTTTCTCCATCTATAGCCCCTGAAAAATGGTTGCTTGAAAGCATAAGCTATAATTAGCTCAGTAAATAAATAGATATAAATGACATTTTAGATTGAAGTAGGGTCAAAGCCACTCTCCAATGGTATCCATAGATAAAAACAATAATGAGAACACGTATGATAATATGAAGTGTCAACAATGCAATATGAATGAGGGTTCAATTATTAATGTATGCAATGCATGTTGTGCAGCTAAACAGTTATAATCACCAAGTGTGATCTAAATACAATCATATGAAATGCAATATGCATGCTGTTCAGCATTCGAGCAGTGTATGTCCCATACTAGATCTTAATCGTGTACCCAAGAATGTTCCACTAATGTGAATTCATCCCCCAAAACATGGCAATGTGATATCAGATTATTCTATATGCGCATCATAGTTCTAAGGGACTTCGACCTAGAGGGCACAATCCCCTCACCTTATTTTCGATCACAAGAACATATCCAAGGTTTCACTAATGTGAACTATCCTCAGTCATCTATACATTACTCGAATACTAACGGAATTATCACTCGGCATCCGTTACGTGTAGCACGTATAACAAGATGAAAAGTTGGTATATTGGGGTAGCAAATCCCTCAACACATAAATCAGTCCTTCCTGGACTTCCTGACAATATCATGATTTCCAGATCATAAAATCACTCATTAAGAACCATAATACTCCAGGAATATGAAGATATGGTGGTCAAGTCAGCACTAGACTAGATGGTAGGTCACTATGCTCAATTGGTAATGCGGTGCAAGTGAATTAGTGCACATTAAATAAGCAATCAAATTTGCGTACATGTGCAGACATAAAAGATGATATAGAATATGCTCAACATAAGTTTAGAGTTCAAATAGAGTCTAATCAAAATTTCCCCTTTAAATTGATAAAAGCACATATGCAAAATATTCATCAATTGATAAAACAAATTTCATAATTAGTCTAGTTAGGTGAAATATAGTGTGCATGTCAAAATGCAAGTCAATCGGGTCAAAAAGGAAAATTTCGGTCGACCTATGGTCGACCTACACACATCCAGTGCCCGTCGGTCGTCGGCTGCTCGGGCAGAACTCAAGTGGTTCACCCTGTGGGCATCGGTTGACCCGTCGGTCGACCGATACCCCGTCGGTTGCTTGGGCAGAACCCAAGAACCAACCCAGAAAATGTTGGTTGGGTCGACTAACCACACCCAGAACGCTTCAGTTGACCTATCGGCTGACCGACCGGTCGACCGATCGCTTTGAAACCCAGAAAATATATTGTTTTTGGTTTAAATTTCATAAATTCGACAAAAATAACTTTAACCATACATATTAAATATGATTTCGAGCAAAACCTAATACTCATTTCATAAATATACTTACTTAAATCCTTATATAATTTCTATGATGATAAGATTGTAAAGCATTGATTTTTATCATGTTACTCATAAAGATGCGATTTTTATTAAAGTTGTACTATGCCATACTCAAGGATTATGACATTGACTCCCAATTCATATAAAAAATATAATTTAATCTGAATACTTACCTTGCTCTTGAATTGGTGTTGAGATGAACACCTTTGATCTTCTTCTTCTTCTTCTTCTTCCTCTTTGATCTTCTGAAGTTCCTCTCCTTGCTGCTCCAGAATTCCTTATCTCCCTTCTCAGATTAATGAATCTAACGTCCAAGGCCTAGTGTTTATATAGAAGTTCTAAAGTATCCTACTTAGTCTAGGTGTTGTTCTTAGTTTAGGATTATGTTTTAATTTCCAGCCTTTAGATTAGATTTGTTTAATCTTAACCCTTAGATTAGAGTGTCCTAGTTCTAAGTGGATTAGTCCTTATCTTTTAATCCTACTTAGATTAAAACTCTTCCCTTTTAATTGTTAAGTTTCTAGATGATTTGTTCCTACGAAATCACTGCCACACATCTTGACTTGTGAGATTATGATTGTGTGTGTTGCACCTAGTTTCCTACAGTACAACCCACCAATCACAATGAGTCAAAGTCAAACTTGTAGCTAAACTTCTAAAAATTTTAAATTAACCCCTATATTTTGATTTATTTACAATATAATCCCTATCTTAGTTTGGATTATTACACAGGCCTTGTTCGGCTGACCTTTCGGTCAGCTGAACATGCCCAGATTTGCAAAATTCCGAGATTTTCTATGTACAACTTCAACCATTCATTGTATAGCACAATACTCACATAAAAAATCAATTTATAATCTTACTTAACATACCTCATGGTATTAGAACACCAAAATAACACAACATCCATCATAATACCCATAAATCACGGATCTTCACTTTCAAGCATACCGATCGCATCATAATGAATTTCAGATCATATATAAATATGAAGAATTTTTTTTTTGATAAATGATGAATTATATAAATAATCAAGGAAAGGGGAGAAAAACAAGCACCCATGCATAAGAGACTAGTCTCATCCACGGGGCAAAAAACCAAAATACATAATCAAAACCACCCACTACAACCGATAAAATCACCGCAAGAACAACCTTACATTACTCATCAAATCAATCCTCCTGCATCATTTCTAGAGAAGAAACCCCCTCAAACATCGAAACCCTCTCCAGACCTCTCCTAGCCAAGGTTTCCGCCTCCAAGTTGGCCCCTTGAGACACAAGATGGAACGAGATGTTCCTATCCCTGCTCAAAGACCAAGCGAAACGAAAACGATGAACAAATCTCCAGGTTCACAGCTCAAGTCTCCCCATCCCGTCAATAATAGCATCCAATGAGCTCTCCACAATCAAATCACGAAAATCCTGTGCCCGAGCTAATCTCAAACCGGTACTAAGGCCACCAGAGCAGACCTCACCAACTCACCACATGCTGAAGGACCAGAGAAGGCAAACAAATAGGCCCTTTCACTATCTCTCAACACACCACCAATGCCAGAAGAGCCTGAAGAATCCAAAAAACCCCCAGCAAAGTTGAACTTCACTTTTCTGGTCGACGGGGGACTCCACACAGGAAACAACGCCACTGGGGCAAAGTCACTCAGCAATCCGGTACCACTCTCTCCTAATATCTGCCATTGAAATCCCAGCGAACTGCGGCCTCACAGAGGCCCAAGAAGCAACTGCCACCGCTATACCCTCAATCATGCTCGACGTCAAGGAATAGGACTCCTGGAAGATCTTCTGGTTCCGCTCTCTCCAAATATGCCAAAGGATAGCCTGGAAAACCAAACGGTACAAAATGCGACCCCTCTCAGCCAACCCTAAAAAACTCCACTGAGCATGCAACTGGCAGATACCGGCCGGCATAACCCACAATCTCCCGATACTCCTCAAGAAGAA
>JAUPMG010000003.1:6102007-6113717 GCA_031762675.1 Pachysandra terminalis
CCGCCCCCCCCCCCCCCCACATAAAGAACCTTACCCCCAAAGCAAATGCATGTGAATAGTGTTTATAATCAAACAATGCATGAAAAGAACTTCTTATATTGAAGATCCTTCAATGAAATAAAACCAACTACATCTTCTAATAAAAGGCAACCCCAATCTATCCATTCAAAGAGCCTTTTTAGCATTGACAGGCATATGATCATGATCATAATAAATTGAGTTAACTTGAGAATAGCAACCATGATTGGTGAGAGCATCTGCACACAAGCTACCTTCTTTGTAGATGTGACTGATTTGAAAATTTTGAATGTTTGCTTTGATCAAATAAATTCAGTGAAGTATGCCCCAATTGCAAATGAAGTTTCCTTTAACCGTTTCAATAAGAACACGTGAACCTGATTCAATCACCAGATTACCAATACCCATCATGTTTGCATATCTAATACCATCACATAAGGCTCTAGTTTCGGCAATCATGTTGTTAACCTGACCATAATAGCGAGCATAGGGCATAGGCAAAAATAAAATTACCCTTAAAATCTCTGAATATGCCTCCACCACCAGTACCACTACTATTAGGTTTAGCAGGCCCATTTGTATTTAATTTCACAATCCCAAACTTGGCTTTAACCATTTAACTACGATAAATTTCTGGACAAAAGGCCTAATAGCTTTGACACCCAAGCTTCAAGACTAATATTGTCCGCAAAAGGAGGGGAATTGACCATAAGCAACCAAGAAGTCTCTTGTAACCTAAATTTAACTTTCATAATAGCAGAGCTTACCGAGAGTTTCCATGAAGGTGATTAATTCAATCCAAAGCTCCCAAATAATAAAGGTAGTCACAATTCCCCTGAGCTGACCAACTTGAGATCGATCATGGCTATTTGCAATCCAATGAAGAGCTTTTTCCCTAATATTTTGACCATGAAGATTATTCATATTAAATAATGGTGCAAAGTTATTACTTGATGCTAAATAACCTGTAGAAAACATATGATCCATCGTTTCCACCTCAACCACAACACTGACATCTTGAAGCCAAGCTAACACCCAATCTTTGAATGTTACTATCCACAGGAACCACATTGTGCATTATTCTCCATAAAAACCAAGAAATTTTGGTTGGAATAACCTTATGCTAGCACCACTTTGTCTAAGATACACCCACATCAGAATTCTGAATAGTTTTCCGTGCCAAATGAGAGGTAAAATTCCCAAACATAGAAAGCTTCCAAATCAACCTATCTGGTCTTTGAGTGATGACCACATTGGTAGAAAGAAGTCTATCTGCAGCTTCAGGGTTAAGAAGAGTTCTGATCAGCTGAATTTTCCAGTTGCCTTCCTCGTCCATCATATCAATAAGTTTAACATCCGAACTAATAAGATCAGTATCTGTCGCATAGAAGACTAAAGGAATAGGATATAACCAGTGATCAAACCAAAAAGACATCTCCCCCTTACCAACATGCCAAAACGAAATATCAAGGACAAAATCCTTAACCAATAAAATGCACTTCCAAATAGCAGAAGAATTAGTATAATTATGATCAGCAGCTAAACTCTCTTACCCTCAAGGTACTTAGAATTAAAGAGCTGCGCACACAAGCTTTTACTCAAGGGAGTATTCCAAGCGATTTTCGAGTGACGACTGAACATTACATCTTTCATTGATTGAAAACCAAGACCACCATCATCTCAAGCTTTAGCTAATCTATCCCACTTCATCCAGTGCCGCTTAGTGTAAGAGTTGTCGTTCCCCCAAAGAAAATTGGCAAAAAGGTTTTCCAATTCCTTAAAGATAGATTTGGGAACCGAAAGCACAGACAGAAGGTGAATAGGATTTGATGATAGAACACTTTTAATAAGTGTTAGCTTTACCCCTCCAAGATAACAACTTAGATTTCCAACCATCAATTTTTCCTCTGACCTTATCAACAATATCATTAAGGTAATGTTTTTTACATTTACCTTTGCATAAAGGAACACTAAGTATGTAAAGGGAAGATCCTTTGGGAAAAAAGCGTAGTTTGAGCAATCATGTTCCTCCTTATGCAAGATATAAATTTAGATGCAACAAAACAACTCTTACCCTTGTTCACTAGTTTCCCAGAAGAAATCTCATATTTATTAATGAGCTCCAGAAGACATTTTAAGGAATTCCGTTGACCATTGGTGAATATTAATATATCATCTGCAAAAAGAAGGTGAGAAATAGGAATAACAGTTTTTCTCTGCTTGAAATGCTTAATTCTTCCTTCTTGAAATGCCTTGGTAAGATTTCTGCTAAGAACTTCTGCAATTATAAATAGAGACGGAGATAAAGGATCACCTTGTCTTAGACCACGGGATGAATTAAAGAACCCATGAACCGAGCCTTGAAGAAGGACCGAATACCAACAATTAGATATACACTTCTGAATCAAAGATATCCAAGGGAGAGAAAAACCAAACTTCGATAAGACTACCTCTAGGAAATCCCATTCACGCCTATCATAGGCTTTAGCCATATCCACCTTGATAAAAAGATTGCCCCCAAAACTTTTATTATCAATATCTGACATCAATTCCTTAATAATGATAATATTATCATGAATGGACCTTCCTTTGGTAAAAGCCCCTTGTTCCTGTGATATAATAAGAGGATGAACAGTAGCTAATCTATCATTCAGGACCTTAGATATGATCTTGTAAGAAAAATTGTATAAACTTATAGGCCTGAAATCAGAAAACTCCCTCGGCACTTTGATTTTGGGAATAAGGACCATATGGGTGGAAGTATAACTCCTAGGAAGAACCTCCCCAAGGAAGAAACTTTGAACAGCATTGATGACATCACATTTGATGACATTCCAGCATTTCATAAAGAAATGAATAGTAAAACCATCTGGTCTAGGAGCACTATCCGGGTCCATAGAGAAAACAACATCATGAATCTCGTCACTAGGAATATGTATAAGCATTTGATTTTGCTCTTCCGAAATAATATTAGGAATAACACCAAGAATATCATCACTCACATTATGCGGTTAAGAGCTAATCATATTAGAAAAGAAGATTTCAGCATCTCTAGCAATAAGACTAATAGCATCAATTGACTCCCCATTAAGAAGCTTAATATCAGAACGAGCATTTATCCTCCTATGATCCTTGATACTAGCGTGGAAAAAAGCTGAGTTACGATCACCTTCATATAACCATTTAATTCTGGATTTTTCTTTAAGAAACATTTCTTCCTGTAGAAGTAAATTGGTATGACTTCTTTTTTTATCCTGAAGCCTATCCCAAACCTCTTGATTCCAAGAAACTTCAAGCTGGTGTTCACATGCCATGATCTCATCTTCAGAATGCTTAAGAAGCTGGAAAATATCACCAAATACATCCCAATTCCAACCCTTGAGCACTTTTCTTAAATTTTGCAGCTTTAAGAATAGTTTAATAAGAGGGCTACCAGACACTTCTTTAGACCATTCATCTTCAACAAGATTAAGGAAATCATCGTGTTCCAACCACATTTGCATAAATCTGAATGGCTTGGACCCAGACGAAGGAGCTTGAACCCAAGATAACAGCAAAGGACCATGATCAGAGTTAGTTCTAGGGAGATTAGTTACCTTTAAGAAGAATTCTATCAAGTCTACCCCAAATTCTTCGGTTACCTTGCTGATTGTTGCACCACATATATCTACTACCATAGAATCCACCATCTACCAGACGTCATTGAATCATAGAAGTTTGAAACTCAAACATAGAACCCATATCAGCGGGCTGACCACCCAGCTTTTCATCAGTAGAAAGCGTAATATTAAAATCACCCCCAACCAGCCAAGGACCATTGACCCAAGCAGAAAGATTTTCTAATGAATTCCACAGGTCTCTCCTCTCTTGCCTTTTGCACTTGGCATAGACAACAATAAATAAACCTTCAAAATCACAAGAAGAATCAGATACTATTACAGAAAGAGTTTGGGAGCAAGCATATCTGAATGATACCACCAGATTTGAATCCCAAAAGGTCCAAATTTTACAATTAACCTGATCAGCCACCAAGAAAGAAAAAACGCAAATATCTTGCCATTTGAGCAATCATACATGGATTCCAGAATAGCAAGGAATTATATTTTATGCTCTTTGACAAACTTCTTGAGCCTGATCCGAGATTCAGGGTTACCAATGCCCATAATATTCCATATCATGGAATTAAACATTAGAACATTATGAGGAATACTTAAGTTGTCCTCAACACCAGGAACATCTTGAGAATTGAGAACAAACATCGAAGCATTCTCCTTTGACACCACTTTGTTAATAGCATCAAACTTAGCCTTTAAATCCGAAGCAGATTTTTTCCACACCAACAAAGCATCTTCTCGGGAAAAAGGCAACCTCGTAGACTTACCTGTTACCGAGCTAGGACGCTGTAAAAGATCCACACGAATCTGATTACTGCCATTAAATTCATTGGAAACCCCATACCTCACATGCGATAACGGACCTGATAGCAATAACTCAGATGAAATACGATGATCAGTAGCAGGCTGCTTCTCTTGCACAAATCCAGATTCCTCCCTTGCAATAATATTCAAATTAGAATCATCAACCATAAGGAAAACCGGTTCATCATGAATATCAGCCATTGAAGAATCAATTTGAATACCAACATTATGATTATAACTTTCAGGAATATAACCTTCAGAACATTAGGCTGTAAAACCTTATGAGAAATTCCAGTCAGATTAATAACCATATTCTCTGACGAGTCCTTAGGATTATCAAACATGGTCGCTTTGTCAGACGCCACCATTCCACCCTTGGCTTTCTAATAGCTCTTCTTTTAGCAGATTTAGACATAGAAATACCTTCAACAGGTCCTTTCTGAATCTCTGCAGTAGGTTGTACTTTCTTCTTCAGACGATAACAGTCTGATTGAGTGTGTCCTTGAAGGCCACAATGGGAACAATACTTTAGGAGAGTTTTCATAAAGGAGTTTTTGCCAAAATCCTTGATCGTTCGCAGTTCCCACCCATAATTTAGAATTAAGAGGCGGAGATAAATCCACTTCAATTCAGTACTAGGCCATGAGAGATTCAAGGTTGCTTGATCAATGCGAAGCACCCTTCCTAATACACCTACAATTGAACGTAAATAGAAAGGGATAAAGAAATTAAGAGGCAAGAGAGGAAGCCTTATCCAGACCGGAGCAATCGAAGGCTCTTTCTTCGGATTGAATGAAGAACTCCATTTAAAAAGCCTGAACAGACAACCTTCGATGTTATGAGATTCTCTTGTCTATGCAATAACAAAATCAGATTGTGAATGAAGCTTGATCATACTATGACGTGGGTACCCAATAGTTGCTTCTTTGCTTAGAGACCCCATTTCAGATTAATGTGGTTTCTAATAATCTCCATTGGAGGACGACCATTAGAGAACTTAGCAATCAGCGTATATAAGAATGGAGATTCCGATCGGCTCAGTTCTGAAGGATTGAAAAAGATTGCAGGAGGACCTTCATGAATGGAAGATTGCTTCAAAGCCAGCAGAATATCTTCTAGGATCGGATGAACCGATTGATCACCAGAAGATCCAGAAGAAGACAGCTGCAGCAAAATATTTTGCAGTCGTGTGGAGTGGAACACCTGTAGGAGGTGTAGTGGTAGAAGATGAGGGATTAACAGAGCCCGCCGCCGGCCCCTCAACCGGCGATAGGGTTGCCGGATCAAATATGTCCGACCAAAACTACACAGCAGAAAGATTTCTTTTCTTTCTGGTTCTTATGAACAGAGTTTGTGAACAGTAGCTTGAAAACCTTTCTCCTTGGTTACTTCAGTTCTTGGACATTTCTTCGACAGATCTTGAACGCTTTTTGGACAGTTCTTAGACAGATCTTGAACACTTCTTGGACAAATCTCGGACAGATCTGGGATGGTTCTTGGACAGATCTTGGATAGTTCTTGGACAGATCTTGGACAGCTCTTGTTGATCTTTCTCATTTATGTATAGTTTTCAATAACTCAACATATCACAATAAACAGCTATGCATAATAATGAACACCCATTTAAGGAACTATTATATGTACTGCCAATATGAACATATGTATGAAATGTGTACTGCCATCCGAACAACATCAAAATAAAGTTAAATGTCATAAAAAAACAATAGACATGTAGTTTTCAAATACGTGGTCCAAATATAAGCTCACAAATGAAAAATCATGTCACTGAGTGTCAAGTAGGTTTGAAATCACAATTCCTAGGGTCACAATAGTACAATTTAAATGGAGCACCATTATAATTACATTACTGATGGATTATAATGTCTTTTAATTTGAAATTCTTATATTTTTAATAATAATTTTATTTATAACTTTAATAGACATTTTCATTAATTTTAAAGCATGAAAAGCTGAAAAAACATGTTTCCAAGAGTTTGAGTTTTGGTTTCAATATTATCATTTTCAATGCATGTAAATGCATCAAATAGATGCATCAACATGCATCTTATATCTAAATTATTTTAATGTATTATTGTTTTATAAAATCATCAAATGGATTTGTTAGGATTAGAAACCCAAATCTTGCAAAAGATTGAAAAAAATTGTAGTAGGATTTGTTTGACTTTCAAAGGAGCACCAATATTTCTTGCGAAAAAAGTGAAAGTTCGGCGATATTTCGGAAAAAATAATTGAAATTCGATAATATTACCAAATTTTTGGTGACATCAGGGAAAATAGCGAATACTTCTGAAGATATTGTCTCCCGAGGAGGAAAAAACAAAATTATGACGAAATTTGGTCGAAATTTAAAACCATGAGCTTAAACGTCCACCTAGATGCTCCTCACTTATTAAATGATAATTAAGTTATGGAAGTTGAATGGCATGGAATGGAACTCACTCTTCTTTGGATGTGTTCCAAACTATATTAAGATCTTTATTTTAGTGGCTTTTAAATTTGAGTTGCTTTATTTAATTAGGAGAATATTTGATATATAATAATATTTATGTTTCTCTATGAATAGGTTGCTAGGAGTGTTAGAGTCCGTTTTTGGGTACCTTTAGATAAATATAGTGTCTTCATTGATGAAGAGTTGAATAAATCATTAGACTTGGTGTTTTGTTTTCTGCATTGGAATTGGAGTTTCCATAGTTGTCTGTCCACTTTATTGCAATCAGTATGTTCTCTAGCCTTCTTCTCTTTCCTTTTCTCTTCTTGCACCTCCATTGTGGTACTTGAATTGCATTTAGTTTGGTATTAGAGCTTTGGTTCTGATTCCTTGTTCTTTGAGCAATTGGCCTTTCCGACTGTTCTCTTAGGTCCATTGCCTTCATGTGTGATTCTTATTTGTGTAATCATCTTATGATAGCACTAGCATTCTGTTACCTAAATTTCTGTTATAATATTGCCCATACAATTGAGTAATGATGGATTGACATCAAGGACTAGTTGCTTCACGCGAAAATTTCAATGGTTTGATAAAATAAAGTCCAAAGGATTTGTCTCGAGAAAGAATTTAAGGTCAGCAGCATATTCTCATAGAGCTTGTCTAAAAGATTTCGACTAATGGGTTGAAGCGGCTACAAGATAACTTACGTGATGCATTTCCCTTCAACATTCAAATCCGCGAATGATGTTTTGTATTTCTATATCTTTGTTTCTGCTCCAAGCCCGGGTAAAGGATGAGGTTGCATTACGTTGGTGGGGGCATAAAACTTTTGCTAAATTTCTTGTGACATGAATCATGAACTGTCATTTCACTCTTACGTTAAAGCATTCTCTGAAAACGGTCCACTACAGCAGAACCCGGTTGCAGTGACAAGTGATCAAGGGTTAGCTAGGGCTTCCTTTGTAAACAACACGCTGCAACGATGCCTTTTTGCAGTGGCAAGTAGGTAAGGGTTCCCGCATCAAAATGGAAAACATAAGCAGAGAAGTTAAACCAAGAAAGTAGGATTTACCTTGCTATTTGGAATGTAGGGACTTTGACAAAAAAGTGGTTCGAGTTAGTAGGTGTGATGAAGAGAAGAGTTAATATAATGTATTAAATGGGATAAAATGGAAAAGCACGGTAGTTCTTTATATGTGAATAAAGAGGGAATCTAGAAACTGTACCAATTATCGTGGAATTAAGTTTATGTCACACCATGAAATTGTGAATAAGAGTGATGGAGAAAAGGTTAAGAAAAACAACTCATGTCAAAAAAATCAATTTAACTTTACGCCATGCAGGTCCATCATTGAGTCTATCTTTTTTACTTAGTTAGTGGAGAAGTTTAGAGAAGAGGTGAGGCCCCGCATGGTTTTATTGATTTAGAGAAAGCATGTGATAATACCTAGAGAGCTAATTTGGTGAGTTTTGGGCCGAAGAAGAGTATCAATCAGATAATTGAGGTCATTAAGGACATGTACAAGTGAGCGGTAACTAGGGTGATAACTGAGGGTAGTGAGAAATGACTTTCTAATAATGATATGTTTATATTTGGGGTCAGCCATAAGTCTATAGCTTTCTGCTTTAATTTTGGATGAATTGACAACTCATATTCAAGATGAGGTGCGTTAATATATGTTATTTGCAGATAATGTGGTTTTGGTAGACCACACTAGAAAGGGACTAGAATATGGATTATGAAGAGATTCTGTGGAATCACAAGGTTTTAGAATAAATTAAGACTGCGTATATAGAATGTAGCTTTAGCACAAGCTGTAGAAAAGGTAAAGCGGTGATAAGAATCGAGAGCCAGGAGATTCCTAAGAGCAATCACTTCCATTATCTTGAATATATTATCCATAAAGAAGGGAGTATCGCCGACTTTGTATATAGAAATAGAGCTAGATGGCTTAAGTAGGGAGGCACTTCTAGAGTGTTATTTGATCGACGTGTTCTACTCAAGCTAAAAGGAAATTTTATAGGATAGCTATTAGGCACGATATGATATATGGAGCCAAATGTTAGGCAAAAAAGAAACAACATATTCATAGAATGAGAGTTGCTGATACGAGGATGTTAAGATGGATGTGCGGGAAGATTAGGCAAGATAGATAGGAATTAACATATCTGAGAATGTATAGGTAAGATGCTACCCCATCTTTCTTTAATTTGCTTAATATTACATTGAATTTTGATCTTTTGCTGGGGGTAAGGTCTTCTCTTATGGGGCAGCCATTGCCGTGGTACCTTGTGCTAAATAAACCAGATTTACTCTTGATTAGGGTTGTGAATGGGTCGAAAACAATACAGATCTGGTGAGATCAAAACAAAATATCTAAATATCTGTATATGAAGTGAAGAAATATGATATAGGATCCTATGCTTTCGGATCTGTATCGAAATTCTTGTTCGACCAAGACCTGATTTCCGAATCTAATAAAGGTTTTGTTAATTCAAAATCAAAATTCAACGGGAAGAGACAGAAGGAGACGGCAGGATAAAAGTTCTGCGTAGGAGTTTATACACTAGGGCTGCATTTGGCCAGGCTTATATAAGTTCTTATTTCAGCTTATAACTTATTAAAGCACTTTTTAAAATTGAAAGTGTGTTTGAAAACACCTAATGGGTAAGTTCTTACCCATAAGCAGTAGAGGAAGGCTACCCGTAAGGAGAAGCTGTTGAGAGCAGCTTCTCTTATCACTTATGCAGGAAGCTATTTCTAAACTTTAGTAATATTTTCATAATACCTATTTTACCCCTAAACTTTCATAAGCACTTAAATAAATGTTATTTCTAAACTTTAATAATATTTTCATAATACCTATTTTACCCCTAAATTTTCATAAACACTTAAATAAATGTATTTACCAAATGCTATTTTCTTTAAGTAAGCAGCTTATTGTTGCTGTGGATAAGTGCTCCCATTGAGTCACTTATCCAATGCATGCTTACCCAAAAGCACAAGCTGGGCCAAAAGGCAGCCTAGAAAGAACAAAAATAACTTTCTTTATTAAACTTTTTACATATATTGTGTTTATCTATATATAAACATACACTATAAATATGTAATTCAGTTCAGATCTTAGTCATATCAAATCAGGGTGAACCTGAATTCATATGTAGATTTGTTGGATCTAAATATCCATATCTTTATTCAATTCACTCCTTTCTGTTAATGAATCAGAAAATTTATAAAATAGCGAACAAATTGAAACACGTACAGGGCTGTCCCACACAACACATTCAGCAGTATTGATTTGATATAAGGTACAAGCAGTGCTGAGCAGACCACATAGGGATCATACAACTACAACACCATGAAAACCCCTACGTCTTTATGATGTTGTTCAATTAGATAAAAACATCCCTACAATACTCGGAGATCATCCCATTGACTTGCTGATATAGATTCGTGAACTCCTTAGGTTTTAAACCAAGAAAGACTATATGCTGGCCAAAGCTGCAGTCTGAGGAAATCAATAGAGGAGGAAGAGGATGAAAGCAGAAGAGATTGGACCACAAAGATGTGTTAAAGAAGCTTTGATACCATGTTATGTGAACAAACTGAGTTTATGGAAACTCTCAGAATGATTACAAAGAAACCCCTATGTAGGGAAAATTACAAATATAAAACTAGAAATAAATCCATAATCAAATCTTAATCTTAATTAAATCTAATCTCAATCTCAATTCATCCAATTGTGATGAGATACACCTGGTGATGATATCATGCTATGACCATGTATATACTGTATTACTCCCCCTTAAACACATGCAGATTTGAAAAATTGTCATGAGTTTGATATAGATGACTTTATCATGAATAGCTTGCCAACCATGCTATCGCCTTTGTTGATGTGATGTGTGTGTGTGTGTGGGAGAGAGAGAGAGAGAGAGAGAGAGACCCTTGATGGATTAAAAAGGCGATGACCTCTATGGGTCATGCAGTGCCTCTATGAGCCTAAACTTTGTTGTTAAAATATTATGATTCATTGTCTGAAGCTTATGATTCAATTCGATTTGCCCTCGGTTGATTCAAATCAGTGAAAAAATCGATTTATTATTGAATATTAATATTTATACATTGAATCTTATGATTTAGGATTTAATTAGACAATTCATATGATTTAAACAATTCGACTCTACAACACTTAAGAAATATTAGTTTTTTTCCTGAACTTATTACCCTAATTTTTTTTCTCTTTTCTGTTTGCTCCTTTATATCGAATATAGTACTCTAAAACTATTAAATATACATAAAGAAACATAGTTTACTTATTTTAACAACAAAAAACCTGTTTCTTAAGAGAAGTCCCTAAAACCTAAATCCCAAACCTTACTTCTACTAAAATTATTATAAATCTTACTATTTTTAGTTAAAAATTGCGATTCGATTCCAAGTGACCCCTAACGATTTTCGATTTGATTCATGGTTTGACAACCTTTCTCCTAAATAACCTCTTTGGGCTAGTGGCTCCTTGAACTTGCTTATGGTCTCACAAAGGGGTGGTGGGGCTTTTAAAAGGGTCTCTATGGACTTGAAAATGGATCCCAATGATCATGCCTTTGGTCTCACTGAAGGGGTCATGGGTCTCGAAATAGGCCTCTATGGGCCAAAAAAAGTGGGCTATACTTGGGTCACACTTAGGCCTGTCAATGGGTCGGATTCGGACCAGATCGCAACTGATCCGAGTTCGTTCCGATATCGAAATCCGAAAATCCAAATCCGATCCGAAATCCGACGGATCATGAAATAGGTGATCCGAATTCGATCCGATAGTGA
>JAUPMG010000003.1:6113817-6126295 GCA_031762675.1 Pachysandra terminalis
CTTTTTGAGGAATTTGACAGGAATTGGGGGTTGTGGTGGGACTAAATGTATTAGTGTTTAAGGGACTAAGTTTGTAGTTTGTAACTTTTGTTTCTTTATTTTTTGAATAAAATAATCTTACCATTCAAAAAAAAAATCTCACTAGCTTTCATAGTTTGTTAGAGCAAAAGAGAGGCAGTAAAGAAAAGAAAAACTGTAAGTTGAATTTTACTATTTTCTAAATAAGCTGTTGATAGAAGAGATTAACACAAAGGAATTAATTTCAAATAAAATGAGATTAAACTGAAATCAATTTGACATCTCTTCCATTTTTGTTCCTTGTTCAGGAATTTCAGATCAATTAAGTGATCCTGTACCTAGTGTCTTTCAACATTTCAAGGTTGAATTAAGAAGTAGAAACTTTTAAGCATTAGGAGATTGAATTTTGTTTGGGAATGGTTAGCACAGGTAACGTTGTTTTATTAGGAAAATTCTTTTTAATAAAATCTAAAGAGTTTCATACATACCTATATTTTATTACTTACCATAACTTTGCTTTCGCATATTTTCTCAGTGATAGTACAGGGACTAAATTGTATTCCTTCCTCTCAACCCTTGTCTTCTAAGTTCTAACACATCTTTTAGCTTCTATATGTTTTTTATTTAATGGTTTTCTTAAGTTTATATCTGCTTTGTTATGTTTTTGGAATCTTAAGAAATTATATTCTTCTCTCTCAACCCGTGTCTTCTAAATTTTTTTTTTTGGGTTTTGTTTTTTAATGGTTCAACTATATTGTTTGAACCATTGCAGACTAACTTTGTTTTTAGATTATGATTCACTTTTATGTTCATCCAAAATATGCTGTGTGATCAACCAGATTTCTCTATTTAGTTCTTAGATTCAAGGTACAGGTACCCAATATATTAATTTAGCATGACACAACATATTAAAACTTTAGGTGAAGGTTGAAATCCACAATCAGAAAAAAACATTTCAGTAGGAAAACATAAGGTATAAATAAGCATTGCTGCATAACTGTCCAAAGAAGCTCTGAAGACGCTCAAAAAAACTCTTTAGCAGGTGCTAATTGTAAGGAAGCTTTCTGATTTTCAGATTTATAGTTAAATGCACTTCTGTTGTTATTTTTCTTCATAAAAGATTGGGTACCATTGTCTAACATAGATTATTGTGATTTTGATTTTGAAAGTTATGATGATTTTATTAACACCAAGAAATCTATAATTTATTTGTGTTTTGACATGTTAGATTAGAAGTAATAACCACATTATAGATGATCTTGCGTTTTCTACAGTCCCCACTTACATCAATTACTAGCTCAGGACCTTGGGCGAGTATCTTTTTGGAAATGGGTCTAGAACTGAATGGATCATGCATGAATATTGCCTTGTTGGTGCTGCCGGAGCTACAACCAGCATTACACATTTGCTCTCTATTCTCTTTTTAAGTTCAATTGAAAGTTTTACGTTCAATATTCCACATAGTCCTATCATGTCAATGGAGGATTGGATTCTTTGTCGCATATTTCTGAAGAAAAGAAATTCTAATAATGAAGATGAGGTTGCCCAACCCTGGAATGATAATAGAGTTCAAAATCTCCAGGTGGCTAGGCCTACTTTTGTTGATTTCACGAGGAAAGACAGGAGTGTTTCTGTTCCTCTTTCTTCTTCCTCATCTTCAGGTTCAAGTGGGACACAGTGAAGTCTCTTCAAGTGTATCAGATCCTGAAGAAAGCAGTAGTTGTAATAGTTTTTTTTATCTTGTAGAAGAGGGCCATGAATGATCTCTACAACATGGCCTGCATCGTGAATGGGGTTTCTAGACATCCAATCAGAACAACCATCCAATTAATAACACTAACGAAAACTAGTTGGGGAAATGGGATCTTTTAGAGATCTACCTGCAAATGCTATAAAGCTTGCACATGATGGTAGTCATATAAATTTTAATTGATTACATGTGGTTTTTTTTTTTGTCTGGGCAATGACTAGATTTAGATGATGTTTTTTTCATTTTGGTTTGATTTATATACCTTATTTAGTAGATGCTTGTTTGTATTGGTAGTGTACTTGTCCTTTTTTATTTTATAGATGCTTTTTTTTGTTGGTGTAATGGTGATGTACTTTTATTGTTTTTTCAAACTCGTTTCTTAGTACATTCTCTACTAATATTTTAGTGGGTTAGATTAGATTCGAGTTAACAATTTTTTTTTTTAATCAGGTCAACCTAAGCCCATACATGAAAAAATGATTTGGATTGGGTTGGCGGGTTTATGTTATAAACCGATTGATCCCCATATTTCAATCCGACCCGACATAACCCAACTCATTGCCACCCCCTACCAAGTAGACAAGTTAAAAAGTAACATAAAATTTACAAATGGCTTGCTCATGTTGTTGTAACAAGTCCTTGCTTAAAGACAATTTTTAATGACAGAAGCATTTATTTTTTTCATAAGCACTTAAATAAATGTATTTACCAAACACTATTTTCTTTAAGTAAGCTACGTATTGCTGCTGTGGCTAAGTGCTCCCATTGAGTCACTTATCCAAAGGCACAAGCCGGGCCGAATGCAGCCTTAGATCCAGATTATTTCCCGTAACAGTTTCTTCAATTCTTTTTGTTGTTTAGTTTTTCGGTAAGTTATGAAGCGGAGAGCAAATACTTCCATTTCAGCAGCTGAAGATAGAAGCAAATGCCCTAGTTTTTCAAAGGGAGAGGAAAAGAGAACTTGGAACTCGTACTTGTTTTCCTCATCAAAGAGAGTTTTCGTACTATGCTTGGCCTTCCGGATGGCAAATTCTTTAGTTGTGCAGACATATTTCAATCCAGATGAACACTGGCAAGCCCTAGAAGTCGCTCATCACATTGCATTTGGGTAATTCAAATCCATTGAGGCCTTAAGCAATTTTTCTTGTTTTGTTTCATTTTGCTTTATTTATTTATAAATTCACTAATGGTTTCTGGTAGATGAATGTCAGATATGGCCATTTAACGTGGGAATGGAAGAAGAGTATCCGTAGCTGCCTGCATCCTTTACTGTTTGCTTTCCTTTATAAAGCTCTTTCCTTCTTGTGTCTTGATGCCCCCTGGTTCATGGTGAGTATACTATTGTTTTTATTTTTTGCTTTGAATTGTGTTATTAGATATTTCATGGTTCTTGATATCAATTATTAGAAAATAAAAGGAGAGAGAAGCATTTGTGATTGTGATGTTAGATTATATGTATGGATTGTTGGGAAGCTAATTGATTGAGGTATAAACTGATACAAAATTGTTGCATTATATATATCTGCTTTCTTTGCTCTTCCATGAGTATCTGCTCCATTTTGAGTTATTGGTTATATCACTTGGTATATTGGGTGAGTGAAAGTAGTATTTAATTATTGAGTGGTGAAGGACTTTTTTGACTACATGGAAATGTCATTACTTCTTTCTCTTTTTCTGGAAACTCATATTTTAATACCCTTTTTAAGAAATCACTAGTTCTCATACGCACTAAATGAGACCGTATACGATGCATGAATTGAACAATAAAAAAAAAACTAATATTTTCTAGGTTTTTCATAGGCAATGATTTTATACAATGTTAATATATAAAGAACACTATTTATCACCAAAAAGTTTGACTATTTATAAACCAGTAACTGATTGCTAATTTTTTTCCTATAAAAATATCTGATATTTTATCTTACCTATAATGCTGTATCTGCACTTCAGGCTACCTTGCAGAATGCACAAAGTGCTTCCACACGTGTTTAACAGAAATATAGTATCTGCCCAAACCCTTTACAAAATGAAAACAATTACAAAGCCAAGTCCTTCCCCCATTGTTGTTCAAACACTGAAGAGGAGATATCCTTGAATTTTGGAAGTACCGAAGGCCATGAAAACAGTAAAGATATCATCCTTAAATGCAGATCTTCCACCCTAGATTCTTTTCCGACAAAAACTCGTTTTTTTCTTTCTTTCCACACACACACACAAGCAGATTGCAGCTGGAGTAAGATTCCACAAGATTTCTCTTTCCTTATTTGAGTCTTTCGTTTTCCATCCCCAACATCTTAACGAGTCCCCAGCCTTCTTGACATCACCCATCTCACACCAAATTTACTCAAACATCGTTGTCACTACCAATACACCACCTTAGAGTGCAATAATAAATGATCCACCAATTCCTCTTCTTCTTTACACATGCTACACCAATTTGGTAGATTTCACCCCCTATGAAGTAGATGATCTATTGTTAGGTTTTTATCCATAGTCGCTGTCCATAGAAACAAAGTCACCTTGGAAGGTGCCTTCACTCCCCATATTAGCTTCTTAAGCCCATAAGTCATCTACACTTGCAATTAGAGAATTGGAAAAAGACTTAACCGAGAACACACCGAATTCTTCCCTTTTCCAAACTCTACCCCAAGGTTGTCAAACCGTGAATTGAATCGAAAATCGGTAGGGGCCACTTCTAATTGAATCATAATTTTGAATTGTAAATTGTAAGATTCATAGTAATTTTTGTAGAAATAGGGTTTGGTTGTAGGTTTTGGGATTTCTCTTAGGAAAAGGTTCTTTTTGTTGTTAAACTAAGTAGACATTGTTTCTTTATAAATATGTAATTGTTTTAGTCCATATAGAGAAGAATTAAACCCAAAAAGGGGAAGCTTTTTAGTTAAAAAACGAAACTGACATTTTTCTCAGTGTTGCAAAATCAAATTGTACAATTTAATCGTAAATCGTAAGATTCAATATATAAATCGTAAGACTTGAGCATAAATCAATTTTTCCACTGATTTGAATTGATCTAGGGTCAAATTGAATTGAATAGTAAGATTCGTACAATGAATCATAACATTTTAACAACAGAGCTTTAACATCCCTCCCTCTCTCTAACTCTATAATCATGCAATATTTCCAACAATGATGCAATCCCTTCAATTTCCTAATGGAAGGGATGTCATCGAGTGCTTTGAAAATGCTTTCTTTTGCATGATTTTAATTTAGGTATCGGGTAAATTAAACACAGCGATTAGGTGTTTCATTATACTCTTTAACTCTTAAGCCTTCATTTAAAGTTTATACTGCATTGAGAAAAAAAAGCATTGGAAAGGAAAAAATAAAAGAAAAAGCAAATTGATGGGGACATCACCACTTCAGCTGATTTTAGAGTGTATTAGAGGCGTACGAGGAGAGACTTTCAGCCTTCTTTATGGCTGAGTTAGGCGGCCCATCGAGATGAAGACCCCATGAGCACACACATCTAGAAGACTCCACACTGGAAAGGTGCTATGGGCTGCTTAGGAGTTTTGAGTGGTTTTTTTGAGGCTATTTTAGCCATTTTATTGTTTATTGTTTTTTCTTTTATTAAGTTATAGTCCTTAGAGTTATTATTGGGGATGTTTTAGTCTTTACTTATTCTTATTTGACTAGTGGGCGTTATGTGGGCTTCATATACTTGTTGGGGCGTAACTTTTAGTGAGGGTTATTTTTAGAGGGGTATATTTGACAGTTTCCTATTTATTATGTATTAGGGTTGGGGCCTTGGGGGGTACACCATACTTAAGTTTATTGTTGCTGTTTTGTGAGACATTACATGATTTTATGAGAAAACAATGCAGTTTTGTTCTCTAGTGATTGGAAACCCTAGGCTCCAGAGATTGGAAGGTGTGAAGCCTTTAGGAGTGATTCCTAGGCCATTTTCTTTGATTCTCTACTCTTTGGTAAGTTTATTTTGGTTGATTTTTCTCTTCTAACAGCCATTCTCTTCTCCTGTTTTGAAGAGAAGTCAGATCTAAGGTTAGTTAGTGTTATTTCTTTAAACCTATCCATTTTTCTTCTTGTATCTAGTGTTTTCCCATCTGTTCTAACCTTCTATTGAAATAACCCTTATACCTAGGGTTTTATTCCACTTCTAAACAGTTTCTGTTGTTGCTGCAATTTTCCAGTACAGTTAAAACCTTAGTAAACTCAATAAAATACTGGTTTGATGGTATTTTTGTAGAACCTGAATTTGACTTCCTAATTGATTATTGGGTGAACCCTATACTAGTTAGGAAGTCCCTACTTCCTTTAGGTCCACTGTGTTAGAAACTGAATGACCCTTGCACTAATTGATTGTGGGTTTTTCTTAGGGATCAGTCTTGTAATGTTTGATTAGAATATTTCAGCAACTTATGAAGTGAAAGCTTGCTGTTTTAATTTGAATTATTTATTATTCTTATGAAATCTGATCTCTAATTACCACGTGCTACATGAGTTACATGCATGCTGCATCAAATTTGGTGTCAGAGCATGGTCCTAGTTTAGGGTTCTATTCTTAGTCTTATCTTCCTAGGGTTCTATTCGAATCCTTGCATATAGGTATAGGCGTCATATAGTTGTCCTTAGTGCATCACATTTAGTTAGAGAGTCTAGAGTTCTGTTTGCTCCCTTAGTTGTGCATGCCCACGCGTAGTGATATTTCCTATCATCCCAAACACCCATTAACCCTAATGGAGAGGAACTTAACAACAATCAGCTCTTGCAGCAGATTTCTGCTCACTTTATCCCTTGCTCCAAAACTTTCGATGCCGTGAAAGTGGCAAGGATATTCTTTGACGGGTTGTCCGTCTTCATGGGTTACCAAAATCCATAGTGTCTGATAGGGATGTGCGTTTCATGAGCTACTTTTGGAAGACACTGTGGCATATGATGGGTACTAGACTTCAATTTTCCACTGCATAACACCCGTAGACCGATGGTCAAACAGAAGTGGTAAATAGGAGTGTAGTTAATCTTCTACGATGTTTAGTGGGTGAAAATGTAAAATCACGGGACTTGATCTTAGATACAACAGAACTTGCATTCAATAGTTTAGTCAATAGGATCACAAGCATGAGTCCATTTGAAGTTGTGCATGGTTACAATCCTGGGTTACCCTATAGATCTCATCCTCATGTCTGTCACATCTAGGCCTTCAGAGTCTGCAGAGTCTTTTGCACATCACATTCATGAGTTGCATAAAGAGATCATACAAAGAATAACAACACATAATGAAAAATATAAACTGGCAGCTGATTCTTATCGTAGGTCTAGAGATTTTCTAGTCGGGGATTATGTGATGATACGCCTAAGGCCTGAGTGTTTCCCACAAGGAACTGCTAAGAAGCTACAATCTCGTAGTGCTGGTCCATTCAAAATCTTGCAAAGGGTTGGCCCTAATGCATATGTGTTGGATCTTCTTGCTGATATGAGTATTAGTTCAACATTCAATGTGGAAGATCTTGTGCCTTTTCAAGACACTGCAACACCACCTCTGAACCCTTTTCACCCCGCTTTCCCATCTACCAGTTCACCATTGCCACCTACTATTCAATTCCCACAACCAATACCTCCTTTACCCATCGTACCAAAGAGGAAAGAAGAGATTGAAAATGTCTTAGATCACCAAGTGGTTTCTACCTGACATGGGGGCTATTAGAAATATCTCGTCAAGTGGAAGCATCGTCCTACTTCAGACAATACCATGGTCACCGACATCGAGTTTTAGGATCTAGATCCTGATTTGCTTGATCAGTTTCACCAGCTTATCTCGCCAGAGTCGACTTCTTCCCACCCCGGGAGAGTTGATGGGGACATCACCACTTCAGCTGATTTTAGAGTGTATCAGAGGCGTAGGAGGAGAGACTTTCAGCCTTCTTTATGGTTGAGTTAGGTGGCACATTGAGATGAAGACCCCATGAGCACACACATCTAGAAGACTCCACACTAGAGAGGTGCTATGGGCAGCTTAGGAGTTTTGCATGATTTTTCTGAGGGTATTTTAGTCATTTATTGTTTATTGTTTACTGTTTTTTTCTGTTATTGAGTTATGGTCCTTAGAGTTATTATTAGGGCTGTTTTAGTTTTTTCTTATTCTTATTTGACTAGTGGGCTTCATATACTTGTTGGGGCGTGACTTTTAGTGAGGGTTATTTTTAGAGGGGTATTTTTGATAGTTTCCTATTTATTATGTATTAGGGTTGGGGGGCACACCATACATAAGTTTGCTGTTGCTGTTTTTTGAGACACTACATGATTTTATGAGAAAACAGTGCAGTTTTGTTCTACAGTGATTGGAAACCCTTGGCTCCAAAGATTGGAAGGTGTGAAGTCGTCTCTAAGAGTGATTCCTAGGCCATTTTCTTTAATTCTCTACTCTTTGGTAATTTTTTTTGGTTGATTTTTCTCTTCTAACAGCCATTCGCTTCTCCTGTTTTGAAGAGAAGTCAGATCTAAGGTTAGTTACCATTAATTCTTTAAACCTATCAATTTCTCTTCTTATATCTAGTGTTTTCCCATCTGTTCTAACCTTCTATTGCAGTTGTCCTTTTATCTAGGGTTTTATTCCACTTCTAAATAGTCCCTGTTGTTGCTGCAATTTTCCAGCACAGTTAAAATCCTAGTAAACTCAATAAAGTACTGGTTTAATGTTATTTTTTCTGAACCTGAATTTGATCTCCTAAGAAGAAAAAATCAATACCAGGTCGCAACAGCCAACAGAAGAAAGAAGAAGAAGAAGAAAAATTCAATACCAGGTCGCAGCAGAAGAAAGAAGAAGAAGAAGAAGAAGAAAGAAGAAGAAGGAGAAGAAGAAGAAGAAGAAGAAGAGGAGGAGGAGAAAGTCTCTCGATCTCGTCTCAGATCCGCAGGTCAACACACGGGTAAGTCGGTCTCTCTCTCTCTGTTTGAAACTTCTTCTCTCCCAAGTCTCTCCCTCTCCAAGTCAACTTCTTCTCTCCTAAGCCTCTCCTAGTCTCCATCTCCAAGTCGGTCGGTCTGAAAAAGTTTTTTTTTTTACAAACATTGTTGACCTATTCTCTCTAGAAACTTCTTTTATTTTTATTTTTTATTTTCAAAACGATTTGGACCGGACGATCCAATATGGATTGCCCGATCAGACTCGGCGATTTCGAGTCAAATCGTTCGGATCAGACAATTTGGACCGGTTTTGGACCGAGTCAATAAATTTTTAATGTTTTAGGGATCGGCTTGGGATCGTGGCTTGTCCCGAGCTGATCCCGAGTTGGGTCGGCTGATCCTTTACACTATGCTCCTAATTGATTATTGGGTGAACCCTATACTAGCTAGGAAGTCCCTACTTCCTTTAGGTCCACTGTGTTAGAAACTGAATGACCCTTGCACTACTTAATTGTGGGGTTTTCTTCGGGATCAGTCTTTTAATGTTTGATTAGAATATTTCAGCAACTTATGAAGTGAAAAAGCTTGCTGTTTTAATTTGAATTATTTATTATTCTTATGAAATCTGATCTCTAATTACCACATACTACATGAGTTACATTCATGCTGCAGCACAAATGAGTGACAAAGCGCTTTGTGATTGTTTCAGCTGAAAAGACCCGTTAAGACATTCTAATATTTTAAAACTCGGTTCTGTCTGGCTCGGTTGAATTGATACCTCGTTGTATAACCAAGTCGGGTGGGCTTTTAGCCCATTAAGTTTTGAAAACCGGTGAGACCCATCGGTTTAACTGATTCAACCAGTGACCCGGTCGGTAAGACAAGTTTTACATAGTCGGCTGGTTCATTGATTGGTTAGCTTCGTTTATGATGATTTGTGTTGGGTAGTAGGATTATTAGTAGAGTTTCATTGTTTTTTGGATGTTTGGAATATTGGTATATGGTGTAGTTTCTATTTGACATTTGATACATTATAGTAGCAAATCCTTGATTCAATCATGGTTGATTGGTTGGTTCTTATTCTTTGTTTTTTTCATGATATTCCATGTATGTTATAATTTTATATTATAGTATGTGTAACAGCAATTCAATGGGTTCATCTGGGTTGACCCATCTGTTGAACTAGTTTGATCCAACTCAATCCCTTTGTCGGGTTAATTCCCAGATCGGGTTTTAAAACATTGAGAGATTCATTTTTAAGGGGGCTTTCAGTGCATCTCCATCTCTGCATCAGGAGAACCCATCTTAGTACTCTGAACAATCTGCTCCTCCCTTTTATGGTGCCTTCAGTCTAGTGCTATCTTTCTGGGATGATTTCTCACCATCTTTCAGCTTGATCTCGTTCAAATATGTTATACCATGACTTTCTCTTCCAATGAAATTTAACACTTGTAGTTGCTTAATGCTAATGAGTTGCAATATCTTCCGGTGTCTTTTGGTTGACTCTTACCTCCAATTGTGCCAGACAGAGAGGAAGTGAAGATGTTATGAACTTTCTGTCAAAAGAGGCTCTCAATGGGAAAGTGAAGAGTGTTATTTTCTTAATGCCCTGCCATGCGATGCCATGCCACACCTTACTACTCCATCCTGCACCACAACCTACCCATGCGTTTCTTAGACTTCTCTCCAAGTGAGGATGCCAGTAGCATCAATCTTCTTCTGCTGCTAGTATGTATTTCTAATGTAGCTTTTGGCATATATCCAACAGTGATGATAAGGGAATCCTGGATGAGTCGGATCGTTTCATGATGGAACCGGTTGGTTTTGTATCAGATATGGCAAAAGTTTGGTCTTTACCAAGGCATCTAGTACTATTTGATTTGCAAGAAAGACTGCGGAAAGATTTTCTAAATTCACATTCTTTCAGGGAGGTACATTTTTCATCATTCTCAACTCCAAAAATTTCTCCATTTATTAAACCTTTTTGTTGTAATTTGCAGATAAGAAAGTTTTTCCATGCACACTTCAAAGTGGATCGAGACCTCCAAGCATCGATCGATGTGTATGCTTTGAAAGACCAATAGCAGAGTCCTGAGTTTAATAAAGCTAAGCTATCTTAAACCGACACATTCGTTGTAACTTGAAAGAATTCTCTCTTTCTCTTGCTCACGCAGACACAATCATTTTGTGAAAGAAGTTATTCATTTGATCACTGTATGTACCTTGCTATACTTGTTTATTGATTTGTTTATACAGATATATATCTGTCTGACTTGGCCCACAAAGCTTGGGATGACGACCAACGGTTTTGGGTTCTCCGAGTTGCAGGATCCAATAAGTTTCTGTGTGAAAACCCTGGTTCTTTCTCATCAGCTTAAATTGTTCAGTTGCAGAAAACATAGCCTAAGTTGCAATTTGGGCATTATATTTCTATCCTCATTGAACTGCAAATGGCAATTACTGTTACCATTGTTCATTCAATAATACCCTAAGAAGCTACATTCTAGTGTTTTTTTGTCCTTTTTTTTTTTTTTTTTTTAAGTGAACCACTTTTGACTTGAAAAGATCAGTAACATTTAATTAAAGAATAGCGGCTTATATGGGGGCATAATTGAAGATTTAGACAAAATTTTTGATAATTATTAGCTTCCAAGTGATTAGCCTCAAGACCTCTATCTGATGCAACAATGCTAGCCTAGTTCTGCGAAATGAATAATGCTCCACCACTCAAGATCTCTATCTGTAACGAGCTGTTATGGGTCTTACGTGCGTAGGTAAAGATCTGGTGACGTGGAGTTGTTTGAGTCTGGTTAATCTCAGTTAGTTAAGAGTCATTGGATGAGTATAGTTGAAAGAGTCAAGCTAGTTAGAGTTCTTACTTGTAGTTGAGCAATTGTAGGGGTTGCAGTAGAGTATTTTCAAGAGATAGTTCTATTTATGTATATCTGTTGAGAAATGAAAGATCAATGTAGAAAACTTTAGCTTAATCCTTCTCTTCTATCAAGTTGAGAAACCAGGAGGAGATCCACCTCAAAGTGGATCATTATTTGCTTTCTTTCACTTTCTTTTTCCTAAGAAGAAAACGACCCCTATCAAAGTGGTATTAGAGCAAACGACTCTTGGAATGGCTGATAGCACACGCTCTGCAAAGATGGACAAGGTTGTGAAGAATCTCCAAAACACATCAAAACAACAAGGTGATGAGCTTCGCTAGTCCTCAGATTAGCATGGCCAACCGAACTCGACAACATGCTCAAGGCCGTGTCCTCAGATCAGCATGGCCAACCGAACTCGACAACATGCTCAAGGCCGTTAATCTCAAATTCGATCAGGTCATTCAAGGCCAGGTAAGGGAGCATGAGGAGACATCAATGACACGTTCAGTCAATCACCATCCCCCAACTGATGCTACTCATGGAACAAATATGAGACCAACATCTCACAATTACCTCATTTCACATGGAGGGTGAAGCTCTTCAATAGTTTAGGTGGTATGAGATGTTCCACCCTTACTTGACATTGACCTACATTTGTAGCTGTTCTCAATGTCACTCTCCAAACTCGTGACCCTGATCCCTAGGTGGAATGACACGAATCACGAGGCGCGTCTTTCGGGATCCATTTCTGGACCGCGGATTAGCATGTCATAACCAAAAATAAGAGATGAAATAAACTAACTTTATTCATTCAACAGAGTGCGGAAGCAAAACTAAAATCAAATAATCAACTAACTACTGGCACTCAGCTGGGCCATTATTACATCAATACTCAAAAGTTCACTAAACAAACATCTGGTCTGTAAACAAAATAAAGTAATAAATACTA
>JAUPMG010000003.1:6126395-6136828 GCA_031762675.1 Pachysandra terminalis
CATCATAGAGTCATAGATCGATGATCAATCGAACAACAAAGCGCTAAACAAACCATGAATGTATATATAAATATAATCATATATTATAGTATGAAAATTAAAATCAAAGTAACAACACCCATTGATAGATTGAGTGTTGTTACATATCATATAATGATTTGAAGTCATTTGATTAACTTTTTATATGCAAAATATGAAAAAAATAAATTTACCTCAAGTCGGCTCAAGAAAGGACCTCCAATAAGCCACCCGAAGCTTAAATCTTGAAGAAGATTCTTAAAAGGTGTTTAAAATCACAAAAGAATGGAAGATTCAGAAGAAACCAAGGGTTTGCAACTCTTTTATTTTCAACTTTTTGGAAAGGGGAATTCATTTACATTCCACGAGCGCAAAAAAAAAAAAAAAGATTCACCATCTCGCCGAAATTACACCATCACGGCAAAACGGACTGGTCTTTCTCATTTCCCCTATCGTCGGGTTTGGTGTCTGTTTGTTCCCCCGGGGTTAAAGCTTTTGTTTGGACTACTATCATGGTTTTAAATTTCGCCGGCATGTTAAACCCGACGGTAGGGGAAATGAGAAGGACCAGTCCGTGGCCGAATGGCAGAGAAGAATGAACTCACAGAAAACACCCCACTCCAAATCCTACGATCTCTAGACTCAGAATCAACAAATTCCTCCCCTAAGTCGTGTAAAAGATCCCCAAGCTCAACTAACTCGCAAGATCGCTGATCCTTATGAAAGGCTAGATTCCAAACCAAACCAGGCATCGACCAAGACAAGACCTCTGAAACAAGGGCATCTCTGACAGAAACAACCCTAAAAAGACGTGCAAACCACACTGCAAGGATAGACTCCCCCCCAAGAGATCATACGAAATATGAACCCGACTCCCGTCCCCAATGCTGAACCTGATAAAACACGAAAATGATGGGACAACCGATAACACCTCTTTCTAGATACTGACACTAGAACATCTAGCCAAAGGGTTGCAATCCTAGCCATTAGAGTGAGCGCCAAATTTATTGTGAGCCACTGTCCGCCATAAAGCATCTCTATCCTCACTGAATTTCCACAACCATTTTCCCAACAGGGCTGTGTTGCGAGTAGCAATGTTTCCCAGGTTAAAACCTCCTCTCTCTACCTCCTGGCAAACCAAATCCCACTTAACTAAATGATATTTCCCCGTACTTCCCCCCTTCCACAAGAAATCTCTCTGTAACTTCTCTAGACACTTAACAATCTTACTAGGAGCCATGAATAATGACAGATAGTAAACCAGAATATTAGCTAAGGCTGCCTTGATAAGAGTAATTCTCCCACCTAGAGACAAATACCCTTTTTTCCACGACGCAAGCCTCTTACCAACCCTATCCACAACCGGATCCTAGAAACTGACCGCCTTAGGTTTGCCTTCAAGAGGTAACCCAAGGTATGACACAGGCCCCTCTCTTGAACCCGACACCCAAGAACTGATGCAAGCACCTCCACTCTATCTAGAGACAAATTCAAACCGACCAGACTACTTGTCTCCAAATTCACCTTCGGCCTCGATACCATTTCAAAACATCTGATTATTGACTTAATCCAATACATCTGACATTCCTCTTTGACTCAGCTCTTGAAGAAGAGTCAACGCAATTGCAGATCTCTGTGCCTGATCTAAGCATGACCCGCCAAGCTTTCAGTGACTGGGACAAATTGAATGAAGTTCAAAACAATGGGATGGGATTCAAGAGACAAAGAAGCTCAGGAGTGCCCTTGGTGATTGGTGATGGGTCGAAAAGCAACCGATTCCAAGTGCATGGAACTGGCAATGGTGGTGTAGTATATAATTCAATCTGAACATAACAGGTTGTTGAAGGGTTTAGTCCTGGTAATGACGACAATATAATTGACATTGCTGATGATAATGTCCAAGTGATTATCTTTTCATTACTCCATGCATGATGGATGTCTAATTTAGTAAGACTATGTTTCCACTTGTTTCTTACTGATTTCTAAGCTTGATTTACTGATCAAGGGAAGAGAAATACGAAGAAGCATTGTAGAAGTTAAAATGAAAAAAAAAGTAAAGGAACATGAAACAACTCCTCTTGTAAAGAAGAGGAGCGGGCTCTACAGGAAGGAGCTTGCGCTAGCTTATCTTCTGTCCGCTGCATCTGCAAGAAGCCTGTTATGAACAGCATGGTGTCCATTTCTATTTCTTGCTATTCCAAGGGCTGTCTTTTCTTGTAGTGGGTTTGAACTTGGTTGGGGAGCAGATGATCTGAAGTGAACAGAGTAAATTCTGCTGTGAGTTCATGATTCACATTAGCTGTTAAAGTTGTTCAGCCATTTCAGAACTGTAGAATTGGTAATCCAGTTTCAACATCTTATACATAAGTTGGTATGTGTTTTTTTTAAACAAAGATGGGTATACTATTTGTACATACGGTTTCCTTCTTTATTATTTTTTGGTGAAAGATTCCACATTGTCTTAAAAGGTAGGAAATTAACCATCTTATTGCCAATTCGCTGATATGCCCAAAGTAATTTGCTGATCTCCATGGTCCATGATCTTCAATTACTAAGTGGATTGACTTATCTGACTCTTCCTCTGCCTTGAGCGGCTTAAGGTCTGAAGACTTGAACTAATCCTCCAACTTAAAATCATCAAAACCCGCTACACAGATAGCATGCAAATTTTCAACTTCACAGTTCTCATTCTTGGAAACCCCACCCCCTGTACCACACATCCACTTGAGTTGGGTTGACAAGAGCATTACCATTGAAATTGAAAATTCTAAATCCACCTACTGGTTCAATAGTTTGACTTTTGATTTATACCAGCTAATTGAATATTTCCTAGTTGTTACTGATGTGAACTTGGTTGAGATCTCGAAGTGGCCTTAGAGGAGTCTCCAAGTAAGTTGCAGATAACTGGCACCTCCCAATAGAGATGTCCTAAAAACATATCTGATTCTTTCTTTACAATTACGTAAAGCCAACTCTAAAATTCACTAGATGATGTTCTGTATTCTAGAAAAGGCATTTGAAGTTTTAGCAAAGATTTTCGATTCCACCTTGGGACATGCTAGTGCACCCATATGGTTAATGGAGAAAACAGCACATTTCATCAACAAAATAAAAGGGTGATCTATATTTTCTTCATGTTCCTTTACACATGGAAACTAGGATGTTATCACTTGGATATCCTGGGTTCCTGTAAAAGATATCAAGAAAGTGAGAACAGCATATACGAAGTGAAGATGCTCTTATGCGCGCTAGGTTAGTGTAATGTACAATGCTGCTGTATTTCTTGGTTTTAATGCTGCTTTCTTTGTGTCATTTTCATGAGATATTATATGCATAAAGAAATTCCACATATTACTATTTACTATAGGGAACTTTATTTCTTGTTCTGATCTGTAAAGATTTTGCAAGTCCCTCCATAATCCACTTGAGACACAGAGAAAGAAATAGTTTAAATTTGTCAAGTCACAGTTAGTTTTCCCTTGAAACAACAAAATTGTCTGCCTATAGAAGTGATTGCATAACATAAAACTTTATATCCATCACATTATTAACCGGACTTTATAGTCACATAGATTTCTCTTTTCTTCGCTCTGTATTAATAGTTAAACGCACAATTTATTCGAGGGATTAGTATTGAATTGTCAACAAATTAGGTCCTGATGAATGCAAAGTTAATTTTTAGTTTCGAATTTCATAAATTCCTCTTTCTGCTAGCATATCTTTGTGCATACATATGCATTTTTGTATAGGCATGTTTGCTAAGGTATTTTAATTGGCCTATGGGCATGCATGTGTGCTTAAACTTCTACTTTGTTAATTGATGGCAATTTAAATGTCTCCCTTATAATTGACTTCTGGTTTCAGAGTGCTGGTGCTTGCGCTAAATTCTTTGTTTGATTGGTCATTATACGGATCCATGACCATCGTGCCTCTTAATTTTCTCAAGTTCAATTTTCTTTCTTCTGGTGGAGACTATTATGGAATGCACAAGTGGCATTGGTACTTCACGCAGGGGTTTCCCATTATGCTGTTCACTTTCTTACCATTCTCCGTAGTTGGCGTCTGCCTGTCTAAACAATGGAAACCTATTGGCTTGATTGCCTGGGTCTTAGGACTATACAGTTTGCTAGGTCACAAAGAATTCAGGTAACTCCATATGAAAGCTTCATTTCCTTTGTGCCTACATTGAGTTGATAATACAATTCACTCTTAAGCTTATTTTGCTTGGTTCATCAGATGGTTTAATTCTACTAATTAGAATTGAGTTGCAGGTTTGTCCTGCCTGTGCTTCCAATATCTTTGATGTTATCTGGATATTCATTAGCCACAATGCAAACTCCCGATTCTTCAGATGTTAAAAAGAAACAACCTTAAATACTCACAGTAGATGTCTTTCAAGATTGCGATTGGCCATCTTTTTCCTACTTATGACCAATCTTCCGATGGCTTTATATATGAGTTTGGTTCATCAGGTAAAACATATTCTTCTTAGGCAAGAAAAGCTGGTGGTTGCCTCTTTTCTTTTCCTTTGGCTGTGTTTGGTTAGCTAGAATCTGTAGGAAAGGAAAGGAAAATCAACTTTCCAATGAAATCTGTGTTTGGTTCATTGGAAAGTGTTGGCCGATTGAAAAGTACTCTTCCAAAAAAGTTCTATTTTTAGTGAAAAGCCCCTCAAACGTTTTCTCTTAAAAAAAAGTAAAGTGCTCTTTTCCTTTCCTTTCTATCCTTTTTCCAACAAACCAAACACACCCTTTATGTTTCGATAACCACCTAAGATGGTGAATGTTATTGCACTGCTGTACTGTTATCCAATTTCTTCTCATGAAGGAAGTCGTTTTTTTTCTTTTTCTCTATTATTATTTATAATTTTTTTATCTGCATGAAGATGGTTAAGATCTCAGAAAGACCCTTTGTTTATTTTTTTTCTTCTGGTGTCTTTTGGTCGACTCTTACGTCCAATTGTGCCAGACAGAGAGGAAGTGAAGATGTTATGAACTTTCTGTCAAAAGAGGCTCTCAATGGGAGAGTAAGAGTGTTATTTTCTTAATGCCCTGCCATGCCACACCTTACTATTCCATCCTGCACCACAACCTACCCATGCGTTTCTTAGACTGCTCTCCAAGGTGAGGATGCCCGTAACATCAATCTTCTTCCACTGTCCTGTTATTTGCACATGCTGCTAGTATGTATTTCTAATGTTGCTTTTGGCATAAATCCAACAGTGATGATAAGGGAATCCTGGATGAGTCAGATCGTTTCATGATGGATCCAGTTGGTTTTGTATCAGATATGTAAAAAGTTTGGTCTTTACCAAGTCATATAGTATTATTTGATTCACAAGAAAGACTGCTGACAGAATTTCTAAATTCACATTCTTTTAGGGAGGTACATACTGAGTTTGATTTTTCATCTCTCAACTCCAAAATTTTTTCCTTGTATTAAATTTTTTTTTTGTTGTAATTTGCAGATAAGAAGATTTTTCCATGCACACTTCAAAGTGGATCGAGATCTCCAACCATCAATTGTTGTGTATGCTTTGATAGACCAGTGGCAGAGTCCTTAGTTTAATCAAGCTAAGTTATCCTATACTGATACATTCATTGTAACTTGGAAGAGCATCCTCTCTTTCTTTTTTGCTCAAACCCAGACGACACTGAAAAAATTTCAAGAAACATGTGATGCTTTTTTTGTTTTAATTTTTGTGAAAGAGCATATTAATTTGACCACAATAGGTGCCTACATAATTTTGGATAGCCAGCAATGATCTTTATCAGGGCAGAATTATAATCGAAATTCTTGTAAGGTGCGATCCATTAATTTGGTCCGACTCAGCCCACAAAAGTTGGGATGACGACCACCGGTTTTGGGTTCCCTGAGTTGCAGGATCCAATAAGTTTCTGTGGTTCATTCTCAGCTTAAATTGTTCACTTGCAGAAAACATATGCGTCAAGTTACAATTTGGTCATTATATATCTATTTTCATTGAATTGCAAATGGGAATTACTGTTGTTATTGTTCATTTAACAAGAACCTAAGAAACTGACTTCTAGCTTGAGCATAGCTGCTTACATGGATGCATAATTGAAGATTTAGACTATATATTTTTGATAATTATTCGGTTCCAGGTGATTAGCCTCTCAGTTCACAAGACCCTCAACATGGTGGCACTTCACAATCTTTCGGGCATGTTTGGAGGAATTGTGATTACGTTTCAACGTTAATCCCAACTTTGGTTTGAATTATGATTGAACAACGCCTTTCCTTACAAGGCGAATTCTGCAAAATGTATCCTGCTCGACTGCTCAAGATCTCTACTGTAGCAAACGAACCATTACTGTTTAATATTCGTATCTAAAAGCCATCCAGAATTTCTAGAGCATGTTTTGAAAGATGATTACTTGCTTCTCATATCTATGGAACTTTAGGGCTTTGATCTTGAATTGATTACAATGCATCATACTACTGATTCAACATTGTAGTAGTGTACTTTACTCCAAATCCACTCCTACCCTGTAAGCATGGTAGGTCAATACCGTTTTTGACATACCCGAACCAGATCCTACTATTTTTGGCTTACCAAAATCCGCCATTGTTGGGTCGGCTTCGAACAGGTTACCCATTTAACCTGCCCCATTACCAATCCCTAGATCTGGTTCACAAGCCCGTATTGCAGGACTTAGATCAATCCAATCTTACATCTCCCATTCCAGAAGAGAAGAAAAGCATGTACTGTTAGCAATAGCCCAAGCCCTGTTGGATACTCGAGCTATCTGAAACTAAACAAGGTTCGTACTTTCCCTGCTGCCTACTAATATAGGACCTATTATCCGCTGCCAAGGTCCTGCTGTAACCCCTTTTTCAAGCAAGATATAGTAGGAAAAGAATGGCCTATTCAAGATTCTTTGTTCATCAACAGTTGCCACTTTTTGTGTACTGGAACCAAGTACTGAGGGCTTTGCTTCAATTACTGGGTGCTTTGATAGTTTTCGAGCATCTATGGGTCAGTAAAATCCACCCCAAAACACTTGTGTGGTTGCAATCTGGCCTACTTGGTTTACTAGACACACACTATCAATCCAACAATACTAATTGGTAATGAGTTTCTCGCGTCTCGCCCACTTGGCCTACTATCCACAGTCGTGTGTCTCAAAGGTCTATCTGCTATTGCAATTGGGGTTACAACTTAGTACTGTTGGATCGGTAAAAAATGTAGATTATCGCGATTCAATTGTGATTAGTCCGATCGAGCCACTAATTACTTGATTTCATTGATTTTGAGGTGGATAAGACCTTTAAGGTCCGGGAGCTTTCCAACCATCCGCCTAAACTGGGAAATCGGCCGTACGGACGGCGCTATGTCAAATCCTACGAACATGAAGCAAACATAAAAAGATAATATACATGATTTACGTGATTCGACAAAAGTGCATACATCCACGGATTGCCCCTTGGACACCATTATTCTGATTCAAATGTTGAGATTTTACAATTGCTGTACAATACAGAGTATGGAAATATGAGAGGAAAGAGAGAGAAGAAGAAAGAAAAAATCAAATCGCTGTGTCTCTCCTTGTTGAAGAAGAAAAGTCCCTTCTCCTCTCCCTTTCTTCTCTGCCCTTTTACTGTCTTTCTCCCCTCCTTTTAATCCCCTCTTGTTGTTGTCCTTGATTGCTTGAAGAACAATTGACAAGACCAGCCTGTCACCTCAATCCTTTTGTCTTATCATGTAAGAGAGAGTAGGTAAGGTCAATAATGCAAGGTATGGACAGTGTCTCGAGATCACGTGAACAGTGTACCGAGATCATGTGAACAGTGACCCAAGATTAGGGTGAATAGTATTTTCAGACTTCAAAAGGTCAGAAAACGTGCTATGTTATGTTACCAATAAATAGGTGCCACGTGTGTGTCGTCAATGACGTGACGCCACGCGTACACTTAAAAATCAGGGGTCATCATTAGCCCCCTGCCTGATGAAGTGCAAGAAATAAGCTTCGTTAGGCAAACAAAAGTGACCACCTCAGGGTGGTCAGCCTGATGCAACTCGAAGCAGTACTTTTGCTCAGGACTTGGGGTATAAGATAAAGTCTATGTTGCTAGGGTAGTATTATCGATTCTCAGATAACCCTTAAACACATAAAGGCTTCCAATGCGATATTGGTATGATGTGAACCTTGACACAGAGGTCAGGTTTGGATCATCGATCTAATTATAAATCACCCATCTCGGAGTGGGTTAGGCAGCTGTAGTACCTTTTAAGACTGATTAAGCCACTTAACATCCGCGTGGAATCATAAGGTTAGCACAATATTAAGTCACCTGATGACTTCGGATTAGGATCTCCTTGTCCCTATCCGGTGTTTGGGATTAGATCATAAATCTTTGCCCTGCCTCGGATTAGAATCTCCTTGTCCCTATCCGGTGTTTGGGATTATATCATATAGTTTATTCAAACTCGGAGTAGGATCTTAATGTCTCTATCTGATGTTGAGATTATATCATAAAGTCAATCCAGACTCGAAGTAGGATCTCAATGTCTCTATTCGATGTCGGGATTGGATCAGAAAGTCTATCCGGACTCAGAGTAGGATCTCAATGTTTCTATCTGATGTCGGGATTAGATTATATAGTCTATCCACACTAGGATTAGGATCTCAACGTCTCTATCCGATTTTGGGATTAGATCATAAAGTTTATCTAGGCTCGGAGTAGGATCGAAATGTCTCTATCCGATGTCGGGATTGGATTAGAAAATCTATCCATAATTGGAGTAGGGTCTCAACGTCCCTATCCGATTTTGGGATTTAGATCACAAAGTCTATCCAGACTGGGAGTAGGATCGAAATGTCTCTATCCGATGTTGGGGAATTTGATCATAAAGTCAATCTAGATTCAGATTAGGATCTCAATGTCTCTATCCGGTGTTGGGGATCAGATCGTAAAAATCTGTCCCGATTCGGGATAGGATTGAGTTGTCTCTAACCGGTCCCGAGGTTAGATCGCAAAGTCTTTCCTCAGACTCGGAATAGGATCAAATCGTCTCTATAGGGTAATCATTGATGTGGGATTATAAAGTCACCACTTAAAGCCGATCTCGGTATGGGATCATAGCGTCACCATCCGACTTCGGAATAGGATCGAATCGTCTCTATCCGGTATTGAGATCAGACACTTTAGTCTATTTTCGTTGTTAAAGCCACATGTGCCTTTTCATGTCTGGGTACAGCCTCTTAAAGGCATGCCTTGAGGAACGTGATATAATGAATTCGCCATCTCGAGGTGGCAAGCCTGTTGAGCAGAATAATAGGTGATTAATTGACCATCTCGGGGTGGCAAGCCTGTTGAAAGTATGTAATACGCGGGGAATTCGCCATCTCGGGGTGGCAAGCCCGCTGAAAAATGTAATAATATACGAATTGATCATCTTAGGGTGATTAGCCTGTTGAAGGTATAATAATACGCGAATTGACCCTGTTAGGGTGGTTGGCCCGTCGAAAGATAATAAGTGACGAGTTCGCCATCTCGGGGTGGCAAGCAAGCTGAAAATCGTAATAATAATTGAATTGACCATCTCAGGGTGGTTAGCCCGTTCAGAAACGTAATAAGTGACGAATTCGACATCTTGGGGTGGTAAGCCTTCTGAAAATATAATAATAAGTGAATTGACCATCTCAGGGTGGTTAGCCCATCAAGAAACGTAATAAGTGACGAATTCGCCATCTCGGGGTGGCAAGCTCGCTGAAAATCGTAATAATAAGTGAATTGACCATCTCAAGGTGGTTAGCCCGTCGAGAAACGTAATAAGTGACGAATTCGCCATCTTGGGGTGACAAGCCCGCTGAAAATATAATAATAAGTGAATTGACCATCTCAGGGTGGTTAACCCGTCGAGAAACATAATAAGTGACGAATTCTCCATCTCGGGGTGGCAAGCCTGCTGAAAATCGTAATAATAATAAGTGAATTGATCATTTCAGGGTGGTTAGCCTGTCGAGAAACGTAATAAGTGACGAATTCGCCATCTTGGAGTGGCAAGCCCGCTGAAAATGTAATAAGTGACGAGTTCGCCATCTCGGGGTGGCAAGCCTGTTGAAGGTATACTAATATACGAATTGACCATCTTAGGGTGGTTAGCCCGTTGAGAAACGTAATAAGTGACGAATTCGCCATCTCGGGGTGGCAAGCCCGCTGAAAATCGTAATAATAAGTGAATTAACCATCTCAGGGTGGTTAGCCTGTCGAGAAACGTAATAAAAGACGAATTCGCCATCTTGGGGTGGCAAGACTGCTGAAAATATAATAAGTGGCGAGTTCACCATCTCGGGGTGGCAAGCCCGTTAAAGGTATAATAATATACGAATTGACCATCTTAGGGTGGTTAGCCCGACAATAGATAATAAGTTACGAGTTCTCCATCT
>JAUPMG010000003.1:6136928-6152877 GCA_031762675.1 Pachysandra terminalis
CTTATATCTTACTAGAACTGTTAGAACTTCTGCTTATGAATCTAATTTTGTTAGCCACACCCGTAGAGATACGGGGTGAAGGTTGCACTTGAACTGGAAAACTTACGAAATCGGGAATTTCCGGTTCGCGTCGTGACAGATCTTATAATGGAGGAGGATTGAACTCCCTCTGATTACTGTTAGAAACGACCACTACACAACCGATATTCTCATTTAGTACTGATGATGATCGATTAGTTCGTCCATCCACCTCGTGAAGAGGTTGGTCAGAGTTTGGAGCACTTCTTGCATTAACCCTTCTAGGTTTCCTTGCTCAGGAGCGGGGCTGGATGCGGACTCGACTTCATTACGTGTTTCAATTTTGGGTGAATCTTGTATCTGTTGGTCTGCACCTCCTACAAGTACTCGCTCTTCCATTCTTTCTCGGAAAGCTTGGCGCCTTTCCTTGGCATTAATATACACCTAGTTTCATTGAGCATGCCAAAAAGGGTATGTTCCCAGCGAATTTCTCTGCTTGACCCTCCCTTGTTGGTGTGTGTGTGTGGTGTGTGTTTACCCGGGTGTGCCGGGACTTAGTCTAGGCCAAGAGTAAGGGTTCAACTGTTCACCCCAAGGACTGACTCACATTGACTAAACCGAGTTGGTTATACAATTGGTCACCAGATATGCATCCGTTCTAGGTAATTAACAAATGTTGGGGTTGCACCTTTGTAATGAGTTCGTTTGATCCTTCAGATGATGTAAATATAATGACAATTAGAAATGATAGTTAAACTATAACACCAAAGATCTTTCCTTCAATCAAAAATATATTGATGATTAAATATCAAAGACATTGGGTATTAATAAAACAAATAAGTAGAAAAAGATAGAAGAAGGACGGTCGAGACCCATTGGCAAGGTGGACTAACGACCGGTTAGATTGAGAACAACTTCTAAAGGGGGAGCAATGAAGATCGGTTTAAGGCTGAGAGCAACAGACTTTAACCGGATTGATTGATGAGGAGAGGGGCTAGTTTCAGCGACTGTGACCCACATGCAAGCTGGAAGAGCGTCCAAGTCTATGAGCAATGAACAAGGGGAGAAAGTGGCTGATGAACAAGAGAAGGATCGAGCACCGCTGTTGCAATGGAAGCAACGAATGGAAAGATAAATGACCATAGGGTTTGAGCAGCATTGTGTTAGTTTTGTGTTGTTGAAGGGGATGAGAAACATGTTCTCTCTGGGTATTTATAACTTTCTTCGATCGGTTATCCAACCGTTCAATTAAGTTATCATAACTGATCCCGCTTTAATATTTAAATTATGTATTTGATCGTAGACTTGTTATGACCGCATTTTGATATTGTCTTGACACCTGGACCGGCGAGTGAACCTTACTTGTTCGTACTCCTCTTCGCCCACGTGTCTCTTTTTCATTGGTTGTTGAAGGTATGCAAATATTTAGTAAAAAAATATATATATATATATATATATATATATATATATATATTCCTTTACCCAATCCAAGACCTTGCTAGTTGAAGATTTATCTCGTGTATTTGGTTATTAGTTGAAGAAAAAAAACACCCTACTCCCCTTTCCATCATTTGAGGAGATTTTGGACGTAAATGAGGGTTTCTTGAAAAATTACTTTTTAAGGGACCTACATTTTTAACTAACCTAACATACAAAATTTTGTCGAAAGATTCATTTTACTTTCCTTAAAATTCCACTTAACCAAACACATAAACTACAACCTATTGAAAATTCCAGGCCTCACCAACAGATATTTTAACTGGGAAAGACATAAATACCTTTTCACATGTACAAAATAAAGTCCATTCATCTGCAAGAATTTAAAAAAAAAAGAAGAAAGATATTTGCACCCACAATATATTCACAAATAGAATGAGAAACTGTGAATATTATTAGGAACCCAGTTGGAAGTACATTGGAAACGAACACCATGAACCAATCAACTTGTGTAGAACTGAAGCTCATATCCTGTAAAGGTGGTGGAAAGCAACAACATATGGTTTATAGTCATGGCCCACATGGTGTAAAGAGAATGATCATTCATCATATCTAACTTTATTGTCCCTTGATTAGTCGTTAACACTATAAGGTAAGATGTATCTGTTTCTTCATGATCTCGCTTTGGATCTCTATACAGTTCAGCATGCAAGTCAAGAACCACACCTGCAAAACCCACCCAGTTCATGGTGGACATCTATTTTAAAGACGAGTGTGTGTGCAAGCTCTACATAAAATCATAAAAATAAATAAATTTGGAGAAGCTTTAACGTACTTTCATTCTTTCCTGTGAATGCAGTAAACATATTGGTCTTCCTAATTTTGAGGATAACCTGTCATGCAAATTAAAATACAATATTTTTCATCCACATTTGTATAGGCAAGTACATATATTTAATTTTAATTTTTTTTCTCATGAAAAACAATACTGGGATTTTGATTCTAATTCCGGATTCCTAGAATGAGAATCTGGTTTCTAGAATCCAAAATCTTGTCTAGAATTTGATTCTGGGAGAAGCTGAAGAATGCTTTGAAAGGACGAACTGAACTTCGGTTGAAGTAAGAAAAAAAAAAAAGGTTTCTATTAAAACTATAATTACTTTGAGAAAAATAATAGAAGTGAAAATCGAATTATGAATCCATTAATAATCCCAGAATCCAGCTTAAGGCTCATTCTGATTTGCTCCGTTTGGATGCTAGGAATAGGTCAGAAAGTTTGTTAAGAAAGTAAATTCCAGAAAGCAATATGCTAGAAAGTGAAATTTAATTTTCTTGGAAGCCGTTTGGTTGCCAAAAAAATAAAATCTTGATTTTGATGTTTAGTTAACAGGAACGAATGAGAAAAGTTTTTCGTCTACCTATTTAACATTTCATTGTATAAGTATTTTCTTTTTTTAATAAAATAAAGACAAATTAAGTATATCAATACCATTATAGTGAGCAACATCATTTTATACGGGTATACCCAACGGTACCCGTCAAGTATTGGAGAGAAGCTGAAGAATGCTTTAAAAGGACGACCGGAACTTGGGTTAAGGTAAAAAAAAAAAAATGGGTTTCTATTAAAACTATAAATACTTGAGAAAAATAATAGAAGTGAAAATCGAATTCTGGAATCCATTAATAAACTCAGATAGCTTAGTCCGGTTTTTAAAATTGGAATATTGGATTGAAGCTAGGACCGGATTTTAAAATAAAACAAACAGAGCCTTAGCCCTAGGTTTGATTGGCTTATTGGACTTATAACCCAAATTGTGTTATGAAAGGTCCATTCAGAAAGTTGGAGCAATGTTTAGAATCTAACCTTGGATTCTCTGTTGAGGATTACAGAAACTGATCTCACCAGACTCTTTCCTGTCCACCATTAATGAAAAAGAAACCAAATCAGACTCTTCCATCTCATGTTTAGGCTATGTTTGGTCGGGCTTGTGCTTTGGATAAACACTCATTGGATAAGTGACTCAATAAAAGTACTTATCCACAACAACAACAAGCTGTTTATTTGAAGAAAATAACATTTGATAAATATATTTATTTAAGTGCTTATAAAGGTGTAAAATAGGTATTATAAAAATATTGCTAAAATCTATAAATAGTTTTTCACATAAGTGATAAGAGAAGTTGCTCTCATCAGCTTCTCCTTATGGGTAAGCACTTATCCATTAGGTATTACCAATCATACTTTTAATTTTAAAAAGTGTTTTAATAAGCTATAAGCTGAAATAAGCACTGATACAAGCCGGGCGAAAGGCAGCCTTAGCCGCTTTCTGAAGAGAATTTAATAAGAGAATACGTATAATGGACCAAAAGCCCAATAATCCCTCCATTATTTGTTTACCCCTAATCTAGCCCGTCTGATTGCTCGATCATCTCTTAGATGGCCCACGTTAATAATAATAATAATAATAATAATATTAATAAAAGAAAAAAAAAATTGGACTTTGATATTGCAGTGTTGATTGGCAAATCGGACGGTCTAAAGTCAATGAGGTGGTTGATCAGGATCTATTTAACAACATCATTGAATTGTTCATACCGTTGGATGTTTGGATGCTTAGCTCAGCTCCCTTTGCAAGCACAGATCTGCATTTATCAAAGTCAAAGTCAAAATTGTTGTTCACCTCGATCGGAAGTATCGGCTCGATTCCATTGACTCTGTTCCAGCGACCTGGTCGTGCTCTTAGCGTAGCAGCTCCTCTTAATGCTGACAAACAAGGTCAGAAAAAATGGTCAATTATTGTGCGGAAGGCCTCTTCATATCTGAAATCAGATTAATCAGGGCCGTCAATTTGCTGATCTTTGCAACTGATCTAAGAGACTAAGTCCATGAATCGGAAGGTAGGGATTGCCTGGTAATGATTCATTTCTTTCAATGAAACTTGAAAAATACTTTACATGTTGCAGCTGCAGCTGTGAGTGTTAAGATTTCACTAGCACAAGTACTGGTCATGGCTGAGTCCATGACTGTGCTGAGCTGCTCCTTCTTTGCACCCATGGCTTCCGCGACTTGGGCGCACTGGGCTGCAACAAGAGCAGCTGCAGAAGCCACTGCAGATTCTTTGGAAGAGCTAGACTCATTCGGCTTTGTGTTCTCCACGGCAATGGCTGCAAGCGCGGCCGCAACACCAGCAACTGATATTGCTGCATGCACTTCAGCTCTTTGCAATCTCCCTTCTTCTTTTCTCTTTTGTTTCATGTCTTTAAACCATTTCTTGATTGAGATACTCCTAAATGGTATTATTGTCTTCCAAGGGAACTGCAAGGAGGAGGAGGAGTATCTAAAAATGTGACCAACAAATCAAAAACAAAATGTTTGAAATATTACATGGAAGAATTTACAGAAGGAGCAAATATTATATGGTTTTGAGGAGGAAAATTCATACCCATTTCTTTCTAAAACAACTGTTATAGTTTAGTTCAGGATGCATTGCTTGTTGCAGCCATATCCAAGACTAGTGGAAAAAAAAATTAAGAAAAAAAGAAAAAGAGAATTAGATTCGAAAACTGCACGTTTCGGAATACAATGACCTGTGAAACAAGCCGCGACATTACCTTCAAATCATTGGATTTCCATGGTGGTAAAGGCTTGTGATCTCTGGCGTTATTGTTTACGATATTGTCCATCTTCTGCAAGACAAAATATTTTAGATTTTTCAGTTGTTTCTTCCCTATTGTATAAGGCAACAAAGATTATATTTGAGTCAGCTCGAACTTACCGAAGCTTTACCGCCATTTTGAAATGAATTAATCTGGTTATCTTGGAGAAGAACTGATTGTTCATGTGGCGTCGGTTCAAAAGCTTGAATTGCAGAGTTGCACCAAGCACGAGTAAGTAAATCCATGGGCTCTAATGGTGCTTGGGGAGCTGTTAGCTTAAGACGAGACTCCATGTAACTGAGAACTTAAACCAGAATAAATTTTTTAGAGATGAACTTAAACAGAATGAAGGGAAGTACTCAGCTTGAGCAAGTATATGTAGCTTATAACATGGTAGGAGCTGTGTTTCCATCAAGACACTTAATAAAGGTGCTAAATTATAGTTATATCGTAGCCATAAGTGGGTTCTTACCATGAGTGTTTTAAGTACTTAAAATCAAGATGGGAGGAGGGAAAAATGCTGCCTAGCTCTTGTTCCTAGTCAGAACCAATATTGTAGGGTAGTTATCCTATCTAAGGAACTACCTTGAATGGCAGCTCACTAATTACAAGCCACTTAGGCAGTAAGAATTAGACAGTACATCATCATCCTGTCTTCCTGTCCTTCTATAATGACCCAAATGACCTACAAAAGCAAAGGAAACACATGAAATATGACAGTTGGAAAGGATGATATCCAAAACAACTTTGAAGATAAATATATGTAGATTGGAACAAGGGGACCCTCTTGTTATAATAAGAGCATATAGATAGAACAGGTTTTGATTAATAGCTAGAGGAACACCCCAAGGATAAATAAACACATGCCAACCATGATAGAAGCATATATATTTCTGTTGAATAATAACTCATAAAGAGAAGCATCAAAGGTCACTCCTTTACTATCTTTAATTTCAAGCCAGAAACTGAAGCTAAGTATGAGTGTATTACCAAATCAAGATATGGTCAGATGCTGTTAGAGAGGCCACCACCCTAGAAACCCTGACCACAAGAAAGAAGCATAAAAGATAGAGTGGGAATGAGAAGTGAAGGAGTGGAAACCATTATAACCAAACATGCTCTTGGGCCACTTTTTTTTTTTTCCTTTCAGATTGAAAACTATGAACACTTGGGCCACCCTTGATAAAGGAACCAGACATTGTATCATTGAGGTTAAGCACCCTTTCTTTTTATCATATGGCATGCTTAAATTAATTATTCTTTTAACTAAACTAAATTAGGATTAGTTTTTTGTTATGGGAATCCCTATTGCTAAAGATAGTGTTGCTGCTTCCAGATCATCATCGTTATAAATTTGTAATAAGAAACCAAAAGCCACACTGGAAGCAGCCAAACTTGCTCTTGGAATAGGGCTTTTTGTTAATTAACTACAGTGATGGTAGTTTGTTGAGTAGCTTTTGTTAGATATCTGTTTCTGTGGTGTCTAATAGGTGATGGTGATGTATGTGTGGTCTTTTGGTGATTTACTTAGTGGGATGCTCATTAATTAGACTCGTGGGTTAAAAGGATATTTATTGGTTCTTGGAAATTGTTATCACTAGAGATGGAAACATGGAAATCGGTGTTCCACCAATCAGAGTACGACATGTGGAAGTGTCCCACTAAGGAGATCAACTTAGTCAAATGATTTAGCTCTTAATTTTATTTCATTACATGTTTTTGGAGGGTAGGCTAACACTTAGATCAAAATTCTGAAATTAAATGTGTTAATCAGAAGGTTGCAATTTGGGAAAATGCTTGGCCAAGAGGATTCTTTGCTGTAGATTATGAAGGCCCAATAAAAACAGAACACTTGGCATTTCAAAAATAAAAACTACCTTTTTAAACTTCTTATTAAAATTATAAATTTGACTTGCCACGTGTAATCAATATATCCATTGGACTGTCTATGAACTGGGAGCATCGACATTTTCTCATATGTAGAGTTGATTCATTAGAGAGTTAAGACCATGTATTGGACTTATTAAGTGCTTATTTTTATTTCTAACTCGTTAAAGTACTTTTTAAGTTATAATTGTATTTGATAACATTGAACGGGTAAGTTCTTACATTTTAGCCGTTAGTAATAGAGGAAGATTAGCCTATAAGGGTGTCAATAGGTAAAGTTAATTCACGTAAATTAACAATGTTAGTACTGGTGATGCACAAACCGATAAATGATCAATATCAATTGTCCCAAAAGGTTTGAGTAACAGAAGGTTCGAATACTAGACTTGCACTGGCTTAAATCAAGAATTGACCGTTCCAATGCAAGGTTTCGTTTAGAATGAATTAAAGCAAAGAGAGAAAAAGATAACGATCAGTCAGAAATGTTCAGAAGTATTACCATAGATCAGCTTTGAAAGAAGATTTCTCAGACAAGACTTTGAATTCTCAGAGAATGCCAAATGTTCGGGAATCCAATCCCTCTTTTAGGTGCATCATTGATCTTTTATAGCCTCATACTCATTTATTTGACCGTTTATAACGTCTAATTAATATATTCAGAACGTCTTATTAATGCAAATATTCGTTTTGGTTTGAATATCCAAAACACTCAATCATTTATACAAAAACGCTTGATAAATGTATTCGAAACGCTTAGATCAATAATGACTATAAAGTTATGCAGCTCATGATTAAGTCCCTAAATATTATAAGATCTTCAAGGATCTTAAAAGGATTTATCTCTCTGGCCCTCAATTCCTGAAAGTCTATGTTTTAGTTTTTCCTATGTTTTAAGTAAATGACCTTGAATTTGAGAAGTTCGTGAGATGATTGGATCTCAATGAATGTTCCCTTAAATTAATACAATTCTTAACATTATGATTTCGAGACATCATAATGATCATTTTGAATGACTAAATCGAAAGATGACTTCAAGATAGCAATATAGTTATTTCGAAAGATAATTCAAAATATTAATTATCTCAGAAAATGACTTCGAAATAGTAATAGTCATTGCGAGAGATCATCTCGAAATGCCTAAAGTGATTATCTCAAATAACGACTATGAAATAGGATCATGCTAATTACCTAATCATGCGAGATATTACATTACTTGTGATGACAAATTGGCCCTCTCGTGGTGGCTAACTTTAAGATGGCGAATTGACCTCTTGTGGTGGCTAGCCTTACGTTATTTCTTATGAAGTAATTGATGTCTTTTATATATATATATATATATAAGATCAAAGGATAATTCTATCTCTTCATAAATGATTTTAAAGGAATTCTCAATCAACGGATTCTTAAAATATCATATTTCGAAGGTGGACCTTCAAAAGGATACTGGTCTGAGGTCCCATCTCAAGTAGGCCTTAGAATATATATTGAATACTTCGAAGGTGAACCTTCGAACAAATATTAATTTGAGATCCCATCTCTAGTACGCCTCAAAATATATACTAAACACTTCGAAAGCATACTTTTGAAGGAATGTTGGTCCGAAGTTCATCTCAAGTAGAGCTTAAGAACACTTATTGAACACTTCGAAGGAATGATGGTCTGGGGTCCATCTCTAGCAGAGCCTCAGAATACTATGTTGAACACTTCGAAGGTAGACCTTTGAAGGGATACTGATTTGAGATCCCATCTCAAGTGGGCCTCACAAATATATACTAGTTTCAAAATAGTTCTCCCATCTCAAGTGGGCTTATACTCCCAACATAAGTAGGCATTCGAAAGAATGCTTGTAGTTTTTGAAGGTAAATATATTCCTTATTTGTAAGTCCTTCAAGTGAGATAATTAATCCTATTAGATGATATATTATTATTGAATTAAATCAATTTTCAAATTAACTCATCATCAGTACTTATCAATGTCCTCATATTTATTTTTTTTTAAAAAAATGCCAAATGCCATGTTTTTCGAGTTTTTGGATATTTTTATCATCTTAAAATCTCTTCTCCTCTCACTTTTTCTTTGGATTGGTAAAAAACATTTATAAAAGTATTTTGAATATTTGCAAATTTGGAATAACTTTTACACATTTTGGATGCTTAATTTTTATAATTTTAGTGACCTGATTGTATACTTGACGGGTACTGTTTTTCTTAATCTAATTAATGGACACCAAGTGTTGCCCTGAGATCGTCTGCACTGAAAAGTGTCCACCGAGGACATGATTGATGCAATCCCCTTTCAAAAAGATATTTTAACATTTAAATTTTAAAAAAAATTGATTTTTTAAAGAGAATGCACCACGTCCCTAGTGCACCTATTAGTGGAAGCTTTTCGGTGCAGACGATCCAAACTCCCAAGTGTTTAGCCAATTTGGTTCTCTAGTTGAAAGCACTTTTAATAGGGATCCTTAGTGTGAGGGATTGTTGTAGGGCTATGGACGAGTTCGAGCCAAGCCAGTAAGCCTTGAATACGGCTCAACCTTGCTAAGATTTTTTAAGCTCAGGCTTGCAAAGGATGCAAGCTTTTTCTTAAAGCTCGGATTTAACTTGCAAGGTTAATTATTAAGATCAAGTTCAACTCATACAAGCTAAGCTGATGTAGGGTGAAGAAGAAAAGAGTTGATGAATCAGGCTACAGAGCATACAACTTTCTAAAATTGCTAGAGTTTAAGTGCAAAATCTTAAAACAGTAAGAATAAAAGAGAAAAGTTCTCAATCAAAGGGTCATACAAAACGTCTATATTTCTTACAATCTCGTCCCTATTTGTATAACAAAATCCAAACTTTAAAGAAATCTTAAACTTCTAGAAATAACCTGTGAACTACTCCGGGTCGGGTGGACTCCAGATAGATCGGGTAAATAGGAGTCGCTACCACTCATTGAGTTCGGGTGTGAATGGTCACCTATGGGTTTATCTTTTATCTCAAAATAGATCAAAAAATAGGATTAAATATTGGTCTAACCAGATTGAGTAAGGAGGTTTAGTTAAGAGAGCAAGAAGGTATTAGGCAATCACTCTCTTCCGGTTTAACGGGTTACCTAGTTTAATCTTATTTGACCAATTTAAAACAGTCTTAAAATAATAAGATTATTTTAACAAAATTCAAATAAATCCTAAAAGCCTAAAATGTAAAAGTAAATAAAATACCTAAGCCTAAAAGCATCTAAACTAAATAAAAGAAATTCATAAGATGCTCTAAAAATATAAGAATCTCAAAAATAATTTAATCCTAAATGAATAAGTCTAAAAATCTAATCTCAATAATAATAATAAATAAAATGCATCTAAATAAACCAAAATCCTAAAACACTAAACATCAAGAAACAACTAATAGAATAAAAATAAAAATAACAACAGAAAAACAAAAACATTTGAATCTAGATTATCCAAGGTAATAAATAAACCAAAAATAAAGAAAATAAATAAATAAATAAAAATAAAAACATACCCATAAAAATTCATCCATTTGAATCAAGATTATTATAACCACGAATCACTAAGATTCATCAAAATAAAATTATCCATAAAATGCTTTCAATACAATTCTAAGCATCATAAAATAAATAAATAAAAAATTAAATTAAATAAAAAACTAAAATACCTGTAGTAGCGGTGGCCATTTTGAGCTTTGTAGATCCTCTGGATTGGCTTGGCTTGGACTGGCAATGGCAATTCAGATCCTGCGGGTCGTGTTTAACGAAAGGTTAGTTGTCGGACGCACGATAGATGGGTGTTTGATCTGGCTGGACGAATCAATATTGAAGAGAGTTTGGCGATATATGGGTGTTTGATCTGGCTGGACGAATCAATATTGAAGAGAGTTTGGCGTGGTTGGACGTGGCCGAACAACAGCTGGTTTGGCCGGAGAACAGGGACAGACGAAGAGCAGATTGGACGTGGCTGGAAGTGGCCGAACAACAGCTGGTTTGGCTTGAGAAGTTGGCTGAACAGAGGCTGGTATTGGCCGGCCGAACAGAGGATTTTTTGGCCGGCTGAACTGGGCTGGTATTGGCCTGAAAAGTTCGCTGAACAGAGGATGTTCTGGCCCTGAAATGGGCTGGTTTTTTCTGGAGAACAGAGGCTGTTTTGGCGCTGAAATGGACTGGTTTTTTTGCCGGAGAACAGGGGCTGTTTTGGCGCTAAAATGGACTGGTTTTGGCCGGCTGAACTGGTCACAAACATGGGATGTTTTGGCTGAACTTCTAATGGACAAAAAGTGAGTGGTTTTCGCAGTATTTCTTCTCCAATTTCCTCTCCCTCTTCTTTTGGGGTCACCCCCTTTTTATAGATATGGAGAGGTGATCAGGGACTTCTCCTTCTTCATTCCCAGCTCCTCTTTTCTCTACCTAATCCTTATCTTCAATCCCTTCTCTCTATCTCTCAACCTCATCTCAATTTCTTCCCTTATCCACATTAATCTTCCTTGATTTCCTCCTCAAAACCAACATCTTCTCTCTTCCGTGAAGAAGCATAAAAACGTGACGTGAGGAAGAAGAAGACTCACTTCTTCTTAATTCCATTTCACACCCTCCCTCTCTTTTTCTTAAATATCACAAACTTCCCCTTTTTTATTATTTCCTATAAAATCTAACCTATAATCTAATTTAATTTTAATTTAATTCTCACCCTAATCTAATTTAAATCTTAATTCTAATTTAATTCAAATCATAATTTAACCATTCTTTTTTATTATATTTTATTTATCTAATTCTCCCTTTAATCAATTGAAAGTCCACCTAATTAGGATTTTAATACAAAAAATACCCCTCATATTATCAATCTCAGTTTTTTACCAAATTACAGTCACTTGACGAGTTTTACATGAAAAGGTCAAATATGGATTTGAAATATTTTTCTGAAGTCCAAAAAGTCCTAAATTTGACCTGAAACAATATTAGGGATAAAATGGTCATTTTCTCATATGATCTTGAAACTAGGCGATAATACATCTGTTGGAACTCATTTTCCGCCTAGAATTCAATTATGATGCCAGAAATAGAATTTGGTGAATGACGAAGCGTATGGGGTTCACTGAGGGTAATTTGGTAATTTCATTAATTTTTTGGGATATCAAGGAGAATTTTTGCTCAAATGGTTTGGGATCAGGAACTGAGATCAGAGATGAAAAGATACCAAGCTCAAGTTTCCAGAAACTGCAAAGATCAAAAAGCAATTATTTTCGTGCAAATTGGGGTGTTTACATAATCTAAGGGTATGTTTGGATCATAGGAATTCAAAGATACATGAGAATTAAAATGCATATGAATTGTAAATCTTATGATTTCAAATTCATATGCATTGCAATTCTATTGCTTGGTTGACACGTTATTCATAGCCTAATTTTTTAATTTGTATAGCTAGTATATATATATTTACTACTCTCAAGTGATGGATTCTTTTATAAATAGGGATGACAACAAGGTGTAATGTACTGGGACCGGATACCGGACCGGTCCTGGCTGGTTTCGATCTAGACCAGTTTTGGTTCGAACCGATGGTAGTGGCTAGCCTGTATCTGTTACAAAAAAAACACATTTTCAATTAAAAAAATTGGATCAGACAGGACCGGTCATCGGACAGGTGGGACCAATCGCTGGACCAGAGGTATCAGTTGAGACTGACGAGATTGGTCGCCAATCTAGATCGAAATCGGTCTGGACCGTCCAAGAGGGGTACTTAGTTTACGTGGGAATTACAATAAACAACCCCAAAGGTGTGAATTATAGTTCTCATGAATTAGGCATTTTTTTTTCTCACGTGAATTTTAATTCCCCTCGAAATTGGTCATCCAAACACAAGAATTGAAATTCACACCTGCCAATTCCAATTCTCACCCTTGAATTCCTATGATCCAAACCGACCCTAAAAGAAATAAGTGCACAAACGATGATGAGATCATGAAGATTTGATAAAAAGAGTGATTCAAAGAGAAGATTTGATTGAAGATATTTAGAAATGTTTTGAATATTCTATATTTATCCTTGTGTCTCTTTTCTATTTAAATTCCCCATGGGATCTCCTTGTAAATCACCTAGAAACTATCAATAAATCAGTTTCTCTTCATGGTATCAAATCCCTATACAATTAAAGTTGTGTGAGATCCTTGATCATCTTTTTCAGGTGGGCGGCACCGTTGCCGTCCACCGTGCACCACTTTCCGACGAGCGGCACTATTGCCGTCCATCGGACACTATTCCTCATGTGGCACTGTTGCCGTCCACCGGGGACCACTTTCTGACGGACGACACTATTGCCGTCCATCGGACACTATTCCTCATCGGGGTTAAAATCTTCTTTCACTTTCTTCATTTTTTTTAAAAAAATTTTTCCACTCCAAGTTTATTAGCTTTCTCTAATCCTTTGAAAATGCTTATCCACGTGTTATTAATAGGACTCCTTGCATATTAAAGTAAATATTCACTTCCGATTGATACGTTCATCTTACTCTATTTTGGTTGTTCTCATCCCATGCTTTGAAACCTTTCTTGTTATCATGGTGATAGGGTGAAGAGAGAGAAAGAACAAAAAAAAAGTGTGACAAAAAAAAAGAAAAAAAGAGGGGCACACTTGCTTGGCCTATAGAGGCCCACTTCATGACTTGTGATCCCTTTTGACGAGACCAAATACAAGATCACGATGATCCGATTTTACAGCCCGTGACCCCCTTTGACAGTGATCATAGGAAAGTTCATGGAGCCACTGGCCAAAGATGCCATTTTTATTGCCTAAGAGGCTATTCAGCCCATTGAGGCCCGTATTGTTCTCTCTCTTCATACACTTTAACAATGACAATGATAGGAGAATGGCAATTTGGTGATCCATTTATCAATATCAAACTCCCGTGGATTTTTTCAAATCCCAATAAATTTGAGGGGGAGTAATAGAGCAAATATATGAGAGCATGGTAATACGGTGAGTGGTGGAGTATCCTATCAACTCAAATAGTGATGAAATCATGAAGATTTGATCAAAAGAATGATTCAAGGAAAAGATTCTGATTATGAATTGAAGATTTGATTGAAGATATTTAGAAATGTTTTGAATTTATTTCTTAAATAAAGATTAAGATTAGCTAATTTATATATTTTTTTTTTTGTCACTTTTCTATTTAAATCCTCAATGAGGTCTCCTTGTAATCACCTAGAAATTATCAATAAATCAGTTTTTCTTCAATAGCAACACTTCGAAGGTATAACGGTCGAAAAACGTCTCATATTACATCATAACGTGTCTTGTAGCTCTCATCGTTCTCTTTTCAATGACGTATTATGAGTAATTCTAACACCAGACCCAAAAATTATGCCCTTGTTTTGATCCAAGGCTACTAAGTATTTGCGGTCACATGGATTACATCATGAGCTCAAGCTGGAACCGAATTACCCCGGCTCATTGACAATCCTAGATTGTTGTACTACACAAATCATTCACACATATTGTACACATAGATCAAGCTGGAGCCGAATTACCTCGGCTCATTGACAATCCTACAAATCATTCACACATATTGTACACATAGAGAAACAAAGAGTCAGGCTACAGCCAAGTTGAGATACATCAAATCCAATCCAACAAACTACAAATAAGAGCATGGTTCTGACCCAAGCTTATGATGGGCTTAAAATGTGTGGCACATCCCATTCTATACATAAGTGCGCATGCCCCCAATCCACCTAACAAATGAATTATAGGCTAGACTTGAGCAATGTTATGGGTTTCAAAGCATAAACTTGCATTTAGATTGTTGATTTTTTAAAGCAGAGTACAAAAACGTAAAACGCTCCTAAACAATGGAGAGACCATAGTGAGCTAACTTTTCTGGCTTAACTTATCTAGCTATAATGAGGGCCCATTAGGCCTTGTGCTTTCGGCTCAAGCCTAGCATAGTCAAGCCCTATCTATCATAGTGGCACATTTAAGTCTTGTACCTTCAACTCACTTATATGTTACAAATTCAGCCCTAGGCCCATTCCATTGGAACTTGAAGCCTGCACGCTTTCGACCCAGCTTAAGCACTTTTGGATGTATAAGTCACAGAGCAGTTATCCATAAGCAGCAATAATTAGTTGTTTTTTCTGGAAAATAATAATGTTTAGTAATTAGTAGGTATAGTTAAATACCTATCAAGACAAAATGATAAGAATGATGGTTAAAATATCATTTTCAAAAATGTGTGGGGAGCTAAAAGTCACATTTTCTAAGTTTTACTAATATTTAGAAAACAACTTCTACTTATGGACTATCTTCTTCTACTACTTACGGGTAAGAACCTACCCGTATAACTTTACCAAATGCAATTATAGCTTAAAAAAGTGCTTTAACAAGATCAAAGTGCAAATACGCACTTATATTATTCCAGTAAATGATGTATTGTGGTGCTTCTCCCTTGGAATTTTCTTATTAAATATCTTCTCCTTTTTCAAGTAAGAAATTTGGAACTGTGAGCATTTGAATCTTATTACTAGGGTACACTACAATGGAATATCAGTTGGAGAAACAATCTCTTAAGTCTTTCGGATTGCTTCTTTGGGAATCAAGTAAATTACATTTAAAGATGATTTAATCTGTTTGCTTGATGGTTTAAACCATGTATAGTACTGTTCTACATATTAGTTTAGTGTCTCTTTCAAAAATAAATATTCTTATGGAACATAAGTCCCAAGAGGTGTTAGTATATATTAGGAACTAAACATATACAATAGAAAGAAACAAAAACGATGTTCAAGAATACAAAATCATCATAGTAAGGCATAGAAGTTGCAGAGCTTTATGAAGATGAGCTTAATCCATACAATCTCTTCCTACCTACGAGAAGAGAATATGGTTATTTTAAGAGGGGAAGAAGTTATTTTTGTTTTAAGTCTACTTTTCTTTGACAAATATATATATATATA
>JAUPMG010000003.1:6173363-6186256 GCA_031762675.1 Pachysandra terminalis
TTTCCTTAAGAAATTATTTGCCCCCACCAGAAATAGTGGATACAGCAAATATTCCTCCAGGATACAATGGAGCCCAGAAAACTTCTGTGATTTAGTTTCTTTTTTGCACTTACGAAACTAAAACCTAACACCCTCAGATTTCTATTCAGTCAAGAACAAAGACTCAAAAATTTGAAGATAGAAAGTGATTAAAGAGAAGTGAAGAAGTTTTGGAAAATTCTGTAATTTAAACAGCTTGCAGTAGTCTTATAAATAGTTTAGTAAACATTTATTGTGTCTGTTCACTAAAAGACACTTAGTTTCATTTTCGAAGTCATAAATTGCCTATTCTCAACAGACAATTTAAGTATGGCCGTTAGATTAAATGAATAACGATCATTTAATCTCAACCGTTAGATCAAATTAGTTTAGACAATACTAACGGTCCAGTAGATCCAACCATTGGATCTACCTAAGAAGCATCTTATGGTCTAGATTGAACCATCAAATCGAATGATCATGACCATCTAAAATTAACGATCATGATTGGATCTTTGATCTCCGACGCTTCATGCTAAGTGCCAAGTGCGCTATCAAAGCGTCACTAGCACCCGATGCTTTGCACCGTACTAAAGCATACACCCAAGTATTGCTTTATTAAACAATAGCTTTTTGTGGGTTATGCTTTATAAATGACCACTCCAACTTTCCACTTCCCAATGTGAGACTTCCTTCAAAGCTCTTGAACTCCTTTCTTTTAAAAACATTCCCATTTTCAAAATAAATATTTATATATAAATAATGGATTTTGAAAATGCTTTAACATTTTTGAAATAGATTGGACAACGAAGAAACAAAAACTCAAAAAATAGAAGAAGAAGAAGAAGAAGAAGAAGAAGAAGATAGTCCTCATATACATGAACATAGAAGCTCATAGGGCCATTGACACTTCAATAGCCTGAACTCATCTGATCTGAAACAACAACATTCCTTCATTTGAATTCAATTTTCAAAAGTAGATGATTGGTGGATTTCGATTCTGTAAACTACAGAGAACCCACAGGACAAAACCCAATACCCCTCTTCATTTTGAGCTCAATCTCATTCAACCCAAAAACGAAGAAACCATTCCTAATAGAACAAGCCATAGCTTCGTTCGTTAATCACAAAGGTCTTCAAGCTCCAACCAAAAATCCCAAAAACAAAACCCGACGAAAATCCCCTTTCTGTTGATTCCAAACAAAAACAGCAAATTCAAACAAGAAATCCTATTTGAAACAGAAACCTCACCAAAACCCACTTCTTTAATTCTACGATAATTATCTTTCTTGTAGTCGATCAAGAGAGAAGAAACGAAGAAGATCATTGAGCTTTAAGAAAGAAGGAAGATCATTCGAGCAGTCGAGCTTTGACCTAGAAAAGTAGTCGTGGAGTTTGAGATAGCATTGGTTGAACGAAACCTTTTTCTTTTGTTTTGGAAAGTAACTTCTGCCAAAAATATGTGAAAGTTGTTTTCCTCCGATTTTTCAATAATTAGAAAAATATTTTTCAATAATTAGAAAAATATTTTTCAAAATTTTATATTTTCCATTAAAACAAACACGTGAAGAATTTTAAAATCCGAGAAAATAGTTTTCTGAATTTTAATATTTTCTGATGTTTGTTTCGGTAGAAAAATATTTTAATAAAATTTATTAAATATCGAAAAACAACTTCCTATAAAATATGGCAGAAGTTGTTTTCTGGTCCTCTCTCTCTCTCTTGTCCTCCGTTAGCATCGACCCACTTCCTTCAATCTTCTTTGAGAGCATTTCGTCTGAAATTTCGTCTGGAATTTTTTCTACACCATGCGTTGAAATGCTTGTACCTTGCATTATAACTAAGGTACAAGCTTTTTAACGCAGGGTACAAACATTTCAACGCATGGTGTAGGCAAAATTTCAGACTTTTTAGACAACACGAAATGCTATCATCTTCTTTACGCTTTTTTTTTTTTGGGGGTAAAGTTCAATCTTCTATACACTGGTCTCTCTCTCTCTCTCTCTCTCTCTCTCTCTCTCTGTCGTTCTCTCATCTCCCCGATCTGTTGCAATACCCTACCAAACATCTCTCTCTCCCCTGTATGCATACAGCTCCTCTTCATCTTTCAAGCTCAAAAAGATTTTTCAGTCTATTTCATTCTTCTAAATAGTAATAAAACGTAGAGATGAAAAAAATCTGTAAAAAAAAATCAGTAATTTATTTTCTCTCCCTTGTCGATCTGTAACTTCTCCCTCTATCTGTAACTACATCTAGCAACTCTGTCTCTCTGGTTGCAGTAGTTGCAGCCCCATCTTCTAGAATAAATAATTTTTTTCATGGTTGTTCCAAACGATTGGAAAATATGGAAAGGAAAATATTTATCTGCAAAATAATTTTTTGAATTTTATTTTCTCGATTTTTCAGATTTTTCATTAAAACAAACATAGCCTTTTTTTTTTTCTTTCCTTTTTACCTTAAAAAAAAAAAAAAACAATGGCTTAAGGTAGGGATGTAAATGGGTCGTGCCGCCCACGGGCAGACCTGGGTACAGCCCGGATGAGCCGTGCCTAGGCACAGCACAGCCCGCCACGTGCAGTGCCAACCCGAGCACGGCTCCTAGGCTGTGTCCGTGCTGGGCCTAGGGTTCTAGCCCAGCATGTCGTGGTTGGGCACGACCCACTAAGAGCATGGGCACAACACGCACAACCTGGCTAGTCCAATCCGATTAGTTAGGTCGGATTTAGGCCGAAAATAGATGTTTTTGGTTGGAATCCGGCCAAAATTAAGCCGTTTTTGCACAATAACGACTAGTTATAAACTGTTTTTTTTTAATTAAAAAATACATTTTGACCAAATTTGACCTCCCAACAGTCAAAGAGGCTAATTTAAGGAAAATTTTGATCATTTTTACACTAATAGATGCGTATAAATTTGGGCTTTTTTAAGTTTTATAGGTTTTAAGGAAAATGAGATTGTCACCCACGGGAGGCCTATAGGTCCCCTACAATAAGATTGTGATATGTGGCAATAAATACAACCTATAAAAACTCTATGATAAAGTAAAAAATAATTAGAATATAAAATAATGAACCAAATATAGGGTTCTATTTTTAGGGTTTTTTTTTTTTATTTAAAGGTTTATCTTATCTTTTTTTTTTTAAGGTTTAATATTTAGGGTTTAGTGTTCATAATTCCTCTTAGGGTTTTTAATTTTATTTTTCTAAGGTTTAATATTTAGGGTTCAAGGTTTATATTTAGCGATTAAGGTTAATCTCTTTCTTTTTAAGGTCTAACTTTTTTTAGGGTTTTTTTTTTTTAAATTTTTTTTATGATTTAATATTTAGGGTTTAGGGTTCATATTTTCTTTTAAGGTTTCTAGTATTATAAGATAATATTTAAGATTCAGGATTTTTAATTTTTTATAAGTTTAAATTTACACTTTTATAAGTTTTATAAGTTTAAATTTACATTTTTTTAGAACTTTTATAAGTTTAAATTTATATTTTTATAAATTTTCATATTTTTATAAGTTTAATTTATAATTTTTTTTTAAGTTTTTACAAGTTTTTATAAGACAAACTTGATTGAAATTCACTTGAAGTACAATTTGAAAATTTTAACTTAATTTGTAAATTTTTTATTTTTGTTTACTGTAATTTTTAGTTGTATTTTTTGAGGTTATAGTTTGTAAATAAGTGCAAATGATAGATAGGTGAGTGGGTGCCAACCTAGTTGGGATGTGTTCATACTATAGTGATGCAGCTATCAACCTAAATCCTTTGTATAATTTTGATTCAATAAATAAAATGTAATTTTTTTGTCATATGATCATACCATTGCTCACTTGTATTAGTTAAGTAATATTAGTATTATAAGTTGTAAATAATATATAACTTATAAATCTTTTCTAAGTTTTATTATATAAATCTTTTAAGTTTTATATGTTTTTAAAGTTGTAAATTAACTTGTAAGTTTGTACACGTTTTATAAGTTTTTATAATTTTTAATAAGTTTAAATTTGTATTTTTTTTATAACTTTTTACAAGTTTTATAAATTTAAACTTATATTCTTTATAATTTTTTATAAGTTTTAATTTATATTTTGTTTAAGTTTTTATAAATTTTACTAAGTTTATATAAGTTTTACAACTTATACAAACTTATTAAAATTTATAAAAACTTGTAAGTTCTAACAAGTTTTTATAATTTTTAATAATTTTTTATATGTTTTATAAGTTATAAGTTTTTTTTTCATATTTTTATAAATGGTCATAATTTTTTATACGTTTAATTTATAATTTTGTTATGTTTTTACAAGTTTTTATAAGTCTTATAAGTTTAAATTTATATAATTTATAATTTTTTATAAGTTTTATATGTTTAAACTTGTATATTTTATAGATTTTATAAGTTTAAATTTGTATTTTTTTTTAACTTTTTATAAGTTTTTTAATATTGTTTTGTATATTTTATAATTGTTTTCATATTTGGGCTTATCGGGCCGACGGGCGGCCCAATACACTCACCTAGCATGCTGTTCGGTACGAGCCCAACACGCCCACCTAGCACGGCACGCAGCTCATCACGACTCGACATTACCCAGCCCATGTCATTGGCCTCATGCCATGTTGGGCCTGGCGTTTATGAAAATGGGTACGGGCCACGGCCCGGCACGACACGGTCCAACGTGGGTCGCGAGTCGTGCCAACCCGAAAGCAGGATGAGGGCCCGCACTAAACATGCCACATGCCGTGCCGTGCCAGCCCATTTACACCTCTAGATTAGGGTTGGAGTAGATTTATAAAATTTGAATCCATTGATATATTTTAGGTTGCTTTGCAGAATAATTTGGATCTATAACCTAATATATTCATGGTTAGTACTGCAATATGGGCTCAATTAGATTAGAGGTCAACCAACCCAGCCCAACCTACTTATATAGTGGGCTAAGGTTCGAGTTTGGCTCAACCTCTTTCCCTTGAGCCCAATCCCATTAATTTTTGTTGTGGCTCACGGGGTTGACTTTGACCTAAACGTTCAACAAGGGTTTTTTAAGCGACAATTGCTCATATACCCTACTTTACAGGTCAAGTTACTAGGTGGTATATTGACCAAGCTAAATCACCTCTTAAGTATCAAAATATTCACATAATTGCCTTTTGGTCCTACAGAAGACATATCGGGTTTTTTTTACAATATTTGTATTTTCAATAAAATAAAAATCCTATTCTACTCTTAAGCCCTTTGCACACTTGGTGTGCAACCCTTGCACCACCACCACCACGCCACAAGCACCCACCACTGTGGTAGTGGTGGTGAGTTGTGGTGGCGTGGTGGTGGAGTAGTAGTGGTGGTGCAAAGGATGCACACTTAAATGCACACTTAAGTGTCCAAGGATGCACACTAAGTGTGCAAAGGGCTTAAGGATAAAATAAATATTTTTAATTTTTTTAAAAAAGTAACTATTGTAAAAATACCGGATATATCATCCAAGGACCAAAAGACAATTATATAAATATTTTGATACTTAAGAAGAGATTTAGCTTGTTCAATATATCATTTGATAAATTGACCTGTAAAATAGAGTACATGAACAATTTTCTCATTTTTAAATTATATTAATTTCCATATAATAAAAATGACTTTTAATGTTATGTATCGAAGAGGTTTTAGGTTTTGGGTTTAGCATGAGAGTCGGGATCGAGTAGAATCGGTTCCGCTACAATGGTAGTGGAATTCTGACGTTGAAGTTGATCACGGCTGATCCAACTAACTTCGTTTTGCTACAATAGTAGCGGAACTGTGGCATCGTTGGATTGGATTCCCGTCACAGACTCCTATATAGCATTTAATTTTTCATTAAATCAATAATTTGCATTTACGATTTTACCCTTAAATTGTAGTTTTCTCCTCAACGATTTAAAAGCTTTATAATCAAAGGATTTGTTTTCCGATTTTACCCTTAGATCTCATCTTTTCTCTTAAATAACTTAAAAGCAACTCAATGACTAATGATATTTTAAGTTTTTTTTTCCTTCAATATATTGTGTATGAATTTTCTTTCTTTTAATAAAAAAGTTAAGAAAACCCTTTCTCTATCTTATTGTAGAAACTTTTTTTTATAGCATATACTTGCATTAGGGAGTTCAATTCGATTCGGTTTGGTTCAAGTTGACATCAACCCAAGACTATACTTATATTGTGAAGGTTAACCCAAAAATAGATCAAACCGACTTGAGAATTGAACTTTCTAACCTAAAAGCCGAATTGAAATGAAACGGAAAATCCTAAATCCAAATCATCTTAACTCAGGTTAAGTTGGGGTTAATACACTGTTTTTAGAATTACATTAGTTATATATATAACTAATGTAATTCTATTTACATCGGTTCGATATTGTTCGGTTTAGAATTATATATACTAGAGTTCGGGATTTGATTCGGTTAGGTTTAACCGAAGCTTCAACCCAAAACCAAACCGAGCTAAAATCGGTTTTATAATTTCAAAACAAAAACCAAACCAAATATCTAGAAACCCAAACTAAACCGAACTGAAATTAATTTGGATCGCTTTGGTTTTGGGTTTGACCGACCCAAGTTGCACCCCTAACTTGCATGGTGTCAGGGATTGGATGCATATCTTCTGTGAACTTGGATTGGGTGAACCTCGTGTGAATCTTACACGATGTTAACATTTGTCCCAGGCTTGACCCACTTAAAAAAGGGTGATTGACATTTCTAAAGATCTAAGAGACCTGGTGAACTTAAAACTAGCTTCTAGCTTAACTGATGACAGTCTGGGACAGGTGTCAACTTTGCCCAAGCCGTCACTGATTAAGGTAGAAGCCAATTTCATGTTCATTAATTAGGTATCTTGTGGTTTTAGAAATATCAGTCACCCTTTTTATTGAGTCCCGCCTAGGACATGCGTCAACCTCTATGCAATTTAAGGGTGCAACTTGGGTCAGTTAAACTCGAAACCAAATCGATCCAAACCGATTTAAGTTTGGTTTGGGTATCTAGATATATGGTTTGCTTTTGGTTTGGAAATTATAAAACTGACTTTAGATTGGTTTGGTTTTGGGTTGAAGCCCCGGTTAAACCGAACCGAATCATACCCCAAACTCTAGTGTATATAATTCTAAACTGAACAATACTGAACCGATTTAAATGGAATTATGTGTGTATATATATATATGTATAATGTAATTCTAAAAAATAGTGTATTAACCCGACCTAATCCAACTCAAATTGACACCCGAAACTACAATTTGAGTTAGGTTGATTTAAGTTTAGGATTTTCCATTTCAATTCGGTTTGATTTTCGAGTTAAAAAGTTCATCTCAAGTCGATTCAATATGATTTTCGGGTTAACCTTGACCAATGTCGGTTTAGTTTTGGGTTGATGTCAACTCGAACTAAACCGAACCGAATTACACTCCCCAATGCAAGTACATGCTATAGAAAAAGTTTCAACGACAGGAAAGAGAAGGTTTTTTAATTTTTTATTAAGAGAAAAAAAGTTCATGTAAAAAAATAAAAGAAAAAAAAACTTAAAATATCATTCGTCATAAAGTTACTTTTATGTTATTTAAGAGAAAAGATGAGATCTAGGGGTAAAATCGGAATACAAAGTTTTTGATTCTAAAGCTTTTAAATCGTTCAAGAGAAAACTACAATTTAAGGGTAAAATCATAAATCAAAGCTTTGATTTAATACAAGGTTACATGTTACGCAGAAGTCTGTGACGGGAATCCAATACCAAGATGTCACGTTACAGTTCCGTTACTATTGTAGGGGAACGGGGTTCACTGGATCAAGACTCCATTTTGAATTGAGTCGTGATCCAGAAATCCCCATTACAGTAGTAGCGGAACTCTGACGTGGCGTTAAGGGAACCGTTGGATTAATCACATTCGGATTCAAACAATCCTTCAAACAGAACCAACCAATCTTTCAAACAGAACCATTTAAGACTTGCAAGAATCAAAAGTTTTGATTCTTATTTTGCCCTTAAAAGTGGTTCATTTTTGCTGCTTTTGAGAGTGTGAAAATAAATCAATTAAATTACAATTTTACCCGTAAAATAATTTTTTTTATAAACAAACAATTAAAGAGAATTTGATTTCAGATTTATCCTTAAAGACAAGTCTTTTTACAAGCAAACAACTGAAAATGTTTGGCATATAGCGTGATGCCTTCAACCATTGTCTTTTATATCCACATATAAACTAATGTTATGATTAACTTCTCATGAACACCATAAATAAACTACCGAAGAGGTTTGGTTTTAACTTCTAATGGACACCAAATAACTTCTAATATAGCGACTATATTTCGGTTTAAATTTGTTTGGTATTGTTGGGTCTAGAATTTTATATATACTAGAGTTTATGTTTTAGGATTTAGGGTTTAGGGTTTATTTTTAATAATTTGTTTTAAAAAAAAATTATTTTTGGGATAAAATTGTAATCTAATTGATTTATTCACACTCCCAAAAGCAGCATAAACAAACCATTTTTAAGGGCAAAACAAGAATCAAAACTTTTTGATTCCTGCAAGCCTTAAATGCTTCTGATTGAAGGATTGTTTGAATCTGAATGTGATTAATCCAATGGTTCCCTTAATGCCACGTCAGACTTTTGCTACTACTGTAGCAGATTGGGTTCGCTGGAGCATGACTCCTTTGATTCATGAAATCAAACAGAGGTGATTTACGATTCTACCCCTAAATTGTTTTTTTTTTCTCTTGAGCAACTTAAATCAACCCAGCACAAGTTGCAGTTTCGGTTCTGTTTGTGTCAAGTTAAGTTGGGTTAATACAATATTTTTTAAAGTACATTATTATATATATATATATATATATATGTATATATATATATATATCATATTTTATATTTCATATATACTAAATAAATATATATACATGATTTGATTTAAATCGGTGCGGTATTGTTCGGAACTCAAAATCAAACCGATCTAAATTCGATATTATAATTTTAAAACCAAAACTGAACCAAATATCTAGAAACTCAAATCAAATCGATCCAAAGTCTTGCCTGGGATTGGATGCATATCTTCTATGAACCTGGTCTGTGTGAATCTCGCATGAACCTCACATGAGGTTGACACTTGTCCAATGAATCAGAAATGGCTTCTACCTTCACCAGTGACGGCCTTGGCACCATGCAAGTTAGGAGTGAAACTTGAGTTTGTTAAACCCCGAAACCGAATCAATCCAAACAGACTTTGGTTTGATTTGATTTGGGTTTTTAGATATTTAGTTCGGTTTTGGTTTTGAAATTATAAAACTAAATTTAGATCGATTTGATTTTGGGTTGAAGCCGCGGTTAAACCAAATAGAATCAAAACTCAAACTCTAATATATATAATTCTAAATCGAACAATACCAAACCGATTTAAACCGAATTATAATAGCATAAATAAAAACAAGAAAAGATCTAGCTCTCATTCTTAGTTTCCTGCTTTCCTAGTATCAGGAGCTAGATCAGTTCCCGATGAACAAGAATTGCCTCAATCAAAATGGATGGAATTGGACCAAACAATATCATGCATGCTAAGATTAACTAGGATTTCCAGAAGAAATAAAAGAAGCTGCAGCTTTTCTTTATTAACATGCAAAAATCAAATCAGTAATCCTTATAGCATAACATTACATTGCATAAATAACAAACTTGGGATTTTAAGCTTGCCTAAAGCTGCTGTTTATCTTCTGTAGAACATTAATAATATTAATAATAATCTATAGGTTTGTTACAGCCAATGGTTGAGTCCTTCCGTGAATAAATAGGGCGAATTCTTTCCAAAGTCAGTCTACACTGGTCACTGGCTTTAATCCATGCTTCAATGCAGCTCTCCACACTACATCTATCTGATCCACATCGAGGGCCCCAACCTCATGGTGGGTCCAGCCTTCTAGAAGGTGAACCACGCCACCTGCATGGCAGGCATGAACTACTCCCCTATCCATGGTATACTGTTCCACAAATTAATAAAAATAAAAAAGAAAACTAAGTTAATTGGCAAAGAAGAATAGAATGTCAAACTGAAGTCTAACATAAAAATTAAAAATTGCTAGCGAAAACCAATGACATCGAAAAAGTTTTCATACTCACTCTTCAATGATGAAATGGAACCCACAATCTCAAATAATATTCTGTCATTTTTTGGATGTGGATCTTATGTGAATTTGGGTTGTGTGAATTTCATATAAAGTTGACACTTGTCTTTAAGTGGACCTTATTAAAAGATTGACTTACAATTTTAAATACCTTAAGAGACCTGAACCTAAAACTAGCTTCTACCTTAACCAATGATGGCCACCCTTTTCTGTGAGTTCACTTGGGATAAGTGAAATCTTGTGTGAGGTTCACACGAGTTTTACACAGCCCAAGTTCACATAAGATCTTCATCCTCATTTTTCCTAAGCTCGGATCCATTTCCTCCACTAATGATGAGCAAGGATCTTTTATGAGCCGGATCACAAGGGATCCTTTGTGAGCTGAATCATATGCCAACATGTGTCCTAAAAGGGCCTACATATTTAATTAATAGGTAGAAGCCGTTTAAAGATGTGGCCCCCCTAAGTTCACATTTTTTTTTAGGATTTTAGAAGGTGTAGGTCACCCTTCTTGGTGAGACTCACCCTAGAACATGTGTCGGCATGTGACATGGATGGATTATGGGAATTTTTCATAGTAGTCATGTTTCGCTAGCAGCCAGTGCCACTTACATCTAACTATAAAAATTTTAAAAATAAATCTAAAATTAAAAATAAGAAAGGAAAATGAAAAGGAAAAGAGAGATAAAAAATTGAGTTAATTTAAATTTCCGGTTCAACTCGGTTTAAAATAGTTTTTTCACTGCCAATTTTTAATTTCCGGTTCAGCTCACTTGTTTATGTATTTATTTATTTGAAGAACCCAAACCCGCCCCAAATGGACTCCCCCTAATATCAAACCCTATTGGGACGATAGCGGGCGGTCGCGGGGTGGGTTTGACCCCGTGAAAAGATTTTTTAAAACTAAATATTTTATTAATTTAAATCTTTAATATTTTAAATATATTTACTTATAATATATAGATTTATACATAAAATATATATTTAAAACATAAAATACATATTTAAAACATAAAATACACATGTAAAACATAAGTGAATGGCAACGGGGCGGTATCGGGGCAAGATCGGGGTGGGATGAGCCAAACCCTAACCCGCCCCTAACCCGAGTTAGGGGTTACCAAACCCTAACCATTAGGAGTGGGGCAGGGCAGGTTACCCGTTTAACCCAACCCGTTGCCATCCCTAATTTGGATCAACCATGTCTAGCTTTAACCACCAAAGCCAGTTGTTGGTGATTTGATGGGTTCAACCGGTTGGTTCGGTCCAATATTTAACATAATGCTTTGAGGATATTAATTGTATAAATCTAACACAATAATTAAGGAGGAAAGAAAGATGATGTGTATTGTTGAGTACCTCGCATGATCCAAGCCCTTGCACGTCTTCAGGCAATCTCATGGCTGCTAGATTACCATAAGTACAGTTCCTTCTGTAGGAGAAGATGGGTGGAACCACAAATTGATGGAAATGAGTTCCAGATGGAGCCCAGCTTTGTTCTCTTGGTGTGATCCACTTGCCAACAATCCATGTCTAAGTCAACAACAACGTAAAACCCTACTTTAAATTTGATAATAAGTCTGAGAGATAACAACTCATATATACAATGGATCTTCAAGTGCAGTAAGCAGAAATATCTTACTTTAGGAGTGGTAATGGGTCCATCGGTTCGGGTTGGGTTGAGCACCCACCCATTTTTCAAATGTGTTGGAGAGTGGCAATTTGGGCCCGGCCCGAATTGGTCCGGTTAGCCCACCCATTTAAATTCGGGTTTAAGCCCAGTTTGTAAGCTCGTGGGCTTTCTAGATCCAAAATTTTAAAGCCCACTTTATTTAGGGCCGGGTCTAGGTTAGACATGTATATGCCCGATAAAGCTTGGCTCGACCCGGTTTTAATTATCATGCATTTATAGTACTATAGGCATGCATTTTTTATTAGAACTTTAAAGAATATGTAACAAGATCTTGTGTTATAGCCTAGTGGCGAGGATGTTACATTCTCATTGTATAGATATTTGTAGGGGTGCAACTTGGGTCGGTTTGGGTTGGGTTGACCTCAAACCAACCCAAAACAAACCACCTTTGAGGTCAACCCAAAACCAACCCAAACCAATTTGCAACCCAAACTCTGAAACCCAAAATCCAACTCATTTTTTTTTTTTTTTGAAAACCCTAAACCCAACCCAATCCAATCCAAACTTCAACCCAACCCAAACTACAATGATGATTAACAAGTTTGAGAATAGCCACCAACCCACTTTATTCTTGCTTACCAGTACCTTGTAGTTACTGGTTAACTTAGTACATAACTCCTAAAGGTTTTCAAGTTTTTAACCTAGAAAATACACAAGTCCAAATTCCAGATCTAATGCAATGAGAAGCAGCAGAAACAGGGCCCTCTGCATTCAATGGAAAATTTGAATACCAATAATACATAGCTGTCTTATCTGTATCCTCAAAGATGGGAATATAAGTATACAAGTCAAAAATCTCTGAAGAAAAACTCTGACAGGAGAACAGTCAACGCAAACTCTAATTATTATCAAAACTAAAAAACGAAAGAAATAATAACACATTTTACTACAAGTCTAAAACTCACTAACAAGTCATAGTACAAGTCTAAAACTCAAAGTAAACTTCTAGTTTGTAAAACCATTTAAGCAAGGGATTAATCAATAAAACAGAGTAGTTCCAATCATGCGACCAAATCTGAATCGTGTTTTGTTGATTTGTTGTGTAAGAACTAAGAATAAT
>JAUPMG010000003.1:6205492-6217114 GCA_031762675.1 Pachysandra terminalis
CGCCCGAATTTTTGCAGGTTTGGGTTTAAGTTTTCAACCGTGGGTCAAGTTTGGGTTGAGTGTTTTCAACCCGCAAATAAATGGGTCGGGTTTGGGTTAATCTGCCCCACCCATCGGCTTATAATACTTTACATTTTAATATTTTAGTATACCTTAAAAAATATATATCAACGATATATATATATGCATACACACATACATAGAGTAAGGGATAGGGTATTTTCTTTTCCATTTTCCCTCTTCCTTTCCTCTCTCTCATATGATAGAGCTAGGTTGCTAACTTGCTAGAGGCTGGAGCATTAGAGAAGGAAAGTACAATATTGTAAGTTGTATTGCATTATTATTATTTATATGAGATTAAATAAGATTATACAAAAAAATGAGTATTAAATTACAATATTATTGCAACTTGTAATTAGGTTTATTATATATATGAGATATTTAAAAATAAATAATAAAAAATTAAACAAAATTAAACGATTCAATATGGATTAAGGCGGGTTGGATGCGGGTTTGATTATTTCAACCCGTTTATTAAACGGACAGGTTTGGGTTGGAAGCTAAGCCTTTAATACCCCTATCAACCCGACCTAAACCCGCCCAATTGTCACCTCTTAACCCTGTCATCACTTCCATCAACAGAAAAACCTGATGTCTAGCCAAGCAGTTAAAGTTGAACACAAAAGAAAAACCCTAAATCAAATTTCAAATGTACATGAGTTTGGACCAAAAATAAGACTGGCCTGGGTGGATCTTGGGGTTGACACAATCTAATGTGAAGCCCTATTCGAAATTAATAGCCCGAGTCTGGTCCATGAAAACCCCTATTAATCTGTTAATTAAGTTGACTCAGTTTGCACAGAAAAAGTATATTCAGTTACCTTCTAATAGTCAAAAGCGCTTCATACCATATCGCTAGTATTTCTCATTATTATGCTAGTATTTCTCATTATTATCTCAACTTCCCTTAACGTATTCTACGTGAACTACTGGTATTCACAGTCAATGAACTTAACTTAATCAAAACTATAAAATGCTAATCAATTGAAAAGGAAAAATTGTTTATTTTCCTCCTCCTCTCTTGTTTCTACTCATTTTTTAATTAAAATGGAAGCAAATGGTAATGCAAAAGAAGCCGTTATTGTCTTCCAAGAGAGTAGTGCTAAAAAAGAAGCAGCTCAAGAAGTTACAGTAGACATCCAAGGAAGAAACTCCAATGCAGAACTTCTTAGGTCCATTAACCATACTGATAACTTTCCTTCTATCTCTGCCAGTTCTAGCCTTAGTAATATGGCTCCTGTATATGAGGGACTATGATTGTGAGGATCTTCTCAGGCTACCTAGATTGAGAATCGGAATCGAGCTAGGCATGATCTTGGTCTTCTTGGTTAGCAATGCTGTTGTGTTCTGTAGATCAAAGTTTCCGATTCCAGGACTTCTCGTAGTGATGGTTCCTCTCATTCTCATGCTCACTGTGGGGCTAGGCCTTGTAGGAGCTTACAAGATGGAGAGCCGGGCGATACCCGGTTCTCCAATGTGGCTGAAATTGAAGATTCACAACAACGATAACTGGCCAAATATCAAATCATGCATCTATGACAACAATTTCTGCGATGATTTGGTGGCGAGGACGTTAGCGCTTAAACCATACGATTTCGGCCTTATAGAGGTAATTATATAACTTTGAGATAAAAGCTTTCTTCTTTTTTTGTAAACATTTGATTTGGGTAGCCAAGTCACAAGAGTAGTAAGATAATTAGACTTACAGTATGGAGATCTTCATAGTTCTTGTTGGATCTAAAAAATCAAATTCCATTATCTTATATATAATTTTGTTTTGTTTGAATTTTGCAGTCTGGATGTTGCAAGCCTCCTATATTATGTGGCATGGAATATGTGAATGCCACATTTTGGAACAAGGAAGAAAATGGAGGAGTATTAGAGCAATCTGATCCCTATGATAGCGATTGCGAGTCGTGGAACAACGACGATAACAAACTGTGTTGCGATTGCAATGCCTGTAGAGAAGGATTTCTAACGACGTTGCGAAGCAAATGGTTTAGACTTGGGATCTTCCTGGTTGTAATGGCCATCTTACTGATCATAGCTCATCTTTTAATGTTCCTTGCCACCATGTGGGAGCAATACAGAACCTAGTCTATTTGATTAGCTCCATTGGTGGTGGTGGTGGAGGTGATGGTGGTTGTTGTTGTATTTTTTTCTTTCTTTGCTTCTTATTTTCCTTGAGTTCTTTGATCTATTCTACTTGGAGACAGAATAGCTGCAGATAAAGCTTGGGATTAATACATCCACGGCAGGCCTGTTTGTCCACATCAACATGTACAGTCTCAATTTATTTATTAGCAATTCAGGAAGCTTTGGCATAGAAGAAAATTGTACTCCTAGAAAGCATTTCCATGATGCTTTAAAACGTTTCCCTGTTTTCCATCTTTTCATGCTAATTGATGCTGATTGATTATCCATATAATATCATGAATGAATGTCTAAAAAAATTTGATATCCAAATTAATTTTTAATTTAGTTTGATTAGATGAATTGATGATAATCATTATAATTATTACTTATTAAAAACAATGTTTTAAAACCTAGCCCAATCCGGTCGATTGAACCGGTTAAACCAATACTCAGTTGTATAACCGAGTCAGTGGCTTTTAACCCTCTAGTATTGAAAATCGATAAACCCCAACAATTTAACCGGGTTAACTAGTGACCCGGCAAGTAATTAACACAAGTTTTACAAATCCGGCCAGGTCATTGATTGATTAATTTTATTTATAATGATTTGTATTAGGTATTTGGATTATTGATATTTCTATTTGAAATATCAGTATTACACATTGATAAATGTCTGGAACATGTTAATCTTTTATTTGCCACATTTTGTTTTTATAACTGAAATGAGGTCGGAACGATTCTTTTGAAAACTTAACCATCACTTCTTAGAATTAACTATAAAAAAATAGTATCCCTAATTATATCAAATACTCTATCATACTAAAGATTACTTTTGGAAATTTAAAAAATGTCTTGACACGCTTTACGATATGCCCTTTTCCTATAGATATGGCATCAATTCAATGGGTTGATCCGAGTTGACTCACCGGTTGAACCAGTATGATCCAACCCATTTCCTTTATCGGGTTAACGCTTGGGCTGGGATTTAAAACATTGATTAAAAATCTATACGTTATATTCTTATTTAGTACCAAATTACCTTATCCACAAAGATACAAGAAATAATTAGTAAATCATTTAATAAACTTAAGATACCTACTTCCGAATCCTGTTTAACAGAATCGGTTCTATCGGGTTTGTCAGATATTATGTACGCATTGACACCCCCGTACCATGAGAGAAACCCATTTAGTAGTCACTACTTTAAGGTTAAGGTAGTTAGCTACTTAAAAATAATGACTGAAATGATCATATTACCCCTTATTTTATCCCTTGTTCTATTTTTAATTAAAGTTATAATTTTAAATAACAAGAAATCCTTTCCTTTATATCTATACTACTATTAAAAGCAAATTGTATCTTTAACGAATTTTTCAGTACATTTTTTTGGACTAAAGTACCCCTATTCTATTCTATTACTTTTATTGTTTTATCCTTTTTAGAGTCCGATTAAAAAATCCAATCTCTCACAAACAAAAATATTATCATATACGTAGTAAGAGTCCTATTAAAACCAGTCTCTCAGTATACTTTTTTTTTTAATTAAAATTTCCCGACTCTATTCTATTACTTCTTCTTTTTTATCCTTTTTAGAGTCCTATTAAAACCCCCTCTCTCTCCAAAATATATATATATATATATATATATATATATATATATATATATATACACACACACGTGGTAAGAGTCTTATTCAAACCCAATCTCTCAAAAAACAAAAATATTCTCATACGTAGTAATTTTTTTGACTAAAATACCCCTACTCGATTCTATTACTTCTATTTTTTTATCCTTTTTAGAGTCCTATTAGAAACCAATCTCTCACAAACAAAAATATTTTCATACGTAATAAAAGTAATTAGGATGTTTAAAGTAATAAAAAAATAAGTTTTTATTATAACTAATTAGTTATACTATATAACAAATTTTAGTTTAGACAAATACACATATAAAGACAACTTCAATTAAATAATGAGATCAGGTTTAAATGAGTTTATCTTCGGATTAGATAAGAGAAAATGTGTATTTATATAAGATTAATCTTATATAAATACACATTTTCTACTACTAAAACATATAAAGAAAATTGCATTCTCTTTTTATATTTTAGTAGTAATTATTTATATAATATAAAGCTATTTTAATATTAAAATAAGTTTATATTTTATAAATAATTACTACTAAAATATATCAAATATCAAATATCATAATATCAAATAAAATTAGCTTAATACTTTTTCATGTTAAAAATGAAAGATAAATTTGAAATTGAAGATAACATAATATAATTAATTTTGTAAAAATTAGTGAATTAAAAATTATATTTCTTTATCTATTAAATTTATAAATTCTTATAAGACTTGTAAGATGTTATATAAATATATCATATCATCTGATATACTGCTATTAAAATAGAGAAATATTTAGGGGTTTTTATAATTATAAATTATAGATATTTGAATTATCCTTTTTAACCTTATAAAATTTAGTTATTTTTTGAATAATCTTTTAATTCTGTATAAGTGCTTATCGTTTATATTAATATAAATTACGATATTTTCATTCATTTATTTTTTAATTTTAGTTAAATAATTAATAAATTTCCGATCCATTATAGGACTAAAAGATCATTCTACTAAGGGTCTTAGGATACTAATGAATAAGTAAATAAGAGACCCTAATTCTAATATGATACTAATAGATAACTATATAAGATAATTATAAAAAATAAAAATAAACTAATAAAAAATATAAAAATTAAATTATTATAAAAACAATGAATCTAATTAGTAAAAGAAAATTAAGATCCTAATTAACTAAAAAAATTAAGACTAATTAATTATAAAAATAAAAATTTAATAAATTAAAAATCTAAATAGCTAACAAATAAAGAATAAATTAATTATCAAAATCTTGAATCTAGTTAGCTATAAGAATCTTAATAATGAATTAAAGAATCTAACTCATAAACGAAATCAATAACTAATTATCAAAATCTAGAATCTATTATAGAAAATCAAGAATCCAAATAGTAAAAGAAAATCAATATCCTAATTAATTAAAAAATCAAAATTCTAATTAGTTATACAAAATAAAAAATTTAATAAATTAAAAAAATCTAAATAACTAAATAAATTAAGAATAAAATTAATTATCAAAATCTTGAATTGAATTAGTTATAAGAATATTTTTAAAAAAATTAAAGAATCTAAATAAAAAAGTCAAGATTCTAATTATAAAAATCTAGAACCTAATGGGTTTGCAGAATTTAACTAATTAAAGAAATCATATTAAATTAAAAAATTAAGATTTTAACTAATTATAAAAATTAATATTTTAACTAATTATAAAAATTAATATTTTAACTAATTATAAAACAAATATTCTAACTAATTATAAAAGCTAATATTCTAATTTATTATAAAAATTAATATTATAACTGTAATCATGAACCCAAGAATTCTAATTAATTAGAAAATATCATCATCAAAATGATTTTAGGATAATTGTTTGTAGTTGATAAAGTAAGAAATTAGATATTAAGATAATGTTATTATATATTTTTGATTTTAATAGAATATTAAAATAATATTCACATGATAAGTTTTAATAAAAAAAAGATAAGTTCAAGATTGTATTAATTAATAATTTTTCTTTATATAACTAACAATATAATAAATTTTATTAAAAAATAGATAATCAGCTTACGACTGTCACATGTTAATATCTTTTTATTTATATATTAAAAATTATTTACAAATATACGGTATTAATATATCTCAATCTATAATTTATATATAATAAATTCCTTTTATTTTATTTATTTAAAGATAAAAATAAATATAATATAAATTTTTTACATAATTAGAAATATAAGTTTTAAAAAAGAGATAGGATAATAAAAATGAACTTTATTGAATTACGTATTTTTAAATATAAAAGTTGCAACAATATGTGAATTATTATATATTCTTTCTTACATCATTAATTTTATTTAATCAAAAATTTATATATAATAATGTCCTTTTATTTTATTTACTAAAAATAAAAATAAATCTAATATAATTTCATTTATATAATTAGAAAGGGATATACGTTTAAAAAAAATATAGGATAATAAAAATGAATTTTATTGAATTACGCATATTTAAATATAAAAGTTGTGATAATATGTGAATTATTATATATTTTATTAAAATGTTTTTTCTTATATCATTACTATAATTCTAACATATATTAATGATCAACTTTCATGTGCATTTAGTAAGATACAAAATAAAACTCATTGAATCACACTAGCTATTCTTGCCTAGAGATTTTAATAAGTGAGAGCCGATCAGTGGTGGTCTCTGATCTTTCATAGAATTGTTATAATGCTTCAGGACCCTAAGTTATGTCCTATTTAGGGGTGTCAATGAGCTGGATGACCCGTCTGGTCTGGTCAACCCGGCCTTATGATTGAGTGGGTTTGGGCAAGGGTAAGTGGCCCGTAAGGATGAGTAAGGCCGAGTCGGGTTAAAATTTATGGTCCGGTCAGTTTTCAGGTCGGGCTTGGATTTATATTAAATCAGCCTGATCCGTCCCAACATTAAGGAGTAATATATAATTTTTACATAAGTTTATCAACATCTTATAATCGTAGTTTAGGGGTGAGAAGCATACATTATCTTCTTGAAGACTTGGGCTGCATTTGACCCGGCTTCTACAAGTACTTATTGCCGTTTATAGCTTATATAAGCACTTTATGGGTAAGTGCTTACCCATTAACTACTAGAGGAAGGCTACCCATAAAGAGATGCTGCTGAGAGCAGCTTCTCCCACGCTCTTATGCGTTAAAGCTATTTCACAACTTTAATAATATTTTTTAAATACCTATTTTACCCCTAAAATTTATTAAACACTTAAATAAATGTCATTTCTAAACTTAAATAATTTTTTATAATACCTATTTTACCCCTAAACTTTTATAAGACTTAAATAAAATTATTTGCCAAACGCTATTTTCTTCAAATAAGTAGTGTTGTGGACAAGTGCTCAAATAAGTAGTGTTGTGGACAAGTGCTCGCATTGGGCAACTTATCCAATGAGTGCTTATCCATAAGCACAAACCGAAGCAAACGCAGCCTTAAAGACGGCAGGCCACAGCACTTATTTTCTTCATAATTTTTTTTTTTTTTTTTTTTTTTTTTTTTTGTGAAAATGCAGATTTTATATATGTAAACATGCCATTCTAGAGGTAGCTTTCCCCATACAATCATCGCTCAGGTTACATTTCAAAAACTCAGGTGGTACAGACCAAAAACCATAAACCATTACGTAGCCTTTGATTCACTTACCAAACAGTATTTTCTTTAAGTAGCTTATTACTGCTGTGGATAAGTGCTCCCAATGAGTCACTTATCCAATGAGTGCTTATCCAAAAGCACAAGCTGGGGCAAACGCAGCCTACGTGTCCTCTTCTACCACTTCGGTTCTCTTGATAAGATAAATCTCAAGGTGTTTCTCCATGTTTGAAATGAAGGGCTTTTTTTTTTGCTCTTATTGGGTATCACAAAAGCTACTTTTTTTTGGGGGGGGGGGGAGTAAGATTTCAATTTTCAAAACGAACTGCCAACTTCAGCGAGCATATTTGGTGCCATGACATTGGAAAGAACATCTCACCGATGTGGTTAGCCATGACTAAAGACAAGCAGCACATCCTCAAGCCACATTAATAAATTCTGTAAGGTACGGAATGAAGTCTTGATGAACAATCAGCAAGATTTTTTTTTTTTTCCACAATTTATCTTCATCTACTGCTACTAATGACAATCACTAATGTATCATTTCAAACACGCCAGATAAATTTATTTGGCAATCACACTACCTTCCGTACGACAACAATATACATACTCATCTTGTTGTGCACTCCTTATGCTGAAAATACACAAATAATATCAACCAGTTCTTACCTTCTCTGATGCTCGTATAATTTATTCTTAACATGGAGAAATGGGATCATCATGACTTCGAAAGAATATACCTGAAGCTCTGATCAAATATACAACCCATAATTTTCTTCTTCATATCTAGCTACAGACACACTCCCAAGGATTGAAAACCATCTCCTGGATCCTGGCAACAATACGACAATGATTTGTCAAGAAAATAAAATACCAGTAACAGGTCCGGCTAAAGATACAAGCAAATGATAAAAGAAATAGTCATTCACCTCACTGTAAAAGGCTAAAGTGAACAATGATCATGCATATGTTGGCAAGTTCCTTGAGTTGAATAATACCGAGGCTAAGAACGGTTTGGGCTCCCACCAATATTGTAAGAATTTGAACTTCCACGTGATATATCAGAGATTGTGTGTATACTGCTTAAACAAGAGGAATCGACATCATTAACCTCTTCTGTTGTTCCCAGATCTTCATCCGAGATGAAGCCATCTTCTGAAGACTGATTTTCCTTTAGCAGACACGGAGAATAACCTTCCCAAATCTCATCAGCTGTGGAAGAACAGCTTGTAAGGCAACAACCATTTTCCAACTCTGTCTCAGTGGATTCTACATCCAAAGAAGAACTATGAGGTCCCGCTTGTATCATTTTTGCATCACGGCTTGTGGTGCTGAGCCTACAGCTTTGTTCGTCAATAAGATTTTCATCTTGGATTCGACCAGTCTGATCAATGTCATGAGTTGTCCAAGTTCCCGAATAAGGAACATTATGTTCTGCCAATCTTGCAATTGCAACAGCAATTCCACCATTTACTGAATCTGAAGGAGACTCTTCTTGACCAGCCGGTATACAACATGGTCCACTATGATTTGAACCATCAGTTTCACATTGTGGTCCATTGGTACCACTTGATCCCGAGCATAGTTGAGTTGTATGGTTCTGGAAGCCAGTGTCACGAGGAAGAAATTTGGGCTGCATGTGGTTCGAATATCAAATTCAGGCACATCTCAACTCTATAAATGCCATATGTACAAAAACAAAAAGCAAAAAAGAAAAAGGAAATGATAATAAAAAATCAGACTGACCTGAAGAGATTGCAATATAGCTTCCATAATCATGATTTCTTCAAGATCTATACCAAATTCTTCATGTCTGAACAACAGAAACCTCTATCATTATCTACTTATAAATAAAATGATGCAATCCTTACTCAATATACAATCATAAGACATGCAAAATAAGAAATTTCTGTCCAAAATAAAGTTATATAAAGCCCAGACAAAAATTGGACACACAGACTTGCTTATTTGGTCTTGCAAGGAGCTGAGCACAAAGCTGGAGCTCACAATTACAAAAGAAGCTAGGAGAAAAAGATGGCCAGGTAGAACCCATAAAACATGCAACTGATATGTGAGATAAGTGCAAGGATAAGAATATGAAAGTTTCATAATAATAGATTAATAACCTATTTGGTAGATTGGATGCTAAGCAATCTTTTAACAAATGGCCACTTATAGCATCTAGTGACTAGATGAAATATTCTTTAACATCACTCCCTCTTGTTCCTACCTTGGAGAATTTGGAAGGTGTATATTCTAGAAATGAGAAAAGTCTTGTGCAAGACTATATATGTATATATTAAGCACAAAGTCATTCAAATTCAAAGAAATTCCAAAGCACAAAGTCGGATACCTTGAATTAGTGTAAGACAAATTACTCCTTCACATCTTGTATGAAGAAAAGTGGGGTTTGCTTCCTTTCTTATTTTGTTAGATTAGTACTTTTTCCTTCTTTTGGTTCTCTTCTCTTGACTTTCTTCTTATATCAACTTCCATTGAAATTATAAGATTTTTGTCGTCCTCAACTTCTAGCCTTGTTTCTCTCTTTTTCCGTTTTTTGGGTATTCTCTTCCCTTATTTTATTCTTCTATCAATTCTGTAAGGTTTTTGTGTTCTCCTCCCTTGTTTTCTTCTCCTTGTACTCCACAAATTGGAAAAACGACAATGTGTATTTTTATTTTTGTTTTTCTTTCATTTTTTTCTTCTGTGTTCCCTTCACTTCAACTTTCTTAAATGTCCAAATCATATTTTGCTATTTGTTTTTTTTTTCAATTTTGCTTTGTATGCTCAAATTACAGAAAACAAGACACTGCTTCGATCAGAATCAAAAGTCAAATACATATTATCCTCATCGGTGGAGTTTCAGATTTCCACATTAACTTCTATTTGTGTTTTAATTCTTTTTATTTTAATGTTGAAATGATTTTTCCCTATTGACAAGTAAATGTCCAAATTTCTTCCTCTGAACTTTTAAAATGATATTGAATTAAAATAAATACAGCCATCTTTGACCCTTCACATTATTGTACTTAAGAGCTGAAATTTAGTAGCGTTATAATTCAAAATAAAATTATTCACAAATATCTCCTATACTGCGCTCTTTCCATCCATGAACTTACTAAAAGAAAAGCGTGTACATCCTACAGTATAAGGCTTAAGACCACTCATGAAGGAAAAAAAGGCTTAAGCCCCATGGTAGAGGTGGTATTTCTAAACCTAGCCGCCAAGCTGCCCAGTATTAAATGGGATTGGCACGGCATCGGGTATTAACACCCTTAGGTTAACCCGAACCAACTTAAAACTGGGCATGTGTGGGCGGGCTATCGTAAAACCCGTCAACCCATCCAGGTTTGAACAGTTTGGGCCGGCAATCCTAGAATGTTTGATATGCCATGTTAACCCAACCCAATTATGACCCAACCAAACCGGTTCATTAATAATTACCACCTCTACCTGAAGGCGCATACACCTCAGAGGCATGCCTTTCCTAACTAAGTATAATATAGAAAATTTACATAAACATAAAAAATAAATTTAACTGTAATTGATATTCATGCCAGGACAACTAACAAACTTACAATTAAAATACAATTAGATGTACTTGTTTAGTTTACTATCATTATATAATGCCAATCGATTGTTATAATTTAAAACCTTGGTAACAACAAAAAAAGTAGAGTATTCTATTAACTTTCTTATAATTATGAGAATTTACATTCTTGCCTAGTAAGGCCATGCCTCATAAGCAAGATATGCCTCAAGGTGTTTTTGTAGCGCCTCACCTTGAGGTACCTCCAGACTATACCTAACGTCCTTGAAAACTTGACCACTACAACATTGAAGTTTTGCTTTATAGTTTAAGTATCATCCTTTGGCCGTCAAAATCCCCCAGACACTAGATTTAGACTGTGCAATTGGCCCGGCTTGTGCTTACGCATAAGCACTCATTGGATAAGTTGCTCAATGGGAGCACTTGTCCACAGCAATAATAACTTGCTTATTCGAAGAAAATAGCATTTGGTAAATACATTTATTTAAGAGCTTATGAAAGTTTAGGGGTAAAATGAGAATTATAAAAATATTATTAAAGTTTAGAAATAACATTTATTTAAGTGCTTATGAAAGTTTAGGGGTAAAATAGGTA
>JAUPMG010000003.1:6219834-6238570 GCA_031762675.1 Pachysandra terminalis
GCGACCGAAGAAAGGAGAAAAAAAAATCGGACTGAAAAAAAGCCACATCTCTCCAAGACCCAGAATCTAGAATCAGGGATGACCGGATCAATTAAAACATGATTAAGAGACTCAAAAAGATAGCCTAAGTCATCCACCTCCACAGACCTAGGGTCTCTCCTAAGATCCAAGTTCCAAACCAAACTCGATGGGGACCATGACAGCACATCCGAGACCAAAGAATCTCCAACTCTAACGATGAGATAAAGACAAAGGAATCTAGAAGCAAAAGTAGAATCCCCTATCAAATATCTATCAAAAACGAATACAAGCCATTGCCCACACAAAACGGGAGTGCTATGAGAAAGAAGGGAAGAGTGGAAGGATCACTTTCTAAGACTAGTAGCGGAGATTCTGGCCTGGGGATTAGAGTCCCAACCATTGTCATGTAAACAATACTTGTTGCGTATCACTTTGAGCCACAAGGATTGTGTTTCTGTGCTGAATTTCCAGAGCCATTTCCTCAACTAAGCCAAATTTCAGGCTCGAATATTTCCCAGATTAAGGCCTCCCTCTTGCTTGCTCTTACACACTTCTTGCCATTTAACCAAGTGAGTATTTTTCTTCTCCCCTCCCCCATCCTCCCACAAGAAGTTTTTCAATGGCCTGTGCTACTTTGACTGGAATTCTAAAAACTGAGAGGAAATATATTAGTAATTGGGCAAGTGAAGCCTGGATCAGAGTGATTCTACCACTTAGAGACAGTGAATTTGTTTTCCGTGACGCTAGTCATCTCTCCATTTTTTCCATATCAGGCACCCAAAAGCTTTCTCTACGATGACTGTCACCTAGCAGGAGAACTAAGTATTGAATAGGTCACTCGTCAACACGACACCCTAGGACCTGAGCAAAGGTTTGGACCCGACCAGGATCCATCGAGATTCTCACAAGACTACTCTTCTTCAAATTGACCTTTTGTCCAAACACCATCTCAAAGCATAAATTATGGATTTGATCCAGTACGTCTCAGATTCAGTTGCCTCAAGAAAAATAAAAGTGTCATCTGCAAATTGGAGATGAGAGACCGCAATTGATTCCCTTCTTACCAAAATCCGAAATCAAGGCCATCTCTTCAGCCCTAGACAGAATCTTACGTAGAGCACCCCCTACCAAAGGAAACAATAAGGGGGACAATGGATCACCCTGTCTGAGCCCTCTAAAGGCTGTAAAGTTCCCTTGCACCCTACCATTAAGGACAAAAGAGAAGGATACATTCTGTACACAACTTTTCATCCATCGCCTCCATCTCATCCCGAATCCTTTCCACTTAAGAACAACGTCTAGGAAGTGCCACCCTATCCTATTATACGCTTTTTCTAGGTCCAATTTGAGTATCTTCCCCTCCCTGCCACTTCTCATTCTTTCTTCAACAATCTTATTTGCCACCAAGGCACTTTCCAGAATTTGATGACCCGCGATAAAGGCACTCTAATTAGTAGAGACGATATCACCCATGACCACTTTAAGTCTCATAACCAGGACCTTAGACACACTCTTGTAAAGACTGGTGATGAGGCTGATTGGTTTAAAGTCCTTAATCTTCCGGCCCCCCTTCTTTTTAGGAAGTGTCACCCTAAACTATTATACGCTTTTTCTAGGTCCAATTTGAGTATCTTCCCATCCCTGCTACATCTCATTCTTTCTACAACAATCTCATTTGCCACCAAGGCACTTTCCAGAATCTGATGACCCGCAATCTGTTTAGTAGAGACGATATCACCCATGACCACTTTAAGTCTCATAACCAGGACCTTAGCCACAATCTTGTAAAGACTGGTGATAAGGCTTATTGGTTTAAGGTCCTTAATCTCTTGGGCCCCCTTCTTTTTAGGAATCACACAAGGAATGTTGCACTAGTAATCTGATTGATGATTCCATTGTCAAAAAATTCCTTGAAAATCTCGAGAATTTCATTTTTAGTCATCTCCCATTGATTCTGAAAAATGCCATTGTGAATCCATAAAGCCCTGGGGCCTTATCTTTGTCAAGTGCCCAAATGGCCATCTTTATCTTTTCAAACTCAAATTTTCTTTCCAATCACTCATTCCGTGTTTGACTGTTTGAGACAATCTATTCCCTCCCAAACTACTTACATTGAATCATATGTCACACTCTGATTTATACATGCTAGAATGAACGTTTGTTAGTGCCTCTACAATCCTTTCATTATCCTATAAAATTTCTCCTTTGACTATGATTTGGGATAGGAAGTTTACTCTTGATCTTCCATTAGCTAACCTATGGAAGAAAGCAGTGTTTGCATCACCTTCCTTGATCCGTGTCACCTTCATTTTTGCCTCCAACTGATTTCTTCCTGTTTAAGCAAAGTCTCTAGATCCCCCTTCCTCAAATCTCTTTCCTCTTTCTCCACCCTATTGAGGGGCCTAATCTGCTCCACACTATCTGATCGTTCAATGATTTGACAACACTACTTTCCTGGTCATAATCAAACCTAAGGAGTCCTAGTTCCAAACTTTTAGGTTTTCCTTTATAAACTTAAGAGATCTCATGAAACGAAAGCCAGCTTAATCCGAGGTTGCAAACTCCCTATTGGTCCACCAAGAGTTCACCTTATCTGCAAAAGAGGGATGGGTTAGCCACATATTTTCAAAAAGAAAGGGAAAAGTGCCACTTCTAACAGACTCAAAAGATAACATGACAGGTCAATGATCAGATGTAATCCTGGGAAGATCACTCTAGATGATATTGAGAAAATGATCTTCCCACTCGGCCAATATGAGACATCTATCCAATCTACACCAAATTGTAGAATCTTGACAATTTGACTAGGTATATTGCCCTCCAACCAGAGGGTAATCCGAGAGTTCCATATGATTAATTAGATTATTGAACATGCGCATGCTCCTATTGACTTGATCTCTCCTACTTTTTTTGCTTACAAACCTGGTGATGTCAAAGTCCTCAATTAGGCATCAATGTCTATCCCACCCATACATAATGTCGCGTAACTCATTCCAAAAGACCTCCCTATCTCTTATACCGTTTGAACCGTAAGTATTGTCCAATATGGGCGATATGTATCGTGTATCAAGTGGCTCGATACAATACGAGCATGTTGGATACGATAATAAAAAAAGCACCGTATCGGTCCGATATGTTTGAGGGATTAAGCATTCTAGGAAACCATTATCTAAGTTTTATAGCACACTTAAGAATTTGAGGGATTAACTACTCTAGCATTGGCCCTTTACTACTGATTTAGAGCAATAGAAACGTCAATGGGAAAAATTTATGATTGCTTGCTTACTTCTGGTTTAGATTCTGATTCACATGGTTTTAAAGATCAGATCCTTGCTAGTGAGACATTACCTAACGCTGCTAATGCTTATTCTTGATTGTTGCGCTCAACTTTGGGACAGAGCTCCAATGTAACTACTTTTACTGTCACCACTTTAGAGGCTTCTGTTTTAGTCTCTAGCAGTGGGAGTCGTGACTATGGATCTCGTGGCAATGCTCGTGGTGTTTGTGGAAGCCGTGGCTTTTGTGGTGGTTCTTATAATGGTGGTCATACAGGTGGACGTGGTGACTGGAAGTGCGATCATTGTGATGGTACTAATCATACTGAATCTTATTGTTGGGTGAAGTATGGTAATCTAGATTATGTGCATTAGGTTACAGTTGGTTCTTCACAATCACAATCTCCTTCTACTTCCTCTGTACATGTTCTTCCTAGTTCTGATTCTCGTGATGCACTCGCTACTTAGCTAAACGAGTTGGTTCAGACATTGCGTACTGCTTTTCCCTCTTCATCTACTACTTTACTAGCTGAGTCAGGTAATACTTCATGTTTGGCCCATTCGCCTTCGTCTTAAGTTCCAAAGCTAGCTCACATATGTGTGGTATACCATCTCTCTTTTCTGATTTCCATTATGTTAAACATCATATTGTTTTAGCTGATGGTTCTTCTTGTCCTATCTTTGGAAAAGGTGTTCTCAGTCCTACTAATTCGTTATTCTTACCCTTTAGTCTCTATGTTCTTAATTTTCCTTTCAATTTGCTTTCGGTTAGCCAATTGACTAAAACATTACATTTTTCTATAACTTTTTCTCTTACCTCTGTTTTTTTTTTTTGATAACTTGGGTGTCCGGGCCTTAGCGTTTTCTCTTACCTCTTGGATCGCTGATAAACCTGTAAGGGGGGTTTTGGTGGATCAACCAATGTCAGCGGAAGAGTAAGAGAAGGGAAAGAGGGCTTTGCCTCACGACTAGATATAAGATCTACCGGCATATGCTAACCCTGTGAAGAAAAGAAGGTGGTGGATTGGTCATGAACGTGTGTGCAGATTTAGTCGTGATGGAAGATCCAGGGGTCAGCCTTTTGAGAGGGTTGGTTTAGTTAGACCCTTGTTAAAACAAGAAGTTGGTAGGTCCAGATCCGGTTCCAGGTCCAGGCCCAGTTTCAGGTCCAGATCTAGATCCTTCAAGCGGTTTGGTCATGAACGTGTGGGCAGATTTGGGGGGAATAAGGGCCCAGGGGTGCTAAAGGAACGGTTGGGCCTAGCGGGTTCAGACAAGTGGCAAAAGAAGGTAGATCGTTTTGGTTTGGGGGGTGGTTCGAATTCTGAGGAGGCTTCTTTGGGTATTGTTCTGGCCCAAAAGTCGATGGGTGGGTTGGTTGAGGAGGTGGTAAATGAGTTTATTGGTGGGCCGATGGATAAACCAGTTGAGCCTGCTGGGCCAAGCCAGGAGACTTTTAAGGCCTTGATGGACTCCTCTTTAAAGGCTTTGGAGCCTTATTTTTCTCTGATTCATAAGAGCTTGGATCAACTTCATCTTTTTCTGCAAAACAGTACAATTGATAGTAATAAGGTTTTGAAGAATACAGGTTGTCTCACAAGTATTCCGTCCTGCTGCGTTACATCCTCATCGGTTTCTTCTTTGTGTGATATTGGATGTCCGGTGTGCCTGAAGCGTCAAAAGGAGGAAACAAATGGTTGTGCTGACACTGAGATGAAATTTGAAGACATTGTTTTGGCTTCTTTGCCCAAGAGCGTTTATCCCTCATCTATTTCTTCTCCGATGGACTGTCCGACTGATGTCAATATGTGCAAACAAATTCTTCCGATGAGCAATGTAGTATTGAAGAGTCATGTAGGGGTTTCTTCTTGTTGTGAAGATGTTGAGGTTGCACCTGACTTTTCCTCAGATCAGATGGTATTTCTAGATTTACTCCAAACAGGTTATAATGAAAAGGTAGCGATATCAGCGGTGTAGAAGAAGGGTAACGCTTTTACCCCTCTTTTTCCTTCTTTTTGTGCAGTAGAGGATTTCAGAGGCCAGATATAAAGTTTGCCGTTGAATCAGTGTTTCTCTGCCCTTGAGATTGATGCATAGATCAGATATGTTCAGAGGCCAAATAATTTCTCATGATCTTGATAAATTTGATGAGTTATCACAGGCTAAGTCGTATTTGTCTTTGAAGTTTTTAAATTTTCGTTCTCAGGTCCCTGCTAAATCTTTAGACTGTTCTTTCGTTTTCTTCCAGATGGAGCCATGGAGGGTTGGCATAAGAGAGGTATGATTTTATTTTCTTGCTTGGGTAATTTTTCTTTTCATTTACCTCTTTCCCTGGTGAGCTTTGTATCAAGTACCATAGAGCCAAGTGCTTTTGCTGATTCGTCATTTCAATTTAAAATGAAAAAGCTGGATCCGAAGCTGAATATTTCCTCTAATGAGATTACCAATGCTTCTTTGGGTTTGGAAGAGGAAGGAGTGGAAATGGGCTGTTTTGATGAGAGTGTTGTTCCTGAAGAGAGTTTTCTATCTGAGGAGGCGGTGAAATTTAATTCCGATAGAGTTTTGTCTGATGATTGGGTGGGGGTAGAAGATGTAGCTAATCTGTTTAGATTAGAAGCTACGGATTTAAATGGGTTTAATGTTGATATGTCTGAAGTGGTGGCTAGATTTAGAAATGCTCGAGAAGTCTCGTCTAAAGGTGCTTCACCTTTAGTGAGGGAACTTCGGAATTTGGAGTGGAGCCTTAAATATCATAGGAGGCCGTCAAAGACTAGTTCATAAGAGAGTTTGTCTAAGGTGAATCGATGAGGATTATTAGTTGGAATATTAAAGGTTTGGGGGGTGATAACAAGAAGAGAGCGGTTAAAGAAGCTTGTAGGAAGTTTAAACCGTGGCTCGTGGTTATTCAAGAGACTAAAAAAAGTGACATTGGCAGGAGATTGATTCGTAGTTTGTGGGGCACTCATAATAGGAATTGGGTTTGTTTGCCAGCAGTGGGGTCTACGGGGGAATTCTGATTAATGTGGGATATTGATAAGCTAGAAGGTGGAGAGGTGGATATTGGTGCTTTTTGTATTTCAGTGAATTTTAAATGTTTGAACGATGGATTTCTTTGGAAGCTCTCTGGTGTTTATGGTCCTAATGCGTATAGAGCTAGAGAGGATTTTTGGGTGGAGATTCGTGATGTTGCTCGTACGACTTTGATTCCGTGGTGTTTGAATAAGGATTTTAATGTGGTCAGATCTGAAGATGAGCGTAATAGGGAGATTAGGGTTACCAGGAGTATGAGGAAGTTCTCTTCCTTGGTGCAAGATCTTGCTTTGGTGGATTATCCTTTAGTTGGAGGTCGCTTTACATGGGCTAATCTTCAAGATAATGCCCTTTGCTGTAGATTGGAATGGTGTTTGGGTTCGGTTGAGTGGGATGAGCATTTTCCGCATTTGTCCCAGAAAATTTTGCCGAGAACAACTTCTGATCACTGGCCCATTCTGATTTCAGTTGAGATGGTTCGCAATGGTCCTTCCCCATTCCGTTTTGAAAATATGTGGCTTACCAATAGACACTTTAAAGATGAGATCAAAGGTTGGTGGGAGGAGAGGGATAGGAATCTGTATAATCATTCGGGTTTTAATTTTATGAGATCCTTGAAATTTCTTAAAGGCAAGATTAAATGTTGGAATAATGAGACTTTTGGTGATGTTCCTTTGCGTAAAATAGCTTTGTTTGGGGAAATTGAAGAGATAGACCCTTTGGGAACAACAGAAGGGATTATCTGATGGGGAGAGGGATAGGAGGAAGTCTAAGGGAAGAGTTGGATCTTATTTTGAAACAGGAAGAGATTAGTTGGAGACAGAAATCGAGGCTAACTTAGATTAAGGAAGGGGATGGAAATATTGGTTTTTTTTCATAAAATGGCTAGTGGGAGATCGAAAGTGAATGCTATTTCGAGTTTAATGGTGAACGGAGAGAGGATTGTGGAGGTGGGTGATATCACTGAGGCTATGATGGAGTTCTATAGTTAGCTTTATGCTTCGAAGTAGGAGCTGAGTTTCAATCTTAGGAATATTTCTGGGGATGTGCTTTCTTCTAACCAGATTGAGTGGTTGGAAAGACCTTTTAAGAGGTAAGAGGTGAAAGGGGTTATTTTGGGTATGAAGGGAGATAAAGCTCCGAGTCCGGATGGTTATACTTTGGCTTTTTATCAGGATTGTTGGGAGGTTGTTAATGATGATCTTATGAGAGTGTTTGATGAGTTTTATACGAATGGTGTGATTAATAAGATTACAAATGAGGCCTTTCTGGTGTTGATTGCAAAAGAAGCTGGAGCTAATGAGCTTAAAGATTTTAGACCCATCAGTTTGATCACTAGTCTTTATAAGATAATTGCGAAGGTGTTGGCAGAAAGACTTAAAGGTGTGATTGGTGGTCTTGTTTCGTCGAATCAATCTGCTTTTATTGCATGGAAGCAGATCTTGGATAGTGTTTTGGTGGCGAATGAGATGGTTGAGGAGAGAGAGGAGTGGTGTCCTAGGGCTTTTGTGTAAATTGGATTGGGAGAAGGCTTATGATAGGGTGGAATGGGGTTTCATTGACTCGGTGTTGGAATGGAAGGGGTTTGGAGATAAATGGAGGAAATGGATTACTGGGTGTATCTCTAAGGTCTCCTTTTCTTTTCCTTTTTAATGGGAGTGTGCATGGGCATTTTCAGTCTTCTAGAGGTATTAGACAAGGTGAGCCTCTTTCTCCTTTTCTTTTGACTTTAGTTGGTGATGTTTTGAGCAGGTTTTTTTCCAGAGCTAAGAGCTAAGAGTTTGGGTCTCATTAGGAGGTTTTTGGTTGGTCGTAATAGGGTGCCTGTGTCCCATTTACAGTATGCTGATGATACTATTATATTCTTTGAGATGGTAGAGGAACATGCATACTAGATCAAGGCCATATTAAGATGTTTCGAAATGGTATCTGGCCTCAAAGTTAATGCGGAGAAATCAACAATTACTGGGTTTCATATGGAGCAGGATCGATTACAGCAGTTTGCTGATTATCTGGGTTATTGTATCACCAGTTTGCCGATTAGGTACCTCGGATTGCCATTGGGGGATTGTGGTAGATCTCTATCGTTTTGGACTCCAGTCATTGATAGGGTGGAAAAGAGATTAGCTACTTGGAAAAGAAATTACTTATCTTTAGGGGGTCGGGTTACTTTGATTCAATCGGTTTTATCCAGTTTACCTATTTACTATCTTTCTCTTTTCCATGTCCCGGTGAGATTTAGTAAGAAGTTGGAGAAAGCGCAAAGGGATTTCCTTTGGGATGAAGAGATCATAAGAGAGATCACTTGGCTAAGTGGAGTGTGGTGTGCAAGAGCAAAGATGCAGGTGGCCTTAATTTAGGTAATATTCAGTATCGAAATTCACCTTTGCTTAGAAAATGGTTATGGTGTTTTGGCAACGACACCGAAGCTTTATGGTACAAGGTAATCGTAAGTAAATTCGGGAAAGGGTTAAACGATTGGGATATAAACCAGTTAGCAAGAATCTAAACTCGTAGCCCTTGGAAGGCCATCCCTTCTATGGCTCCCTCTTTTCATTCTCTTATCGTTTTGGGGTGGGAAAGGGTTCAAATATTCGATTTTGGTTGGGTTTATGGTGGGCTCAGTCCATTCTTAGAGTCAGGTTTCATCGGTCATTTATGGTGGTGCAAAATAGGGATGCAACTGTTTCTGACATTCTTTCTTGGTCTTCCACAAGTTTGGTGTGGAATCTTATCTTTAGAAGAGATCTTAGAGCTGCTGAGTTGGAGGAGTTGTCAAGTTTATTTGATACTCTCCAGTTTTGTTTTATTGACTCTGAGTGTCCAGATATCCGAGTTTGGTCCTTGGAATCTAATGGTGTGTTCTCTACCAAATCTTTTTTTCAATTCCTTGGTAGGGAAAATAATTCTGGTCAACCTACTTTTTGTACTTCCAAGTTGTGGAAGGCCAAAATTCCTCCGAAAGTGAGACTTTTTGTATGGACTGCTATTTTATACCGAATTAATACCTACGAAATACTTCAAATGAGGAGAGGTTATTTGGCTCTCTCTCCACATATTTGATTTTTATGCAGGAATCAAGGGGAGTCAGAGGATAATCTGTTCGTACATTGTGCAATCGCCAGTGGGATTTGGTTACATTTTCTGAGACTTATGGGTGTTGAGTGGTTTATGTCGGAGAGCTTGGTTGCTTTGTTTGATCAGTGGAGATTTCGAGGATTTGGTCAGAGAGGAAAGATTTTTTCTGAAGCTCTCTTCTTTTCGATCATTTGGGGCATTTGGAGCGAAAGGAACAGACGTATCTTCGAGGAGGTTCAGAGGCCGGTCTCATGGTTGATTGATTCCATTACAGGGATGGTGGTGGGTTGGGTGGCAATTAGGAAGTAATTTTAGGGCATTTCTATGGATTAGATTACTAGATGTTGGGGTGTTTTGTTACATTCTTCGACGGCTTGCTCGTTGAAGCGGGCGGTATGGTGTGCGCCGGCTGGGGATTGTATTAAGTTGAATTTTGATGGTTCTTCTTTGGGAAATCCCGGTAGATCTAGGATTGGTGGGGTCTTCAGAAATTCGCTTGGTGAGGCTACTCATGTGTATTCGGGTCCGATTGGTGATGCAGATTCTAGTAGGGGCCTGATTGCTGGTCTGAAAGAATCTAGGAAGCTTAATTTGGAGTATATATAGGTTGAAGGGGATTCTTCTTTTGTTATTTCTTGGATGTCAAGATATGGAGATTTACATGAAGATATGCCCATTGGATTAGTCAGGCTCGGTTTTTGGCAGCCGATTTTAGAATCTCTTTCTCTCATGTTTTGAGATCTGCTAATGAGATGGCAGATGAGTGGGCTAGAAGAGGAGTGGATAGACAATATTTTGATGCAGGAAAGCCAATGGGGAGGATATTGTGAACCATGATGGATGGGATTGTGTTGTTGTTTCCGACTTTTTCTTATACTTTTTATATAGTTGTTTTATTTGCTTTTTGGATCACATTTCGTGATTTCTTGTTATTTCTGTAATTCTTGATGATTAATAAAAAATTGTTATTAATGATCAAAAAAAAAACTATAAGCTGATTTTATAATGGAACCATCTTCAAAATGTACAGACTTGTTAGACCAATTAATGGCTGGCTCAAGTATCCAGATAAATATCATGTTCTCCTTGTAAAATTGTTGGACAACATCTCAGTTTTGTAAAGAGTCAGTACCAGTTTAGATGGGAAGTTGGATGTTTATGAAAAAGCCATTCATGTAAAAAGAGGTCTTAGAACAATACACACCTTTCATTCCAAGAATTTCGTGGAGAGCCAGTAACCTCAACACCTCCACCAACTAACGAAACCTCTACATCTCCTAGATCCTGCACTCCATCTGCTTATTCCAATAAAAAGAATTAAATCAGATGCACATGGACTGCATAGCAATCACTATAAAACATTTAAAAAATTAACTTGAATGTATAGCAACACATTAATAACTCAAGGTTAGTAAAAACACCAGTAGCCAACTCTGTGGAGCCTGACATTGGACAGTGGGCATCCACGGGAGATGGGTTATGGTTGGACAGTATGACTTGGTCCATGTTTTCTGATTCTTCGAGTTGCATTCTTATTTTGGCTTCAATGACCTTCTGTTCTTCCTGAATCACATAACAATTAACAAAATAAACTTTCTAGAAACTAATAAAAAAAAGCCTATAAACCTCCAACCCGTTCATGTAGAAAATGGCTATGCTCATTTACAGAAGAAAAACATAGCACCCATCAAAGATAAAAGAAATCGTTACAGCTTGCTCCCGGCCCTTTTCTTCCTTGGTTCTTGCACCACGGTAATCAACAGCATAGCTTGTATATTTGCAAAACGGGCACCTTTAACAGCTAAGGAACTCAATCTACAAGATCTCAAGAAGTTTTGGAGCTCAAAACATTTAAAAGTACAATAATGGTTGATTATACACACACACACACACACACACACACAGATAGCTGCATCTCAAGTTCCATTCCAGTCATAGAGGAATAGAGTATTTTTCCTTTATTTATTTCTATTTCTCCTTCAATCCAAAAGAGAGAAGAAAGATTTTTTTTTTTTTGGGTAAAAGAGATAGGTTCAGTTCTTCCGTTTTTCTTCCCTGTTTGAAACTATTGAAAAAGAATTAACTATAAAGACTTTGCCCAATTTGGATTTGTTAACAATTGGTTCGATTCACCTCTCCTTTCGGAATTATACTCAAGTTTCTGCTGCAAAATTCTCCCTTTATGGGGTCCTATTGTTTATATAAGGGTTGAAAGAAATTTCTCAGATGCTTAATATCATTGGAAACTTTTCTTCAACCCAAGAAAATACCAACAACTCCATAACCCAATTGGAATTAGCACAAACAGAACTTCAAAAGAAATGCTTTATTTTCAATAAAATCAAAGACACGGAGTACAGGAGACGCAAACGTGTTAATAGACGTCTGAAGAGATCCAGAACAACAAATAAACAAGAAATTAAAGCAGTTATCAAGTAAAGAGGATACTGAATATAATGGGCGGCATTTGACGGATTCATCTGCAGAAAACACTCTGTAAAAAAGTCCACATGAAAGAAAACAATAAACCCAATTGCAAATCAGATCCATTTGAAGAATGAAAAAAAAAAACAAAAACAAATCACAAAAATTACGAACAAAAGAGAATCTCACAAAGAAGGGGGGTGGGGAAATCAAACCTACCTGTGCAAATTCCTTTCTTGCAACATCTTGACCGATTCAAACTCGGATAGTACTGCAAATCATAGACGCAAAAAACCAAAACAATCAAGAACTATAACCCAAAAAAAATTAAAATATATCCAAAAAAAAAAAAAAAAAGATTGATACAGAAACAGAAGAGGAATTACGAAGAAACAAATGGGGCACTCTTCAAGGTCAGGATTAGAATCTTCAACGCCATCATAGCAAGGTGCGAGCTTTTCTGAGATGATTAGCTTTCGAAGCCTCTTGTAATCAATATTGGAGCGTTGACGAACCAGCCGTTGCGGCCTCGTAAACCGCTCCTCTACCGTACTCCGTCTATTGCAATTGCAAATCCGATTCCCCATCGATAAAAATCTTCATCAATTTTCGGTTCTTGCCATAATCCGCTCTTCTCTTCTCTTCTTTTAGGGTTAGGGTTTGGTTCTTCTTAGTTTCCTTTTGATTCTGATCTTTCGTTCTCTTTTCCTTATAATAACAGTTTCTGCAGAGACGCAAAGTAAAAAAGTAGCAGAAAGAGATAGAAGAGACAACGACAAGCCTTCTACGAGAAAGAAACTAGTAGTTACCTATAGTTGCATTTTTTCCTTTTTCTTTAATGCCAAATAACGAAAATGTTCCGGTTGACGTGGACAGTCATGCACTTTTGTCCTTTCTCGTTGTCAGAGAACCAGATCGTACTACGATATCTGTTTCTCGCGCGAAACACGTTTCTGAGATTCTATTTCATTGGACAAATTTACCCTGATATTCGATCAAATTTACACATCTTTGACTAAGGGCCCATGGCGTATTACCTTCTTCTGTTTTTTCATCTCCTATAAATCTAATAAAAAGTAGGGTAAATTACATTCACACCCTCTTAGATTTGGTGTAATGACAATAAGTACCGCGCTCAAACCGTAACCTCACAAACATCTTCCTATAATTTGACAATACCTTACAACAATCCCATTCCGTTAGTAACTGTCAATAAAATAACAAAAAATTTGTTTTTTCTGCTTATAACAACTTATTTTAAGGGCAAAATAGTCGTTACAATAAAATTTGTGAAAATCCTCTTTTAATTATATGATAAATTAATAATTTACATTATTATAATTTTAGCATACTGTTAGGATCCCACACCCATCAAATATAGGCTTACTTTTTGGGTTAAAAGTACTTAGACACTCTTCTCGTTATAAACCGGTTTATAAGGGTGAGTTCAACCCGTAATACGTACTTAAAGGTAACGACCCGATAAGAGTGGTACTATGGTCAAAGAGAACCTCATGACCCATATACTCTTTTCTTTATTGACGGTCGCACCTATGTACCCTAATCTACTTATCTTCATAGAACAAACTGTATACGACATAAAGATATTTAATGAGATCATTAAATAATAAAATAAAATAAAATATTTTAACCTGACAAAACTCGCTTCAACGGGATTAGATTCTATGACCTCTTCAAAAAAATACATCATTACTCAAACAATCTTGCCATCAATGATTGGACTTGTGAAAAATAAACTAGGGCATAGGGAATCACAAGTGTGCAACTTGGACCCGGTTACGCCAAGCTTGAGCCAATTGCAATGCAGTGACTTTTGGGCTTGAGATCAACTGTTAGAGGGCAATGGTACTGACTTTTGGACAATGATTTTTTTTTCTTTTTGGGTAAATTACAAGCCTCCAGGGTGAAAGTATAATTTAACCTTTCTTTTTTTGGGCAATTCAAGGAGTTGCTTCTACCATTATATATTCTTTGAATTGATAACGAAATGTTCCTAACATGGAATGGTAGGTTCTGTAGTTGACTAACTTTGGGCAGCCGCCGGTCCACTTCTCTTCCGTGTTTTTTTTTCTACACCAAAGAAAGGAATCCAAATCAATGGAGTCGCAGCAATTCCAAGGGATCTATGAAGATAAACGCCATTTCAAAACTATAAAAATTGGACTCTAGTACCATAATTTCTCAATAAAACAAGTGGAAGAGACCGTGAAAGAGAGAGGTTTTAAAAATACATCATATTGTAGGTTGTTATTGGAGAAAGCAGCATTAGCCTTCATATATAAATATTGTTTTGCTTCTCTTGTGCAGCAGAGTCAAAACACATCAAAAACTAACAGAGATTTACTTGGATGTTCTGAGTCTAAATCACTTGAATTAGAGTAGGGGTTTTCAATCAGTAAAAGAGGACTAGGCAGGAAGATATTGCTTCCTGGGCATATGCAGACTGAACAAAGCAACCTTATCAAAAAAAAAAGACTGAACAAAGCAAGGTTTTAAATTTCGCCGGCATGCCGGCAAAATGTCGCTATTTTTCATTCTGTGACATGGCAAAATATTGCGATATATCCAAATTTTGCCAAAATATTGGCGAAATTTTGCCAGACCCCCAGCCGAAATTACAGGCGAAATCGGAATTTAAAACCTTGGAACAAAGACACTACTGCATCCCAAACTCGAACTCTAAATCATGATTCCGAAGAACAAAGTTTATAAAACTTGTGGGAACTCTGTGCATTCGCGTAAAACTTCAAATCAATATAGCAACAATAAGATAATCACACAGAATGATACAACTACCATAAATGAATAAAACAAATTACTTAAATAAACCAATTTGAACAGATCAAGGGGGCACAAATTGTTGTCAACATTTCAATTTATCAAATATCCAAAAACTCAGGAAAAAAAAAATACTTGGAACTAAAAATTAAATGGCAAACATATGCTTACCTAGCCAAAAAAAAAAAAAAAATGATGCAAAAAACATTGATATACCATGAGCCTAATCAATCATCACTACTACTAAAAGCCTCAAAAATCAAGACCAAACAGAAATATGGATCTTCACTATATTTCCTGCTAACATCAGACAAAACTCATATGCATGTCTACATTTAAGACAAACCATGCCTTTGGAAGGAAGCATATTAGAAAGGCCAAACCCTAATTTACTGAATATGTCATACTTAGCATGTTGTAGCCAGTGGTAACATAGCCATGTTTCTGCAACCCTAAGTTTTGAGGCAAATTTTGTCATTGAGAAGACCCAATGTATCAACTTCTAAGATACGGATTTTAATCATAATTTGACTAAAATATAATCTTCTCTATCCATTCAAATCAAACAACCATGGAATTATAAGCATGGGTGAATAGCTTACAACCTCGAATGGCATTTCCTCTACATTTACCTCTGCTAGAGTGCAGCAGGAGCTCCTCTTGAAGCATCGTATGATCCTCCCCGAACTACGCCAGAATTAGTTACAGCAACACCACCACCACGGCCAACAGCAACACCACCAGAAGCAGCAGCAGCAGCACTAGAACCAACACCGCTACCACCACCAGTAATGGAACCACTGCTTTTGCCATATGCATGCATTCCTCCTCCCACTGCCCCAACACCCATCTGAACCTGTCGCCCGTAACCATCTACAAAATAACCACTACCTTGGACAGCAGGCAGATATGAAGGGTCTGGGTTCCCATATGTGCTCGTAGCATACGGGTTTGGTCCTACACAACAATAATTAGTAGTGAGTTAAAACAGAAACCATGAAAAGGAAAACGATGAAAATAAAATTGAATGTTAATACTTGTTTTGTGCTACACAAATAATACGTTTGTCTAGCGAGATGAAAGAAGATTACGATGAAGATAAAATTTACTTAAAAAAAGGGTTATAATCGAAATGAATCTTAACGAAGGAAGCCTCATTTAATGTTTATGAGTTCACTACTAGAAAGACGTTAGATTTAAGGGACTAAAAGCTAGTCTGTGAAATTGGAATATGTGAAAGTACATTTAGACAAGTGAAGTTCACCAAATCATCTGCCACATGGGAAAACCATGTCACACAAGGGTCTAACCTAGTGCATTTCCGCAGTCTACCCAGCCTCTACATGCATACAATCCAATATTATAGGCAAAAGGATTTCGGGTTTACCTCACCAAAATTAGTTTCTTGGTGAGACCTGGATTTTTTTTACCACTTGAAGGGATCAGTGTTTTAAAGGTCGCTTTCGTTGGATATTTCACCACTAGGTCCAAGGGAATTTCACTGAAATTTCAAGAGCTATTGTCATTTTAGCTAGATATCTTGCCAAAGGGAGAGAAATTGGGGGGAATTTAAAAAAAAAATGAAATTCTTCTAATGAAACTTCAGGGACCACTAAAAGATGCATAATTACACACAAATAACTTAAAACATAACAATGAACAGTTATTCACAATAATTAGCACCCATTTAAGGAACTAATAAATGTGCCGCCAATATGAACAGGTGTATAAAATGTGTCTTACCATCCAAACAAAATCAAAACATATCTAAATGCCATAAAGAACAACGTAGAAATGTAATTTCCAAATACATAGTCCAAAACAAGCTCACAAATGACAATCATATCACCGAGTGTCAAGTTGGCTTGAAGTCAAAATTCCAAGCGTGACCGTAGCATAATTTACATGGGGCACACCATTATAATTACATTTCTTTTATTAATGCCTTATAATGTTTTTCAATTTTTAAATTCTTAGCACTTATATTTATAAATTTAATAGAAAATTTCAAGTTTTAATGTACGAAAAGAGGAAAAAAAATACTCCCCAACAGTTTTATTTTCATCTCCTTTGGATTAAATATAATCATTTTCAATGCATGTAAATGCATCAAATAGATGCAACATGGATTTTTTATCTAAATAATTTAATAAATTATTATTTTACAAAATCATCAAATGGAGATGTTAAATTTGGAGTAGAAACCCAACCCTCTCGAAAGATTGAAAATTTTGAATTTACTAGAGGTTTATTTTACTTTCAAAGAAGCGATAATTTTTTTGGCAAAAAAAAAAAAACCAAATCTGGCATAATTTTGGTGACATAAGCAAAACTTCGACAACATCAAGGAAAACAACAAATACTTCTAGGGATTAGGAAAATAATGAAATTCATCAAACTTCGCCAAAATTTAAACCATGGAAGTTATGATGTGGCAAATCTAGACAACTGACTTAACACAAAACCCTCTAGACAGGTCAAGTGGCCAATACTTCTACCCATAGTGTTTAAACTCGGAAATCAGCTCGGGATCGGCCGAGACGGACCGACTGAGATTATTTAAAAAAAGAAAAATAAAAACCTGACTCATTCCGATCCCGAGATGGATCGCCCGATACATCTCGGGATCGGAACGAGTTAGGGGCTTTGGCGTTTTTCTCGTTTCGGAACCAACTCGGGGATCGTCCCCATCCGATCCCTTACACCATGCTTCTACCAACATTTTTTCCATAGCAACACAAACCCCATTAATTCATGTGTACTCGCTTTTGTAAATGCAATAGCAATAACCAATTATTTAATAACATTAGAGTTCTCTATAAGAAAAAGTTATATTTAGACGATACATTTTTGCCATGTGGTATATGTATTTGGGGTTGAAGGTTGGTATAAGAAGTAAGATCATGTGAAAGTGGACGGTTGGGTTCACCAAATCATTAGCCACACGATGTCACTAACATTGTCACTCTTGTGCATCTAACCAATCCAACTGTCCTCATATTTATATGCAAAAAAGAAAAATTATAGTATAACACAAAACAATAATAAACTTGAAATATGAAAATATAAGGTCTCTTCGTCGTTATACTAGACCTGCTTTCGAGCCTCCTCCAGACCTGAATACCATTTCACTTAATCGTTGTAAACCAAAATACAGTTATGTACTAAATTATAGAAGAGATCAATAATATCATTACCATCATAAATGACCCAAAAATGTTGAATGTGTGATTAAAGATCTAAGTATCTACTCGTGTAATAACAATTCCATCAAATGATTAACACAATTTTGATTTGTCAGAAAGGAATATATACCCATATCCATGTGTGTTGGACATGAGTAGGTGAAGTGATGGCAAGGAATCATAAGACTAATCCCAGTTAAGAGATAAACATAATAAATGATACTGCAATGAAGTTCATATGAACAATATAGAGAGAAATGAGGAGTTGGAAGGTGAAAAGCAATGGAGAAGATTAAAAAAACACTGATACTGCTATATAGCTTCTGGGGTTAAAACTCAAGACAAGGAAACTAACTCAATATGATACATGAGCACAGGGCCCACGTACAAGCACATGCACATACATATTAAACTCAATGTTAGGAAATTAACCTTACACTGTAAACTAAAGCCGTTTATCCAAGACCGTAACAGAATTGCTAGATTCTAACTCCCTTGCATGTATTTCCTATAGAAACATAGAGTTGAAACACAGAAAGTGGGTTTTTATTGTTGTTCACTCTGATTTCTTTTTTAGAAATAGTTTTGATATCTTACACATCATGATGTAAAGACAATGGGTTTCTCAGGTTCTACCTTATACAGAGAGGATTAAGATGTGTATGGAAAGACTAACTTTTTCTTTCTACCTTTTTGTTTGGGGGAAGGAACAAATTTCTTCCTTCAAGGGCTTTCGGAGCAGTAGACAAGAAAATTAACATGTTTTTCTTGTTTCTTTTTTTTTTTTTTTTCCTCTCTTCAAACAGACGAACAAATCTCCTTCAACAAGGGCTTTGGGATAGTAGATAACAAACTGAATATATTTTCCTCTCTCTCTCTCTCTCTCTCTCTCTCTCTCTCTCTCTCTCTCTCTCTCTCCCACGC
>JAUPMG010000003.1:6281172-6293904 GCA_031762675.1 Pachysandra terminalis
ATGGACGAGCCACTCCAAAGTCATATTGGGAGATGGTCAAGGACTTGATGGTTGATGCAGATAAGAGGGAGTTGCTAACAGATAGAGCTGAAAGCCTCTTGCTTTGCTTGCAGCGGTTCCCCGGTCTCCCACAAACGACCTTGGACATGAGCAAAATTCAATACAACAAGGTTTTAGATTCTTCTCCCATTTGAAACCTCAATTTGGACTTGATTCTTTATAGCTCATTTTACCACTTCTTTGCTTTTCAGGATGTTGGAAAATCGATTCTAGAGAGTTACTCGAGAGTTTTGCAGAGCCTGGCATTTAATATCGTCGCTCGTATTGATGATCTACTTTACGTCGATAACTTGACAAAGCATTTTGTATTCATAGGGTATAAATTTTGTATTCATAGTGAGTTCTCTGTTGATTGGAAAGTTTGAAGGAATATTTTTGTTTTTTTTTTTCTCAATTTTTTTTTACACGTATTCCATATTCATAAAAAATATTAATATCTACATTTTTTTAAGCACTTGAAATTTTTTAATTCAATCGGATATCCATTTAAATCTCGGATTCGCATTTAATCAGATTCGAATATTTAATCGGATTCGGATCTTTATCGGATTCGAATATGGATCTAATAAAATAATCGGTTTCGGATTTAATATCATACACGAAAGATCTGATGGATCTTTAATCGAATATGGATCTACTGACTTTTAATTGGGTCAAACTCAAATCACAGTAGATCCGGCCCGAATCCGACCCATTTACAGCCCTAAGCCAAACCCTAACTTGACCCATCTGACTCACGGATTATCAAACCCTAACCATTAGAGGTGGAGCGGGTTACCTGTTTAACCCGCCCCATTTGACATCCTTGTTCGACCCCATTGCATTTCGCGCCATTTCTCTCTCTCTCTCTCTCTCTCTCTCTCACTCATGATAAAGTGAAACAGAAAAATCTTGAAGAAAGAGAGAGGAGATATACTGATGAAAACAAGAATATTTTCTCATTTCTTGGTCAGATAGATGAATACAACAACAGAAATTCAAGGAAACCCACTAATCTAATCGAAATCTACAATTCTTCTCAAATTCGAAACCCAAAACCATGAAGAAAACGAATCAAAAGAGAAAGCACGGTATATCAAGAAAGTGTAAACAATAAACTCATCAAGCTAATGAGAGAATAGCAGAGACGACGATGACCCAACGAACCAAAGCCGTTCATAGCATCAGAAGAATCATCTCTACCGTTAACTGACCTTCTTTTCTTCTTCCAACGATCTCTGAAAGAACCCATCATCGAATAGAAGGATTTCGGTAAATCTTTAATGCAAGAACAGTAGATACAATCGATAAAATGATGGAAAACTCGGTGCACAAGCAAGGCGCATCTGATCGACGACGACCCATACTGTTTCCTGGCGCCGGCAAATGCGGCATGAACACCCCCGACGAGTTTGGGGCGTTTGGTCGATTTCCCGGCATTTGGCCTTCACGAAAGGCTCCACCATAAGCAGAGTAGTTGAGGAGAAACCCTATTCCATGAACAGAGACGGCTCCATTGATATACAGGTCAGGGTAAGTGATCCGACTGCCGTCGACTGTGAAATTCGATCTTGAATTGTTGGTAACAAGGATTGATTTGTTGTGTAAGAGGGTTGGGAGGCGAGAGCCGATCTTGAAGCGTTGGAGATCGGAGAAATTGAGCTTCTGAGGGACAACGTGGTAAGGAAATATTGAAGGGTCGATTTGGAGAGCGAGAGAAGAGAAAGCGTCGTCGCTAGGGATGAAGAGGGTTGCTGTGAGAGGGAAGGTTGATGGGTCGGTAAGGGAGAGGACGTTGGCCCAGTTTAGGAAGTCGCCGGTGCCGATAAGAGCGGTGATGATGTTGCCGAGTTGCTCTTGGGTTGGTGGTTTTTCAGGAGGGAAGGAACGAGCGGTGGATAATTTGGCTGAGGAGAGTTGAGGGTTGATGAGCGTGAGGGTTGTGAGGAAGAGCAGTAGGGCGGGACTGAGGTTGTCCGCCATTGATGACAAGTCTGTGTGAGAGATTTCTTTCTTTGTGGGAACGAAGAGAACCGCTTCTTGCTTTCTTTCTTCGTGGGAATGAAGCGATCAAGTTTAAATGTAGCAGGAAGGTTCTTTTGTAGACGAACTAACCGGTGTTGGGCAGGACTGGTCCGATCCCACGCCACGATACAACTATTGTATTGTATCAAGTGGGATCTTAGATCGGACTGGTCCAATCGAGACCAATCGCCATGTTTTACATCCTCACCTAAAGTTGAGCTCTTCATCTTTCTTACTTTTCTTCGTTTTTTACTAAAACTCTCGTGGCCAAGGGTTTACCATAATTGCTCCCAACCCTCACGCTCATCTTTCTTTCTCCAAACCACGGATGTGTAGCTCAGTTGGTAGCAAGCTGGACTCTAGTGGGCGTTTCCGGAGGTAAGTCTGAAGTTTGAATCCCACTAAAAGCATTCGTGGCCAGGAATTTACCATAATTGCTCCGGCCCCAAACGTGGATTAGTCCCACACCCAAGTGGGCGTGGGGACACCAGGTGGTTAAGACCAACCAAAAAAAAACTCTCAAATTGAATTCATCCTTTCTTCCCCAAGTAGTCCAAATTTATAGAAATATTCCTTCACCGGCCAACATCATGCACGTCCAAGCCCGTACACTTCGTCTAGTTTGACTATGCAACTATGAATTATAATTGAGCTTTATAGAGGTCAGATTTTGCTAGGTGTATAAGTGGGCTCGGCCAACCCAGTAGGCCTAACCCGCCCAAGACCATTCACGGTTCTACCATATGGGCCCCCAAAGCCAACTCATTGGTTTTTTAATAGAAAGTAAAATCATAAACTGTTTGAAAGTGAGGCTTGCTGAGGCACAACTCCACCACAGGAGCTCCTCAAGGATATGTGAAAGTGGTATAAATAGGAACAATACAGAGTGATTCATGCCAGAATTAAAATCACCCAATAAGAGAAGGAAAGACACTATCAGCACAATCACTACCTAAAGATGTGTAAAAAATAGAATATATTACAACCACAGGCATCTCAGGAGCACCCGTTAAGATCATGTACATGCATATAAACATATCAAAGAAGCAGCACAAATAGGTGCATAACTCGGGGGTATATACCTGTTATATAACTACAAGAAGGACACCTTAAACGCAGTCCCAATCGCAATGGAACTCTTGCTTTCTTTTTTATTTTGTCATCCTTGTCGTTTCAATTGAGGGATTGTTTTAAATAACCTGAGCAGCAGTTGGAGAATCCGATCATACCTGAAACTCAAATACGTTAGAATCTAAATTCCTGGACTTTCATAGACAATGTGCATCAGTATATATTGGAAACCTACCTGAGCATTTTTCGTTTTGAACCTCTGGAGTTCATCTTGGATACATAAAAACCTGCAGCCAACAAACCAAGATCTCAGGCATATCAAAAATTGTAAATAGTGGAATGACCATAGAAATGATTACCTCCACTGCAAATCAGTCAAATCCTGCAATAGTTCCTTCTCCCTATCATGGGCTGCCTCCAGCTGAAACCACAAGTAAAATTACCCATTTGAGAAGCAAGAAAAGAAAATTTCTCCCTTTATACTCTGATGATTTTGATATAATCATTTGAGGAATAGAAAGTAATAACTCAAGTCTCAATGAATTGCCAATCATTCATTTACAAATTACAAACCGTTCACCCAATTAGTTGGGGAGGACAAAATGAAACCTGTTCTGTGAGTGAGTAATGAGAAGAAAAGAAAGCCAACAGGAAATACATTTTGGAAGCCATGTCTTCACACTATTGAACATTCTAGAAGAAGAAGAAGAAGAAATACTACAGGGTGAACCTAGTGAATAAGAAGAATACCGGGGCACTCTAGCTCTCTATGAAAGTATATGTGTGCTGGCTTTCACGTTACTGCCTAAAAGGGAGCATAAACGTAAGGAATTCTTCTCTCTTTAAAAGGTTTGTCAAGTATTGCTCAAGAGCTTTGTCCAAAAACCAGCTAAGCAACTTTTTGATAATGTTCCTCTATAAGATTCAGGAGTATTGAGCAAAAGCTAACCAATAAACACCGGCTATTTCAAGACCTCAAGTTGACAGATTCAACTCATACCAGGACGGTTGAGCAAATGTAGCTGCTAAGAGAAAATGAAAATCTGATCGACTTACTATTGAGCTAGGAAATTCCGTAAGATGGGGCTAAATTTCTTTAGCCTGGATTCTGGAGCCTCTACATCATCTTTGCTAAGCCTCTCATAAATAAGAATATGAGCGTAATAGATGATTAATAGAAATCCCTTTAATCACAAAGTACTGAACAAAATATTTGGATCACCAGAAGGTATACATATATACACAGAACACCACTATGAACCCTAACATTACGTACCAAAGACTTTTCCGTCACAGTAGTCGATACTGGCATGAATCCTCCATTGGCTGCAAAATTGGTTGAAGTCACACAAACCACATCCAGTCAGTTCCCACTAAACATACATTTAAGAAATTACAAATTTAAGGGATATCAATTACTAGTACCTGCTACATCACCAGCACAGATATGCTTCATTAAACCTAGAATATGATCCTGTTGAGGACAATATGACAAATAAAGAAATTCGAGGCGTAGTTAGACTGAAAAAAAAAAAGATCAATGCATAATGGAACCCATACCCTTTGAAGTATATTTGTATGCAAAACATTATACAACTGTGGGAAAAGAGCATAATCAAAAAGATTTGATGATGTAGCATCTGATGACGAGGGTAGAGAAATGGCTGGAGGTTGAGTAATCACCTACATAATCCATAACTTTTACATAAGACATCCAATAAAATAAGAACCAAATGGAGAGAGAGGCTGATCGAACCTGTTATTTTAGATGATTTTCCCTCATTTCATCATAAGAAGGACAACATCACATTTATATATATATGGAAAGAGAGACGGACAGAAAAAGGGTGAGAGAGATGTGTAGCATTTGACCTAATACTCTTTAAAAATAGCTTACAAAGTGGCACGCATACTACTGAGAACTCTAATACTTATCAAGGTGAGCATCTCTAAAGAAAATATAAAATGAATAAGCGGAAAAAAGAATCAAAGTGTAAGTGCGGAGCTATTGGCCTGTATTTTCCATTTTCAAAATTACCAACCTGCAAGCTTTGACTCTTTTGAAGAATGGGAGATGGAGTGACCTGAGAAGTGAAGGATAAATGTTACAAAAATTCAAACAGGAGAACAAACAGCAGGGTCAGTACCATGACAGTCACCTTTTCTACATCAACATTCTCAGATGTCACTTTGAAACGTCCTCTTTGCTGGACAACCGGAACTTTTGCTTTTTCCTCAAGTTCGTCGCTGTTTGCTGTTGCAATGACACAATTAATTAAAGCAAACAAATGAGTATGCCTTTGGAAAAAAAAAAGAGAGAGCTCAGTAATCAAATCTCAGTTATATCGCAGCTAAATAAGGAATTTTAATATAATTTCAAAGGGAAAGGATACTGAAAACGGCTATACACTTGCCTGATGATTTAGAAGCTCGTGAAACATTTTCAGAAGGTACATCATCTACTACATGTGAAATCGTTATTCCATTCAAGCATACCACATTCTGGGATTGATTTTGCTGCTTATCACTGTCAAGTTTATACATTCAGTGAAGAAACTAATAACCAACAGAATTGCACGGCTATAAATCTTAAATTAAACAATCAAAAAATGCATTGATAATGTAACAGGTGGAATGTACTGTAATTGCATGTTTACACACACACACACAAAAAAAAAACATAATATTAAAAGTGGATGCAAGGCATGCAATTTTATATAATGGTAATAACAATATTCCAGTGAATCACACGTGGTGTACATACAGTACCAAAAAGTACAACAGACATCCTTGCAGTAACAATCAAGATATTAGCGTGAACTACACTTTTAGAATATTAAGTCATGTTATACTTATCACAAGAAAATAGCTCCAGACTTCAAGGTACACTGTTTCAACATATTATGGTAAATCAATCAACATATGATACAACAATTTAAAGCAAACAACTTAGAATGGCCATTGCTACATTATGGCTTTGGTCCATACCACTATATTCTTGCAGTTTCAATTATGTACACCTAACATTATAAGTCTAGGTCATACATTTTGAAGTTTGATGCATCATTCTGAGTCCAGTTATGCAAATGCCTAGGAAATTCTGCATGTATACCAGCTTTTCACATTTGTGCACCAGATAACTGACACTATTTCCCATAGATAAAGAAAGAAAGATGCTATCCCCCAGAGTTGAGCTACAAAATTAAACTTGGTTCGCCGTTGGAGAGACCTCTGGTCAATCAAGTTGACTCCCACCAAGGTGAGGTTTTCTCTAAGAACTATCAACTGCATCATTGCAACCATGTTGTGGTGCACATAGGCATCTTAGATTAAGCTTACAAGACATGCCACAAGGTGATTAACATTGGGACCCTACTATCTCTCATATGTACGAGTATCAGAATTGGACATGCATTGTAGGGAGTGTCGAATTCAGCAAATATAAGAAATTCGGATTCATTGACACAACAGGATATATAATAATATAATAGAAAACAATTACGTTCAAGGAATATTGGAATAAACAATATTATATGTTATGAATTGGCTTATACGTAAACGTAATAGACTTATTGAACTTAAAAATGTTATGTTATCCACTTCAAAACATTTTTACAGGAAGAAAAAGAGCCCATACTCTATGTTAGATGTTAATTATAATGTTGAACTAGAAAAGGGAAAACTATAAGTGTCATTCAACAATCTGTTGAGTGTCAAGAGTTCAACACATGTTTGACACAGGTGCATCACTTATTTAAGTGTCCATGCAACAAAGGCACCCCAAGATAGGCTGTCTTTCTATGTTACACATATTCTTGGGACTTTTACCTGTTGAATCTTAGTCCAAATATCACATCATGACATGAGAAAAGGCTCAGTTTATAATTAACGACACTTGATTACTGGTGCTTGTTTTAGCATTCTTCTATTTCTTTTTTCTCTTTTTCATTATGCTATAATATATAGGTGGCCAGGTGTTATGCATTTTAATAGGATAATGGGTACTGCATAAGCAATAATACAGAAAAGACACTCAATACACACACCACAATATATATATATATATATGGCAGTCCCTATCAGTGTATGCAATTTCGGCGACATGTCACCATTTCCCCCAAGGGCGAAACGAAATCTGGCTGTAAATCACCAGATTTCGTTTTTTCCCTCATGTCGAGCGACATGAAGGAAAAAATTTCAAATTCTTTCGATATTCCCCCCATGTCTCTCGACATGGGCGACATGTCAATGACATGGGGGAATATTTTCAATTTGTTTTTGAAAAAAATGAAAAAAAAAATTTGAAATAAATATTGTATGTTAGTAAATATTAACATTGAAACTGTTTAACTATTCTGCAGAAGAAGAAAAAAATAGATTGAAAATTTTGAAATTCTGATTTAATATTGATATGGCATGTATCTTATTTGCTTATTTTCATGTACATTTAGTTGTGAGATGTGCAATGTATGAAGATATAGCTTAAATAGATCATATTACATCAACTTTTACACAGCTTGCACACCTACAGCGAGTAGGTGAACCTCCCTCAAGCAACGTCCCCTGATATGTAGGCATTTGTTTTTGCATTTTTTGATGTATTTAGACACTAATTAGGGTTGTTTAAAACTTTGGGGGGTGAAGCCATCAAAAAATCCAAATTTCCTTTTTTTCCCTTGTATCAACAATTGTTGGTACAAGACACGTGCCCGTCATTCGCTTTGGATATGAGTGGCGCACACATGCAGACCTTAGATTAATGACACCTAATTTCTAGTTTTATGTATTTTTTTTTAGTTTGACTTACATTCACATTTAATTTGATCATTGATGGCATTTCCATTTTGTTATTGCGTTATCTTTTAGTTTGACGTATATTCACTTTTTGTATTATGGATATGGCATTTGGTTTCTAGTTTTATGTATCTTTTAGTTTGACTTACATTCAATTTTAGTTTGGCTTAATTACATATTGCATCTTTTTTACAGCTTACAAACCCGACAGCATGTAAGTTAACCCCCCTTAAGTAATGACTTTTAATGTGTAAGCATTTGTTTTTACATTTTTTTTATGTATTTGGATGCATCTAGGCATTAATTCGGCATGTTTAAAGTTTGGAGCAAAAAATCCATCAAAAACCCACGGTTTCCCCACATTTCCCCTTTTTTCCTCCATGTCGGCAACATGTTGCCTAAGCCACCTGGCGACATGCCAGGCGATATCGACATTGCGAACCTCGGTCCCTATAATATATAAATACATACATGTATAAAATGAGCTGCTGCTATGAATCTTGAAGATCCACAACACAATCTTTAAAAGAAATAGCCTGCTGGTCCCAAACCTCCAGGTGTTCAGGAAAGCAAGTGCTTTTTAGGATTATAAGAAAACCATAAAGAGTTGTCTAGCAAGTTCAGCCAAATTAGACAATACCAAGGCCACTATATAAACAATTTAAAGCATGGACACTGATGCATTTTGTAAAAAGCAAAATGTGTAGGGCACACAAAACATAGAGCACGTCTTTACACATAAATTCTGGATGCAAATAATAATAGACACATTCATTCATGTCAACCCTGTGCATGCCACATGCCAACAGGTGTTGTGTTGATAATACCATCTATAACTTTAAGGGGAACTCCATCTAATTATTTTGTCTATGGATAGTATTGTTTCACCTGGGTTGAATTACTTCTATCATTAACCAGTCAACCATTCTTCAAATCCTCACTTGAGGAGAAGTGGTAACGAAAAAAAAGAAACCACATACGAGTATTCTTGAATATTACTTTTTTTCCAGCCACTTCTAGTATTATTTATCTCCACAACTGACTGAAAAAGGAAGTTTTACATCTGGAAAGAAACACCAAAGATGCAACATACAAGGGTCTAACTATGCGCTGAAGCATTGAGAAGGGAACATTTATAACAGAAGTTACAATAACACTTAAAAGAATGATTTTATTATGAAAAGTTGTGTTCAGCCCTTATCACACATGGCAAAACAGAAAATGATGGTAAAGGTCAAAAAGGTTGAACAAAGAAGTATTAGCAACATTCATTACTCCCATGTCAATCTTGTACTAGAAGGAATCCATTAACTAAACAAGATAAATACTTAATCCTAGTACCCTACTCATGTTCGCAATGATTTTATAGGTTTAATACCAGACCTCACCAAGAAATGGGAAAAAACAAAACCCGGTAAACAGTTATTTAATGAACCACCTTCTTGTAAGATCATGAATATCTACATCCTACCTTCCACTGATCTCCAATTCTGACTTTTCCCTCCAGTTATGTTCAGTGTAATCGTCATGATGCTGCAATCCATCCTGCGTTATGTTCTGCTCATAACTTGAACCAGCAACACTCCACTCATCCTCAGATGTGTCACATCTAGTTCTGTACAATAGCAGGCTGACAACATAATGACTGTTAAGAATATTGACCAGAAATGGCTAAAAGCAAACATGAGTAAACACCCATCACTGAATACTCAGTGGGGAAGATAATTAACAAGTATATATCAAATTTAGCAGTATAAGTATACTAACTGCTAAGCTAATATGAACAACTGATATAAACATCATCATGTGATAATATTGAAACAAATGAGAAAAAAAGGTGCAAAACTGTTCATGTTTGAAGAGATACCTTAGATTGTCTACAGTTGAATCAGCTAATTGAAGAGGCGCTGGTTGACCTTGCATCAGAACATTATCTTCCTGTAGACATCTCTGTCATTAGGAAGCCTTGTTCACTGAAGAGAATCTCTCACTTAAAAACCCACTATGAAAATGAATCAACTTACTGTATCTGCAACATCATCCTTGGATTGTTTTTCCCGCATCTCTAGCCCAAATAATGAATTTGAGCTCCCTCCTTGATCTTTCTCAGATACAGTGTCCTCAACATCTTGAATCTAATAAGCAAATTAAGTTCACACATTATGAGTATTTCTCTTGCTTTTTTTTGCTCAACCCAACTAGTTGGGATAAGGTAGTTTTGTTGTTTGCTTGTTTCATATTATGGGTATTTCTGAAACTTCTGCAAATTAAATGAGTTTCAGAAGTTCCAGAACAGAAGAACAGCATGGATAATAACTATACCAGTGAAGCTTGCGCTTTCATGTCTTCAATATTGAAATTCCAACCACTAATCCCTCGCTTGTATTCATTCTACACAATTTATGGAAACAGATCAATATCAACTATGGTAAATATATAAACCAATGACTGAAAATAGAAACAAAAATTGGTTGGGAGAAGAATGGACTTTATGTACAGAATCTGGTAAATTAGGAAAGGTGAGTAGCGAAATCAATTGAAAGTCCTTACAAAGAACTCTTTAACGCAAGGGAGAAATCATCAACAAAGGACAAACATACTTACCAATCATCAATGATAGACAAAAATAGTCTTCTACGTGATAGAATTCACATCTAACCAACCACTGAGTCAGGTTTTTTCCTATTTCTGTAACTGAAAACTAGATAACAGAGTTGTTTCTAAGATTCACCATCCAATGGAAGAATGTATTGCATTCAGAAAACTCAGTGCAAGGTAGATTTTTCCCGCTTGAAATAACATTATCTTTCATAATCATAGTGCAACATCATGATGATCCCAAATCAACCAGATTTTGGGGAGAGTTCCATTGGTGAGCTTGCCTAACCCTTCTACAAATATTTCAAAGGTCAAACCACAAACTTCTCAATAAAGCCTAAGAACTCATTTATTAAGATAAATCTAACCTACTTATAGTATCCAAATAACATATAATTGTGAAAGAAAAATCATATCCCAATTCTTATCCAATTTACCTCAAGCTGGCAACGTAAATCCCCTCTTCTTTACCACCCACAACACATTTTTTCTTTCACTTTATCACAATCCAAAAAATTAAGAGATCAATTTGATTTGCTTATCTGAGAGATGCTTCTTGATCTAAATGTTCTATAGAATTGTTTATGCCAAAGAAAAATTGGGCATATGTGAGAATTGACCATTCAATCCATCAAGTCCCAAAAGAAAAATAAAGTTTAACAATATTAGGAAAGGATTGGGGCCACCCACAACACATTTTTTCTTTCACTTTATCATAATCTAAAAAATTAAGAGATCAATTTGATTTGCTTATCTGAGAGATGTTTCTTGATCTAAATGTTCTATAGAATTGTTTATGCTAAAGAAAAATTGGACATGTGTGAGAATTGACCATTCAATCCATCAAGTCCCAAAAGAAAAAAAAGATTAACAATATTAGGAAAGGAGGGAGGGAGGGAAGGTGGGTGGGAGAGAGAGAGAGAGAGAGAGAGAGAGAGAGAGAGAGAGAGTATTTCTCATCCCAAAATTCAAACATTTCTCCAGCAAGTATTTTGTTTCAGTTTTTTTTCATTACATCAAATACGTTTTAGATGCGGAAAAACACTTACAAGGAAGAACACTTATCAGAGCAAAACCTTTTTGCTGGTTATAGATCAAGAAACAGCCTAACTCGGCTATTGGAAAACTAGTCTCAGTTCATTTAGAATAATCAACTATATATTTCTAATTTTAATAGAATTAATGATACCTAAGTTTCATCACTCGAAAAAATAGCGATTGCAGATACAACAAAGAGCTCAATAATGATGGTGAAGGCACTACAATTGGATGTAAGAAAAGGGGGGGGGGGGGCTGAAGAAAATAAAGGAAGAAAAAAAAAATAATGTGTTAAACAATATAATAATCCTTTAAGTTGAGAAGATCTAGAACCTCTTTTATCAGAGATTCATTTTGTTTCTATTTTTGACATTTCACTTGTTAAATATCCTCATTCCACAGACAGATTTTTGGTTTTGGAAGTCTAAGAGGTAAAGACTACATTAAAATAATGAGAGATTGAGATGGAAATTATATTCTAGGCAGAAATGCTCAAACTAAAAGAACACACATGAAAGGGAAGAATGTTAAAGCACAATTTCTTGAGACCTTAATAATCTTTGACAAAATTCAAGTGATGATTCCTTTAGATTCTCTCTAAGGAATAAACACTAAAGACTTGCATCAAGACTAGAGGGGATAGCCTTATCTTTACTCTGTTCCAGGACCTTCCCATTTCAGACTCCACCATCACTATGACTTACGAGCAGTCATGCTGAATTCACATGGATGCTCAATCAGAAATTCATTTCTGCAGTTGGGATGACTAGGGATCATGAGGAGAAACTCATCTTTGGCATGATCCTAAGGAACAGATTTCCAGGAATCTCAATTTAACATGGTTTAAGATATCATGTCATATCAGTCGATACGAATAGTGTATCGACCAATATGGCACGATACGCAATATTAAGATACAAGGGAATCGCAATTTAACCATGGTTTAAAATGTCGTGTTGTATCAGTCAATGCGAAGTGTATCGACCGATATGGCACAATACGCAATATTACGATATGATACGTATCCTTTTACAATGTATCAGTCGATACATTACCGATAAAGTAGATACATTGTCGATACTGTCTCGATCATAGTGTTAGGGATCGGACCGGGACGATCCCCGAGTTGATCCCGAGACGTAATTAAACCAAAAAGCTATGACTCGG
>JAUPMG010000003.1:6294004-6304417 GCA_031762675.1 Pachysandra terminalis
ATGAAGAAAATAGAGCTCCATGGAATATAACTCACCTCACCAAAGACAAACAATCTAGTGACCTCACATCCACATTGAACATCATAGTTTCTTGGCCATCGAAATTGCTAATGACCTTGTAGGTATCTAGTTAATGGAGGCGTAATTAGATAGAATCAGAGGACAGAGCTTCCTCTTTATCTGTTTTTAGCAGATGTTTTAGGCTTATTCTTAATTTTTCTCATCCTTTTTGCAAAGACTTCTTTTTCTTTGTACACCTCTTCCACTCTTATAAAAATTTTAGTTAACAATCAAAGTAAACTAAAATAGAAAATATGCATCAAGAACACAACTGCATATATGATATTTACGAAAAATGCATAGTAAAAGTGACTATCAAGAACACTAAAAAAATAAACAGATTTGAATCTAGTCTCTGTTGAAACAAACATGTTTTCTAAATAATTTGTGGCACAACTCAGAAATGAAATAAGAAAATCTAGATTTGAAACCAGAATAATGCTATTCCAATTGAAGACACTAGTATCGCCTAATTTTAGATCAAGATCTGAAAAACCAAACCTGGGATATCTCCTCCTTTTCTCCATCCGGCATTTTCTTTTGTGCAAGCATATCTTCTTCCTTTCTCTATGTCAAAATGACACCCCTTATTAGAACGGGATGCAAATTGGATAGTACATAGTGTGTGCTTGTGTATATAGCTGACATAACACTAAAAATTATTATCGCAACCTTCAATGCCTTTAGGCGATCCCCAAGACTAGGCAGGCCCTCTAGAATTGTCCGTGCAACATAATCATTGGACCTAGCTTGCTTGAAAAAGGAATGTTTTAACAACCTTTTAGCAGAAGGTCGTTTGGAAGGATCTTTCACCAAGCAACTAGCAATCATCTGCTTAAAAGACTAAGGGCAAAGAAGAGGAATGAAAGAAGAAATGTGTCAAAAACCATAAGTACCATCGAAGAGCAATTGACCCAAGTCAAATCCTGCTTGGTTCACAGCGTACCTTAGAAAACTTCCTGTCCCTTTCATAATCAAGGCCGGGTGGTGCATTTTGCAAGGTCATGAGAAGAACCTGCCCAGAATAAATTGATGTAGATTATAAGAAATTTGGATGTTAATAATAGTTGATGTTGATAATAGCATATTAGTTTCCATAATCTATGCACCTTCATTGGAGGATACTTTGAGAAAGGAGCATGACCATGGGCAAGCTCCAAGGCAGTTATACCAAAAGACCAGATATCTGCCCTGCATGACGATTCCAACAAATATTAGTATCAGAGTATAAGTTCAAGACAAAAAAAGAAAAAAAAGGAAACACAGGAGACAACTAAGTAAACGAACTTGAAGTCATAACCGTGTAATTGTTCCATAACTTCAGGTGCCATCCTACAACAAGATGGAAAGTCTCTATCATTAAACAATATAGAACATGGGGGACTGGACTTTAACCAATGTGAAAAATAATATTTCATGTGGAATGTGAAGAAGCTGCTGGAAAACATGTACCAGCAAGGAGTCCCCACAAAAGTATTTCTCATCCTTTGCCTGTCACCCGAATCGAAAAGGCAAGCAGAAACACCAAAATCTCCAAGCTTGATTGCACCACGTGCATCAAGTAGAATATTTCCAGCCTGCAGAAACATAAGATAATGAATAGTATTATACCCATGCACCAAAATTGGGTGATCACTGTCTTTGTCATTCGAGACTAGACTCAACGAATTGGGATTGGCTGAATGAATCATTGTCCACCATCCACTATATAGAATGATTAAAGAGAAAACATTTATACAGATGATTTCTGAAAAAAATTTCATTATGTTAAATTTAATCAATGCAGATGATTTCTGAAAAATGACATATGGAAGTTTTAAAAATTTACCTTATATTTTGGAAAATGAGCTTCACCTAGATATAGTTTTAAATTGAATCAAAACATCCATCAAAATAAACAAAGAATTGGAAGAGAAAGATTTATATAGTGGACCAAAATATCTGAAATCTATTAATATTCAGTTATTCACTACCATGAAGGTCTTCCAGATAGTGTATGCAGAATTCCATTAAGCACGCTTCCTAGAGTACTATTAATCCCTAGAAAACGGAATACACAACTGTTTCCCAAATGTTAAACTAATGAGCAAATAATAAAAAAGTACTACATCTTATGAAGCTTCAAGTAAAGAATTTAATTAAAAACTGCCACGCATGCAAATAGAAATGTTTAAAAAACACTTGATAAAATAGTAAGATCTTTGGGATACGAAAAAGGTCAAGTGTGTACCTTCACATCTCGATGTATGTGCCCATGAAAATGAAGATACTCCAAACCTCTCAACACTTCACGTAATATGGTTGCTATAACTACCTCCTCAAAACCATCTGGATAAGCAGCTTTCAATATGTGAAGACAAGAACCCCCGGCCATGAATGGCATGACAACCCACAAATTTTTATCACTAACAAAGGAGCAATGTGCCTTAAGAACGTTAGGATGGTCAACCAAAGTCATCGTTTGTGCTTCGCGAGAAATATTACTCTGTAAAAAAATAAAAAACAATTATATTTCAAATAACTATTTTTTTTTTTTGATAGTTTATTCCAAATAACTAATTTATTGTTACCACTTAACAGTTAACACTCAATATAAGAGCTAGAAGAAAGATTAATACATTTTCCATACGTGACTGCAGAGTTACAACAAGCAGAAAAATACTTCATCAGCACTAAGGTAATCACATCTCCTAGCATTTCATGCCACAAGATAGACATGGTCACTAAGAAATCCCCACGATTTAAAAGAATCTCCTCAATTTTATTACACCTCTTAGATAGAACATAGTTGTTAACACGAAAAACAAATAAATGGATAAAATTAGTTGTACAAACTAAAAACAGAAGTAGTCAAAACTGAAAACACAAGCTAATTGAAGCAACTGTGTAAATTTCAAACTGAATCCAAGACTGGTGAAGTTAACAAGCAGTCACAACAAAGACTAAAAATTCAAGAAGTCATTTCAAAGAAGCTACCTTGAAAAGTCTATGAGCAACAAGGATTTCACCATGACATAGGAGATGAGCTGAGCTGACTTTAGTGTTCAGGTTGGACTCATTGATATAGGTTGAGCTCAGGCTCAAGAGCATTAAGTTGGCCTGGTCTTGCTACAATTCAGAGAGCTTAGGCTCCATTTTCTTAAGCCTGGCTCTACCAGATTGTGTCACTGGTATAAAGGCCCAACTGCCCAACGCCAAAACCTATTTGGTGCAATTTATAAAGCCTATAAATTCAGCATTTATAACTTTAAGTAGTCATAAAAAAAGTATTAGAACTTTAGATGGGAAATAAAATTCTAAAAAATTTAATGTTTTTTCTAAAACTCAGAGCAACAAAATTCAATCTTGTAAATGAAGAAAATGTATAAACTCATACCACAAATATGTGAATTATATACTAACCGATCCAATCCCACCTAGAGCTCAGCTTTGGCTCATTAAGAAAAATAAAAATTTCAAGGCTACAACTCAGCTCACTTTTATCTAATTAGTGAGGTCAGGCTCAGCTCACACGAGCTGAACCTGAGACAAGCTCCGTCAGCTTGCTCAACTAGAGGGATCATCTTCTTTTCCCAATAACCATATGTTATAAATTGCCCCCAGTTTGGTGTGAGCTGAGCCTAAGACAAGCTCCGCCAGCTTGCTCAACTAGAGGGATCATCTTCTTTTCCCAATAACCATATGTTATAAATTGCCCCAGTTTGGACAATTCCAGAGTTTTCCATCCCACTCTGACATACTTGTTCTCTCTTTATTGTTTTATTTTTTTTATTTTTTCTTTTATTTTTGTAAATACCCAACATGTGTTTCCTTCCTCACTTTATTCATCTACTAGGATTCCTACAAGTTCCCTTTCTTGTTTCATGACCTAGTATGGGGTGAGCAACTCCGGCAACAGCCCTAACCATAAATTATTACAGAATCATAGATTATATGAAGAGGCCAGTAATTAAATTATGACAGAGTAATTGAATGTAGACTAATAATAATAATATGAATTCTTAACAAATATATCTACAATGGGCTAACCTCATTTGCAGATCTATGTTCTTCATCTACCTCGACAATGATTGCAGATAGGAATGAACTGCAAACTTCATATTTGAGTCCTTAGTATTGCATACTAAACCGTACTAAACAAGACTTAAAGTCGAATAATTTTACTATATGAGGAAGCTATAACCAATTAATAGCTCACAAAATACAAATTTCAAGAAACTGCTCTGATTAAAAAAAAATATATATGCAAAATTAATATGATATAATGAATGTAACCGCATAGAACACAATCTCTCTTCACATAACCAATGAAAATGTCTTCCCGGTTATCCATAAACAGTTTCTAAATTGAAAGAAACTGAAAGCTATGAAATTACCAGATCGCTGTTATTCCTCTCAAAATCGAGTATCTTGATTGCGACAATGTCATTGAAAGGTATACAGAGAGCACGATTAACAGAAGCGCTTACACCCTGCCCTACCTCCTCGTACAGAGTATAATGTTCAGGTCCAATCGGATACTTCTTTTTCTCCATGATTCGAACTTCTCCTTCTTCCCTATGAGGCATCTCTATTGAACTTCAACTTTATTGATCTGAACGGACATACAGCTTGGACGAGCTCCAGAGATCAACCTTTTGGATACAATGCCCTGAAAACTGAAAACCCTACCTATATCATTGATGACTATCGATTGCAGCGAAGAGAATTCATAATTCAATCGAACTCGATCGAATCCAATCGATCATGAACAAGACAGAGATAGGACACAACCGAAACAAATAGGAAAAAAAACGTAAGAATTCTAACATTGATTTGAGAAAAGTTATACCAAAGATGAATAATTTCTATCCATTAAAATTAAAAAAAAAAAAAAAAAAAAAACGGATTGTATATCTGAGACGATCAATGGTTTCGGAGATGAAAAGGAAAGAGATGGACGAGAGAGAGAGAGTAATAAGGAAGGGTTTGATGATGATTTAGACGAGGTTGGTCTCTCTGCTTTCTCGTGAGTGAGAGAGAAAGCGCGCCTCTCGGATCGGCACTCGAACGGGAAATATTTGTATGGCAAAGCGCGCCACTTGTACAGATTGGAGGCATTCCTAGTTACACCGGCTCAAGGCAAAAAAAACAGTTTCACCGGCTCAAGGCAACTTTTTTTCTTTTCAGTCCAATTCACAACTGACTAACACGTGACCTGCACGCGTCTTCCTTCTGCCTGTATTTATTTAGGGTAAAGTCCACAAACCTCGTTTGAGGTTTCATATAATACCCATATAGCTCCCTATTTTTTTCAAAAGTACAAATACATCTCATTTATTATCTCTATTTGAACATGGACCTCCCTTGTACTAACGGCACTAACAGAAATCATAAATGTATACAAGTTTTAATCTATTTTGTCCTTGTATTTAAACCTACTCCACCACTCCACCACTCTCTGATGGCGGTAGTGGGGGTGGTGATTGTGGTGGTGGTGGTAGTGGTGGTGATGGTGGTGGTGGTGAGGTGAGGGTAGTAGTGGTGGTGAGGTAGATTTAAATACAAAATAATCTAAAATATGTATAAATTTATGATTTCTGTCAATGCGTTAGTGTAGGGGAGGTCCATATCTGAATGGAGATAATAGAAAGAATGTATTTATACTTTCGAGAAAGATAAAAAGGTATATAAGTATTGTATCAAACTTTAAGGGAGGTTTATGGCATTTACCCATTTATTTATGTGATATACGTGAAGGAAAATATCTTTTCTTTTTTCTTCTTGTAACCTACACACGTGGTCGATCCAAGAGCAATCAACTCCTCGTATGAAGGAGGTCCTTGGTTACGCACCAGGATCGAGTGCTAACCCGTTAAAGACATTAGGTTGGGTCAACTTGGTTGAACCAAGATGGTAGGTTGGGTCAACCCGGTTGAACCAGTGGGTGAACTTGAATCAACCCATTAAAGTGTTGTCACATGTACTATAATTTAAATATAATAATATTAAAAAATAAGACAACTATTCTCTCAATAATGCATTTACTACTAATATTTCAAAAATCATATATATACACACACACACACACAAACATGCCACCAATAACCCAACACATGTTCATAAAATTTAGATTAAAAGTTTAAAACTTTATGATGTAATGATCTAACAGGATTCTTAATATTGTCCTAAACTCGACTCAGTCACTGGTTTAACCGGTTTAACCAGTGAATTTTGCTGGATTTTGAAACATATTGGGTTAAAAGTCCACCCGGCTCGGTTAGAGCACCGGGTATTGGATGAACTGGCCGGACCAGGCCAATTTTAAAACACTGAAATCAATCAAGCCATGTAGGATGCTCATGGTAGTCTATATGAGCATGAACTCGTCCAATCAATCAACTATTTATATACATGTGCTCAGACTTGTTGATCCAGTTGCAGAGGTCATTCACTGAATACTTGTGAACGTACGAACCAGATTTTTACATATCGCTACTTGCTGGTAATTAAAAGGGTCCCCCGTGTTGTTCTTCCTTTTTGGTTGAGAAAAGGACTTCATTCACTTCATATTGTTTTAAGTACAAAAAACTAGGAATAGAGACTCCAATGGAATTTTCACCAATAGGTTAACCAAAGAAGAAGATGAAAGAGTGGAAAATAACACAACAATCCCTTGTTAAATTAGCTATCCTTCACTTTTCTGCAAGTATGGCTCAACTTGATAATCTAAGTCCTCACTTGTTCATTATATCATGTTATGCTCTTAAGGAAAAAATATATCATGATCTGCCTCACCAAGTATAATTATCTAAGGAGACGGGTTTTTTTCACTATGTGCAATAATAATTAATATGGCGAATTTAAACTTTTCATTAGGTTATGGATTTTCTAAGGTTGCGTTTGCCTCGGCTTGTGCTTATGGGTAAGCACTCATTGAATAAGTTGCTCAATGGGAGCACTTATACACGGCAACAATAAACTGCTTATTTGAAGAAAATAGTATTTGATAAATACATTTATTTAAGTGCATATGAAAGTTTAGTGGTAAAATTGGTATTATAAATATATTATTAAAATTTAGAAATAACATTTATTTAAGTGCTAATAAAAGTTTAGGGGTAAAATAAGTATTTTAAAAATATTAATAAAGTTGTGAAATAGCTTCCCACATATGTGATAAGAGAAGTTGTTCTCAGTAGCTTCTCCTTATGGATAGCCTTCTTCTAGTGCTTATGGGTAAGCACTTACAAATAAGCGCTACCAACACATTTAATTTTAAAAGGTGTTTATATAAGCTATACGTTGTTGTTGGAAATTATGAAGTGAATCAAGAATATGAAGCGTTAAAAAATTTGCACCGTTGATCAACAAGCTTCAAGGCATAATCGGCTCGCTATCTTTTAGACAAGTTTCTCCCCATCCGATCTGATCGTGAATGCACTAAGGGGTTAGTGAGAAAATACCTTCAGGATACAATGAAGCCTGTGATCAAGATTCGTTGTGATTCTCGGATGTGCATTGTCCTATCACAACAGGACACTCTGTGTATAGGACTGATGATGCCAATCACGTGATCGAAAGCCTTAATGTTGTAATAGTCTCTCTCTCTTAATCAGATCTGGACTAAAATGAGTCTAGGACTAACTCGCACTATCAGATCTGAACTAGGCTAATTCTGGATGCTATGGAATTGAATCGAATAAAAATTGACTATGGTCTGGATATGCAGTCTAATTATAGACTTACACGTGTCTGTTCACCAACAGGCATGATGTTGATCCAACGGTTTGGATCAATCCTAAAAGGTCATGAACCCTTTCACTCATCATCCATAAGGTGCAACCCAGATCTCATGGTCAGGATCTAATCTAATCCATGTAAAGGTACCTATTCGGTTGACACATTTCTGATCAGGTGCAACCTGATCGGATGGTCCCGATCATGTGTATACGATCAGACGCACCATCTGACGACCCAGATCATTTGGATCGATCAGGTGTGTCCGATCACAAGATTAACCCGAACCACAATGGCTAAACCACCATCAGAATATCAAACCGAACCATCAGACCAAACAACCAATCAACCCGGTCCAACCGGGTGGGCCACACGTTGAAAGAAAATGCTTCTACGCTCCTCACGACGCTGCGTGCAAAGTGCAAAGTGGAAAGTGGACCTTACGCCTTCGCATAGGCATGCGCGTGCGCGGTGGTGCGAAGACCCAAGTGCAATGCACTATATCATATCCCTTTGCTTTTAAACACATAAGCAAAAGAGAGCTTCCTTTGTATAAAGCCTCATCTTTTCTTGTAGCTAACCAATGTAGGACAAGAGACTTCACAAACAAAAAAGGCTTTCTAAAACAAAACAAAAACAAGCTTTTATTTTGAAAATGTCCAACATTCCTCCACCATTTTCAAAATAATTATACTCTTTTAATATATATAAAAATAATATAGTGACGATAAATTCATTTTGCAACCTTGGCATCATCGCGAAAATTCGTACATAAGTAGTAAGTACTTTTTGGACTTGAACTTTCACTTAGTATAGATAGCTCAAAGTTTCTTATGGCACTATGGTGAACGGATCTTGAACCAAGGACCTTAGAGATAAGCCGGAGACTATCACACATACTCATTTCCATGGGATAGAGTTGTCTTTTAGCATGCAAGTTAATTGTCATGTGCAGTATCTTGTTTCTTGAGTGTTCTAGAAAACAGTCAAGATTTTCATAGGAAGCTGCGAGTCACCTTTAAGGACTTATTAAGGATATTTGTATCCAATTTCTCTCATGCAAATCCTGACACTAGTCAATGTCTAAGAATGAGATAATTTCTAGTGTCCGGCTAAACCATACATTTAGTTTGTTTATACCCATTGAACTTTGTCTATAATTTCAAAATAGTGGTGAAGTTCATTATACTGTTTAATGATTTACTTACGAAAAGATTAGATTAACAATAACTTTTTTTGTCATTTGGAAAATATTCAAAGATTAGTATTTCAATCCACATAAATTCTATCATTACATGTTTTGTTAAGTTTAACAATACTCGTGATTTTTTTTAATGTTCTTTAAGCTTCGCGCCACAAAGTTGAGTACTAAAATACAAATGGACAAATGGAGCTCATCAAATAAGCCACAATACCTGAAATTCACTACTCTCTAAGGCTACGTTTGGTTCGGCTTCTATAAGTATTTATTGTAGCTTATAACATTAAATGTGTTTGGTAGCGCTTATTGGTAAGTGCTTACACAAGCATTAGAGGAAGGCTACCCATAAGGAGAAGATGCTGAGAGTAGCTTCTCCCAAGCCCTTATGTGTTGAGCTATTTCACAACTTTAGTCATATTTTTAAAATACCTATTTTACCCCTAAACTTTCATAAGCACTGAAATAAATGTTATTTCTAAACTTTAATAATATTTTTATAATACCTATTTTACCCCTAAACTTTCATAAGCACTTAAATAAATGTATTTACCAAACTCTATTTTCTTCAAATAAGCAGTTTATCGTTGCTATGGATAAGTGCTCCCATTGAACAACTTATCCAACGAGTGCTTATCCATAAGCACAAGCTGGGCCAAACGCAGCCTAAGATCCTAAGGGGTTGTTTGCCGTAGTTTCTTACAAATAGGGATGGCAATGGGTTGGGTTAAACGGGTAACCTGCCTCGCCCTTAATGGTTAGAATTTGGTAACTCGTGAGTCAAGTTAGGAGCAGGTTAGGGTTTGGCTCAACCCGCCCCGGTCTTGCTCCGATCCTTACCCATTGCCATTCACCTATATTTTAAATATACATTTTATATTATAAATTTTCACGCCCCGGATCCCAGTGCCAAAATCCCTATGTGGATGGCACGGATCACGAGGTACGACCTTCGGGTTCCCTACCATGGAATGCGGATCACCAACAAAACGACGATAATAAAGGTATAAATACTTTCATTAAACCAATCAGAGTGCGGAAGTTAACCAATAATTTTTAAATATGGCTTCAAAAGTGCCCAAATCCCAATAAATAAATAAACTGAAATTTAATCCTATTACATCAATTTAGATCCAACAAAACGGAATAACTAAATCAGCATATCAAGTCCAAGTCCATGACCATCTCTCACATCACCTCAACCTGCAACATGAAACGTTGCAGTGAGCTTAGAATGCCCATATAAGAACCAACTCTGTCATCCATCCTCATGGAATAACATTAGTTCCAAAACCATAATAATATAATAGCAACAACATGATACACACCACAAAATTATATGGTATAACTGAACAGTCGATATCACTCATAAAACATATAAGGACACACTCAGCAATTAATGAAAGGAACGTAAATGCATATGGAAATGCTCAATA
>JAUPMG010000003.1:6304517-6325435 GCA_031762675.1 Pachysandra terminalis
TGTTTATATTAGATTAACTATGAGAAGAAGAAGAAGAAGAGAGAGAGAGAGAGAGAGAGAGAGAGAGAGAGAGAGAGAGAGCTGAAGAGCTTGATGAGTATAAATTTTGGTATCCTGGAAAAAGGTAACAATAGAAATAGTGTAAAAATGATGATAAGGAATAGAAGATATGATAGAATATATATATATATTTATGGTAACAATAGAAATGGTAAGGAATGGAGGATATGATAGAATATATATATGGGGAACGGGGCTTGGATAGATGAATGGCATGGGGGAAGCAATTCTTGACTTTGCAATGGCTTACAATCTTATTTTTTATATAATTAACAACATTTCATTAATCATCAAAGTAGTAAATACTACAGGATTGTACAAAGAATCACGAACTGTGATCCAAAGAAGAAAAAGCAGAAGAAAAACTACAACCAATAAGATAAGATAAATAAGTGACTACCAATAAAAAACCCAGGAGTAAAGTATCTGAGACAAAAGGTGCCTCAGCTCCTACTCCTAGTCATCCGCAAGTCTCCAAGGAATCCACACTAGGAACCCCCGCTTCAGAGGTTGCACCTATTACCCCTTTCTTGGCCCACGCATAGGCTTCCTTATTTGCCTATCTGAGAGCATAGAAATAAGAAATCCATAGCCCCTGGCTCAGGTATCTCACTAACCTCATTAGATGTGCAATCGCCAAGGATAAAGGTTATTAGAGGACAACCACGAGATGACTGAGTATGAGTCCCCCTCCACTTGTATATCATCCAAATTCAGCTTCCTTACCTCCCGCAATCCTGCTATCAATGCACTAATCTCCGTTGTTGTAGAATATGCAACTCCAATCGTTACTGAATATGCATGAAAAATCTTCCCAACTGATCTCCTAAAAACCTCCCCACCAATACTAGAGTTACCTGGATTTCCCATAGAAGATCCATCAAAATTGAGCTTGAGAAAACCACTACCTAGTGCCTTCCAAATCATATTGTAACTAACCCAACCTGACGAAATATACAATATAGTGCCCCAATCCCCCACAATCGAGTCCATAGAGAAATCACTGAACTTTGGTCTAACCATCGCCCATGCAACCATTAACCCTAGTATAGCATCTATATCCATGCAATAGGTTTCTGCAAATCCTCAAAAATGTGTCTATTCAGTTCACCCCAGATGACCCATAGAACCACAAAGAAGAAAGAGTCCAATAGTATCCTCCCTATCTCTAACTCAGACCTCAAAATCTCCACTGACTGAATAATGCAACAATACTGCCCGGCATCACCCAAACCACACCCATGAGTTGTATAAAATGCATCCATATCTCCCTAGCAACGATACAATGACGGAACAGGTAATCAACAAATTCCCCTTGTTTCCTGCAAGACCTGCACATGAAACAAATATATGAAGAAATAGCCAGATGCCCCTCCATTTCTGAAGTATGTCGCACTTGTTGTTTCTATATAGGATGGCAGTCCAGACGAAAACTCTAGGAGGTACTTAGGTTTCCACAACCTTGAAGGAAGGAAGATGGGTGGATCTAAATTTAAATTTCTACCAAGGAATCGAAAAAAGGATTTGGTAAATAATTCCCCATTACGTTCCAAGTACTATACTCTAGCATCCGTGATCTGGGGATCAATGAAGAAATACTTTAGGACATCAAGGAGAGATGCTAACTCCCCCAACTCAACTTGTCTAAGATCTCTTTTGAACTCGAGATTCCAACCTAACCCTGAAGATGACCAAGATAGGATATCAAACACTACAGAATCCCTATTAAAGGCCATCAAAAATAGTCTATAAAACCAAACCCTGAAAATAAAGTCACCCCACCAAAGATCATGTCAGAACCTAACTTGAGATCCATTTACAACCCCAAAATGTGATAATGGATAGAAAGATGAGGCGAGTGTAGATATGACCTTCCAAGGGCTATGGCTATAAACTCTTGCTGTTTGGCAAATTTCCCCTCCAATAGCATTTATTCCATATTTACTAACAATTACCTTGTACCATAAAGCTTTGGTATCTCTGTTAAATTGCCAAAGCCATTTGCCCAGCAATGCTGAATTCCGTTTCCAAATATTTCCTAAGTTCAGGCCACCAGCAGCTTTGTTTCTACACACAACCTCCCATTTTACCAAATGATCCTTCTTTTGGTCACCCCCTTCCCACAAAAAATGTCTCTGGATTTTCTACATTGCCTTGATAACTTACCTCGAAGCCCAATATAAGGATAGAAAATAAATGGGTAAATTGGCCAAAGCATAATGGATTAAAATAACTCAACCACCCAGAGATAGATAATTTCTTTTCCACGATGCCAAAGTCTTGTCCAATTTTTCAATAATGGATGACCAGAATGACCAAGTCCTAGATTAGTCCCCCAAAGGCAAAACTAGATATCTGATAGCCATCTCCACCACCCTACAACCCAAAACATCTGCAAATTGTTGTAGTCTACCTTGCTCCACATGAAACCCCGAAATGGTGGATTTTTCCAAATTAATTTTAAGACCTGAAAGCATCTTATAACATCTCAAGATTTATTTGACCCAATAAGTCTGCTCCGCCACAACTTCAAAAAAGAGTCGTATCATCAGCATATTGAAGGTGAGAGACTTGTACCCTCTCCCTGCCTACTGAGAACCCCCTTAATAAGCCTCATGACTTCTAATAGATTAAAGAATCTACTCAGAACATCTCTAACCAAAGTGAAAAGAAAAGGAGATAAGGGGTCTCCCTGTCTAAAACCTCTAGATGACTCAAAGTGCTCATGAACACTCCCATTAACTAAAGGGGAAAAGGAAACCTCCGAGATACAACTCCCTATCCAATTCTGCCACCTTTTCCTAAAACCCTTCCACCTTAGCACTGAATCCACAAAACCCCACTCTACCCATCATATGCCTTCTCCCAATTCAACTTACACATGATACCTTGCAACCCACTCAACCTCTCCTCAACCACCTCATTTTCCACAAGAACACAATCTAAATTTTGCCTTCCTGCAATAAAAGCTGACTGATTCGAAGTAACTAGAGATCCAATAACTCTTTTAAGCATTACTATCAATACTTTCGTAATAATCTTATAAAGGCTAATAATCAAGCTAATAGGTCTGAAATCATTAAGTTCACTAGCTCCAGCTTTTTTTGCAATAAGCACTAGAAAAATTTCATTAGTGATTTTATTGACTACCCCATTCATATGAAACTCCCTGAACACATCCATTAAGTCCCCTTTAATCACTTCCCAAGCATCCTAATAAAATGCCAAAGTAAAACCATCAGGACCCGGAGCCTTATCTCTATCCATACACATAACAACCCCTTTCACCTCCTCTTCAAATGACCTCTCCAACCAAATGGACTGATCATTGGACATAGTCTCCCAGGAAATTTCTAAGATCAAACTAGAGGTCATGCTCCGAAGAATACAATCTGAAATAAAAATCTCTTAAGGCCTCCAAGATACCACCCATGTCCTCTATCCTCACCCCATTCACTGACAAACTTTTTATTAGTGATTTTATTGACTACCTCATTCATATGAAACTCTCTGAACACATCCATTAAGTCCCCTTTAATCACTTCCTAAGCAACCTGATAAAATACCATAGTAAAACCATCAGGTCCCGAAGCCTTATCTTTATCCATACCGACAACATCCCCTTTCACCTCCTCTTCAGATGACCGCTCCAACCAAATGGACTGATCATTGGACATAGTCTCTCCCGGGACATTTCTAAGATCAAACTTGAGGTCATGCTCCAAAGAATACAATCTGAAATAAAAATCTCTTAAGGCCTCCGAGATATCACCCATGTCCTCTATCCTCACCCCATTCACCGAAAGACTTTTTATGGTATTCAATTTACTCCTCCCATTTTCCATTATGTGGAAGAATCTAGTGTACCCATCCCCTTCCTTAATCCATGAAATTCTCGATTTTTGTCTCAATTAATCTCGTCATGTTTCAAAATGATATCCAACTCTTCTCTCTTAACTTTCCTCCTCTCTCTTTCTTCCATAGAAAGGGCTCTAAGCTGTTCCCAACTATCTAATCCCTCTAGCTCCTCAGAAATCTGCTTCTTTCGATTAGAAATATCCGAAAAAGTCTCCTTATTCCACCTTTTGACCCTCTGCTTAAAAACTTTAAGGATCTCACAAAAGTGAATCAGGGCCTAAAATGGAAACCCCCATTGCTTTCCAACCACCATCTTCTAACCTACCCAATGAAGCTTATGTGGGTAAGCCACATGTTTTCAAACCTAAACAGAGAGGGACCATGGGAATTTTCTTCCAAAGACAATAAAATTGGCCAATGGTCAGAGGTCGATCTAAGAAGAAAACTCAACATAATGGATGAGAAATGAGCATCCCAATCAACCGATATCGAGCATCTGTCTAATCTATAACAAAGTGCATTCTCTTGTAGGTTAGACCAGGTGTATTGATCGCTTACTAAAGGGTAATCCAACAAGGCAAGATCTTGGATCAAAGAGGAAAACCTCCTCATACTACGGGTGACTCTAGACACTCTATTCCTTTCCGTCCCCACGTTGACGACATTAAAGTTCCCAAGAATATACCAAGGTTTGGTAGTGCAATCCGATAAGACTCTGAATTCTTCCTAGAAGGCCTCCTTGTCTCTATACGAGTTGGGCCCATATATGCCTATGAGTTTCCACTCAAAATCATCCTCGAAATTTTTAAAGGATACAAATAAGTAGAAGGAGCCCACTCCACTTCCCCATCTTCTACCTTATCAATATCCTACATAATCAAGATACCTCCTGAGGCCCCTAATGACGGAAGGAAAGCCCATCCCCCAAAGCCTACACATTAACCCTCTCCCGGGCTTACAATCTTGCATTAGAAAATACTTCTTTCAGAATACAATTGAAGATCTAGCAGCCTTCAAGAGTGAACCAAACAGGAGTCAAAATGACTTCTTCCATCTTAGAAGAAATGAGCTAAACACTTACAAAGATTTGAGAACGTTTAGCTTCACAATATAGGCTAATGGTAATGGATGTTTATATTAGAAGTTAGAAGAAATGAAAACATCTTAAAAATGATCTAAAGAAAAGATGTTGGGAGTGGGGATTTCAATAAAATCTGGGAAGAGAATACAGGTGGAGGTAGATTATTGTAACCTCCAAGAATATGAAAAAAAGAATCTAGTGGGAAAAAAAATGCAACATGGCTCTGAGGCCAAAATGATAAGATCCTGGTTATTAGGGTCAAGAAACACATTCCGCAAGAGGTCAAAAAGACTGGCAAGTTCATTTAACTCTATTAGTCTAGGGTCTCTTCTGAGATCAAGGTTCCAAACTAACTCGGTTGCAGATCAAGAAAGGTTATCGGACACCGTTGCCTCAAGATTCTAAACCAACCTAAGAAGCCTTGGGAAGCGAGTAAAGAGTGTAGACACCCACCAAATATCCCACCAAAATAGGATCTGAGAACGGGTACCAATACCATGGCAATCATGCTAGTACAACAATAACGCAATGGAAGAGATGACCTTCCAAGGGATGGCACTATCAAAAATATTATCATAAAATCCATACTTATTAGAAATTACCCTAAACCACAATATGTTCCTGTTCTCACCAAAGTGCCAAAGCCATCTTCCCAAAAGTGATGAGTTATGAGCCACAATGTTCCCCAAATTCAAACCACGCTCCTTCTTGTCCTTATATACAATATCCCACTTCACCAAATGATCCTTTTTAACCCTCTCCCCCCACTCCCCATTCACATAAAAAAAAAATCTCTCCAACGTTTTCCAAAATTTTGGCCACTTAAGACTAGAATCAACAGGTCGAGTTCAAGTTCGGCACGGGTCCAGCAAGTCCCAAGACTGAACCCTATTATGTGGAACGCTTTCAGGTCTAGGGTTGTCACCCTTAACCCGAGAACTGAATCAGCGAATTCCGATTTTTTCGGGTATACATTAATCTATTTGCAGAAGTGTTTACTTCCATTATATTTTTTTGATTATTAACGGTGCAATTGTGTATATAAATAGAAAATAGTAAATTGTACATGCTCGAAAGAACTAACCAAAACAAGAGGAAAGAAAGAAAAAGGAAACAGAGAAGAAGAAAGAAAGACAAGGAAAGGATGTACAAGCTAGAAAACAAAGCAACAAGGCGAAAGGCATAACATATCATCTGTAGGTACTCCCCTGAATAAGGCCACTCGATGGACTCCACCCCTCGCAAGTCTGTCAAGCACATCATTAGCTGATCTAGGCTTATGGGAGAACGAGATGTTCATCCCAACAACCAGTGATCGAGCCAAAACGATAAGATGAGAAAACCTCCAAGCACAAACACTACCGGAACCCATCCATGTAATCACCACCTTCGAATCCCCTTCGACCTCCACATTGTGATACCCTAATCCTTTTGCCTCCTTTAGTCCTGTTACCAAAGCATAAACCTCAGCACAAATAGCATCCCCCTCTCCTATAGGCCTAGAGAAAGAGTGTAAAATCTCTCCTCTGTCATCCCTGAAAACCCAACTGATCCCTGATGGTCCTAGATTACCCAGGGAACATCCGTCGAAATTTAACTTCACAACCCCCTAGCAGATGGCCTCCAGACTACTCCCACCGAACTCCTACCATCGTAGGAAATATAATCGTCCTCCAGTCTCTCACCACCTGAGACGCAAACAAACCTCTAAATTTGGGATAATTACAGTCCCATGAAGCCGTCAAAGCCATAACAGAATCCACCATCCCCTGTACACATCCCTCCTTATCCTGAAATATTCTTCTATCCTTTCCAGCCATAGTAGCCATAACATTATTTGATTAGCATGACAACGATCTCATTCCCAAAACTTAGACCCAAAACTTAGATTTATCTAAGTTTAGGTAGAATACTTGCACCCCAACACGTACTACACACCATCCACCGCTGTATAAAATGAACGTCTAATAGAAGTTGACATTTAAAAATAAAAAATTAATGATCAATTTTAGCTTAATTAATCAATATGGTAATTGTTGATTGTTTAAAATCTATGTAATGAATTATTTAAGCTACAAATTAAAATTTTATTTAATTTTAAATTATTTTATCTTTATGGATATAAAGAATAATTAATAAATCATTTAATAAATTCAAGAGACCCGATACCCAATAGGTACCCATTGGGTATACTCGTATAGACCCAATTCTTAACGGGACTTTTATAGAACCAGAAGCAAACTCAATTACGACCTAGTAATTACCAAAAAAAAAAATACGACCGAGTAAATAAAACCGGAACCAAGCCTATTAAACAGGTTAGGTTATACCGTGTTTGTCAAGTATGGGATACCCATAGACACCCCTACTTTAGACAAGGCTTTCAAAAGAAATAGGTAATAAATGGGAATATTAGACAACAACAATTGACTGAGAGTGATTCTGTCCCCCAATGAGAAGTAATTCATTTTCCAAGTCACCAATCTCCCTTCTAATTTCTTAATGATAGGAGCCCAAAAGGTCAGGGAAAAACCCAAATGTCTAAGACCCGATTCACCTATGTTGCATCCAAGAACATCAGCAAAACTTTGCACTCTGTTCGACTTGACATGAATCCCAGCTAAATTGCTCTCACCTAAGCTCACTCTCAAACCCAAGACAATCTCAAAAATTGAAGGATGGACTTAATCCAAAATAGTAGGACTTTCTCCGCCTCAAAGAATAGGATGGTGTCATCAGCAAACTGTAGATGGGATATGGAAATCTGTTGTCTACCCATCTTAAACCTAGAAATTAGCGCCCTTTGCCTGCCCTAGAAGCAACTAAGACGTCACCAACTAAGATGAACAAGAAAGGAGATACAAGATCCCCCTGACACAATCCTCTAGTGGAACAAAACTGCCCATGGACACTCCTATTCAAAATAATAGAAAACTGACATTCCTCAAGCATCCCCTAATCCATTTTCTCCATCAATCCCCAAATCCTTTCCACTCTAACCCCTCATCCAAAAAATAGACTCCACTTTGTCGTAGTCTTTTTCCAAATCCAATTTGACAAACCAAGCCTTCCTTACATGCATGGTTTCACATATCGTCCAACATCAGTCTCTGAACCAGCCAAGACCAACCTAATATAAACCTATAATACAACAAAATAATAAAGTCACTATATCAGCAAGTAGTGGTAAGTACCAGTCTGGACCGGCTGGTTCTAAGCCGATTCAAACTAGTACATAGTGCTACATACCAGTCGATTCATTTTCTTTTTTTAAAAAGTTCAAAAAGAAAAAGAAACAAGAACCCTGGGGGAGAGAGAAAGAGAAGGGAAGAGAGAGAGAGAGAGAGAGAGAGAGAGAGAGAGAGAGGATGACCAAAAGACAGAGAGAACGAGATCAGGAAAACGAGAGATGCAGCAAGGGGAGAGAGAATATGGGAAGAGGAAGGGAGGCAGAGGGAGAGAAAGATTAAAAGGACGAAAAGGAGAGAAAAAGGTAGATATAGACTGAGAGAAAGATGGAGAGAAAGAGAGAGAAAGACAGAAAAATAGAGGCATACCAACGGATGCTTCTTCTTCTTTCGTCTTATTCTCCTCTTTTTTTCTTTTTCATTTTCTTTCTTCTTCCACTTTTCTTTTTTCCCTTCTTTACTTACTTATATGCATTGATTGATCAACCTAAAAGAAAAAAAAAAGGAATAGATGTACAATCTAGTCCTTTTGATTGTACCGGACCCGTATCTACCGATACCGTTGGTATGGACCAATACCTCTCGTCCCCAATGCATGATTTAAAATATTGTGTTGCATTAGTCGATACGTACCATGTATCGACCAATTCATTGTCGACACAGTCTCGATACGCTCGATACTGTCTCGATATTCTCTCAATATGCTGATGCTTATAAAAAAAAAAACAATGAAAAGCTAATAAAGGATCAAAAAAATTAAAACCCTCAAATTACAAAACTAATTTTAAAAAATGAAAAGAAAGAGAGAGAGAGAGAGAGAGAGAGAGAGAGTACCTGTTTGGTTGGGCTAATATTATTTTTTCTCCTCCTTTCATTTGTTATTTTTCTTCTCTAAAACTTGTCGAATAAGAAAGCTTTTTGTTTGAAATATGCATCTATATTAATAAAAATTGTTCTTTTTGTTTTAAGATAGTCTTAATGGATTTTGAGTTCGTTTGTTGATGTTTGAAAGTATGCTTATATGTCTTAAAACTGATTACATCTTGTTACTTATAGTAATTGATTCCACTAGATATGTATATTTTCTTTATGTTTTATTAGTTTATGTGATATTTTATGACTTTCCTTTACATTTATTGATTTTTTTTAGTTTCCATGTACTTGCACTTGTAGCGGTTGGTTCCACATTAATATATATCACATGCAGTGAATGCAATGACGGCGATATATCGCCCATTTTGAGATTAGGGACACGAAACCAGGGTGTAAAACGTGTTTACCCTGCTTTCGTCAACATGTTGCGACATGTCACCCATGTCGCTCGATATGTCGCCCATATCGAGCGACACGGGTGTAAAAATAAATTACCTCAATGTCCTCGACATTCGCCCAAGTCGAGCGACAGGGAGGGTAATTTTGTAAAAACACAAACATGTCGAGCGTGTCGCTCCACTGGCGATAAGTCGCATTTAAAATGGAAAATTTGCCCCAAATCAAGCAGATTTCCCCTATTTCTCCATTCCTCTTATATTTCACTCCATACCTCTCATATTTCTCCTCATTTCTCCCAATGTCCTGGGCCAAGTATGGCAACTACGTGGGCAGACATATTATGGTGGGGGTAGCATAGAGACAGAGATGATGATGCTGATGAGCCTGCCCACCATTCGCTTTGGATATGAATGGACCATACACGGTAGCTTTGATGACACTTGATTTGTATTTTTTAGTTTGACTTACATAGTTACATTCACGTTTAGTTTGATCATTTATAGCATTTTCGACTTGTTATTGAGTTTTCTTTTAGTTTGACTTACATTCATTTTTTTGTATTCTTTCTGGATGACACTTAATTCCTACTTTTATGTTTCTTTTAGTTTGACTTACATTCACTTTTAGTTTGAATTAATTACATATAGCATCTTTTTTACAGCATACAGACCCGACAGTGTGTAAGTTAACCCCCCTCAAGTAATGACTTTTAATGTGTAGGTAGTTTTATTTGCATTTTTTGATGTATTTGGATGCATTTAGACCTTAAGTAGATAAATTTAAAGTTTGGGGCTTAAAATCCATCAAAAACCAATGGTTTCCCCAAATTGCCCTAACATTTCCCCTTTTTTGCCCCATGTCGGCAACATGTCGATGATGTCACTTGGTGATATCGACATAGTAAACTTTGACTATATGTGTCTAGTATATTCTATCAAAAACATGTTAATTTATCCACGCGTATCCAATACTATACTTGATATATATATATATGTGTGTGTGTGTGTGTGTTTTTGGCTGACTGATACACTACCTCAATACGATCTTTTGAACCATGGTCCGGTGGTACCTGGCCCTGGGAAACTAAACCATACTGCCAAGTCCAAATCGCTCCTTAACTACTCATTAGCAATTAGAAAACTGTCAAGGTTCTAACAACAAAAATAAAAGCACTCTGAAATCGCATCTCCAATTAGATCCTTTATATGATTAGCCAACACTTTGGAGATCACCTTACAGACTCGTGATTAAACCGATTGGCTTGAAATCTTTAATCTCCCTAACCCCATTCCTTTTAGGAACCAACCAACAAAAGAACAGTAACATTAGAGATTTGGTTAATCACCTCACTATTACAACTTGAGTACCTCCACAACTCTAAATTGATCATGTTCCAAGATTCCTCATTATAGGCAATCGTGAAACTATCAGGACCAAGGGCTTTTATCTCTATTCATCTCCAAAATTGCCTTTTTAGCCTCCTCTTCCTTAAAAGATCTCTCCAGCCAATTATTCTGATCTTAAGAAAACACCTTTGCATTCAAGTTTCTCAATTTACCTCAGCTCATGTTCCAAATTCTATAGCCGAGAGTAGAACTTAATCAACTCCACCAAGAAACTATCAATATCCTCAATGAGCTCAATATCCACAAGTATTCTTCCCTTTCTTTACAAAGGCACTGCCATTATCCGTCACAATCTATACCACATTTTTCCGCCTAACCTCTTTGATGACATCAATCAACAAACTCATGATGCAAGTCACATCCTTTATCTTATCAGATGCATTTACAGACTTTAGGAATACGGCTCGTCTTCTACAATACACCATGAAGTTTATAATGGACAACTTTGTGGGGCTTGTCCACCCATCACAAATGATAGTGACGCCATATTCCTCCCAATGAAGCATCAATGTATCAATGTACTCTCTGATCTCTGCCTCCTCCTGGTCTAGGTATTTCTGCAAAATCTCTTGTAGGGGTGGGAGCAACATTTCTCTCCTAGACTCCTATATGAAGTCAACCATATTCTTGAAGTGTGATGAGGCAGCTACATTTGCTGGGATGTGATTGAATATAAAGAATTTTGAAATGAGCTTACACATCTTTTCTCCTCCATTTCATCCACTCCAAACATCCTTAAGGCGCTTCTGCCTTCAATCAGATGACTTATACAGAGATGAGTCTAAAGGTGGATCAGGTATCCTAACACTTTGACTCCGCTGGAATGCCAATGCTCTACCTGATCTAGATGCATCACCCTTTCCTAGCCTAGATGGCCCAACCCCCAACAGCCCAACCCCAAAAACCCTCTGTCTCTCCTCCTCTCTCATCTCATACTCAAGTTGCATGGATGCCCAGTATTTAGCACAATACTGTAATCGCTCATGCTTAGTAGTGGCATCAATTGGATAGGTAATGTCATCGTCGTCATCATCATCATCGTCATCCACTAGCAGGCGGGATGGTTGCTTCACTTGATGTCTGGCACTCTCCTTTTTGTCCTTCTGATCTTTCCTTAATGTCCCCCAGTCGACAAATGTCCGCCATCTGTTTCTTCACCTCAGGAGGCACCTTGGGACAACTAGTCACATTCTTTTAACCGTATGCCAAGTACTGTTTCAGGCTTTGACACCTCACCACTCTTCATTATATGGCCACAATAGTTGCATTGGGATTTGTTTTTATCATTCTCGCAGATGGTCTCATGCTGCCATCCTATCTCTAGCCTCCTCCCTACATCTCAAATGAACTTGTAGCAAATAACAACATAGAAAAAACATAAGAACTCAAGATTTTCAGCAATCCAATTCTTTTATATTTTTTTTATATTTTTCTATATTTTTTTAATTTTTCATTTTTAATAGATTTCTAATTTTTTTAATATTAATTACACTAATTATATAATTTCAGAAATTAATCAAAGGAAATTTAAACTCAAAAACTCTTAATTTTTATTAATATAGTATTCTACTATTTTTCCTATATTTTTTTCAATTTTTTAATTTTAAATTTTAAATTTAAATATTATTTGTATTAATTAAATAATTGCTGAAAATTTAATCATAATTTTTTTCTAACTTAATACAACAATATTCTAATATTTATTACATAAATATAAGGCCTTATGTCATTTTTTATAACTATTCTATATATATTATGTATTTTTTGGCCAAAATAAATAAATATTTTTTGAAAAAAAAAAAAAAAGTAATGACACCCATATCTAGATCGGGTGTCATTACTTAACATATAATTAGTATACAAGTTTTGATGAACAAATGAGTAAAAAGGAAAAAAATTAGTTCACCTTGATTTCACCGGTGAAGCATTTGTAAACAGTGTAGATGTTGATGAGCGGTGTTGGACGTGTTTTCGTACACAAATCCAACCAAAACCCTCTTAAAATTGGGAGAAATTAATAGAAATATGAGAAAAAGAGAACTTGAGAGGAATGAAGAAATAAGGAACATCTGCTCGATTTGGGCAGATTTTCCCTTTTAAATACAACATGTCGTGCATGTCGAGCGACACATGTGACATGTTTGCTTAATTACAAGTTTTCCCTCGATATCGTCAACATGTCGCGCCATGTCGACGACATTAAGGTAAAAGTACGGATAGTTCCTTGATGTTGGCTAAGTGATTGTTGAATCCTTGCCTTACAATAAATGGAAAAAAAAGGATTGATATTGGTGCAATCTGATCCATTATCGGAGATCAATCCTGAGCTTGACGGAAAAAAAAAAAATTACACCCACGTCGCTCGACATGGGCGACATGTCAACAAAACCAAGGAAATAGCGACTTACACCCTGGTTTCGCGTCCCTAATCTCAAGATGAGCGACATGTCGCCGACATTGCATTCACTGTTTATAACTAAACAACTAATGATAGAAACTTACAAAAATAAAAGTTATAACTAATAATTATAAGTATTATAAGTTATACATCATTTATAACTTAAAAAATACAACTTATATTTTGTTACTTAATTTATACTTAGATTTTGTTACTTGATTAAAAAATACATCTTATATTTGTTTCTTAATTTATAATTATAATATAAGTTATTATATTATAGTGTGAAATTGTTATCGCCCAACTAGTTTGGTATACCTCACCAGGTAGTTGGCTAGCGAGACAAGACCTTTTTTGCTACATGGAAGAATGATGTTGCCAATAAAGACCATTCATCTGATAGGGGCCCATAAAGCCTTATTAGTATATGTGGAATAGGTTTTGTCACATGCTTTAGTTACAGCTCAATTTGTATTGTTTCTTAAGTTTTGCACAAAGAAACATGTTGTTTTAGGATAGCCCTTTCAGCAGCGTGGGAAATGCCTTTAGCACTAAAACTTAGTATGTAACCTAAAATTGACTGAAAGTACAAGTGGCAAAGTGGGATTCTGCAAATAAGGTTCCACGTGTTATTTAAAGTATCTCACCAGGTTGCTTTGTCTGGAGCATTAGACAACCCGAACTCATATAAATATAGATACATATATATTCTATATGTGTGTGTATGCTAAACCTTCAAATACCAGTTTTGCAAGAAATGTCACTACTATGCAAAGGAAAGATATCATGAGAAAATCAATAGAAATGTCATTTTGACAAAAATTTGGGTAATGATCAAAGGTTATAAAAGAATGGAAGGAGGAGCTTAATCACGTAGTCAAGATAATTGATAACCTAAACTCTAGGGGCATTGTACTAGAGGTGGTGGCAAGCTGCCATTGGAGGTTGTTAATTGGTGTCTCCACCAACGGTCAGCGGTGGATATGGTGCCACCATAGAAGGACGGTGATGGCTTTGATTATAAAATGAAAACAAAAGGCATTGTTAGTGTAAACTTACTCAATTTAGATGATTTTCCGAAAAATGGCATACAAAGTATGAAGCATCTCTCACTTTCAAAAAATTTATTTTATATTTTGGAAAATAAGATTCACATGAATATAGTTTCATTTGTGAAAAACACCCAGAAAACATATTTTACAAAAGAAATGTTTTCCAACTCCTATTTTAAACAGAAACAAATAGATCATCAAAAGAGAAAGAAATCTATGTTATGGAACAAAACATCTAAAGTTTCTTAATATTCACTGCCTTGAAATGCTTCCAAATAGCATATGTGTGTCCTTTAAGTATGTCTCTTATAATTCTTATCAAGTCCCTTAACTGAATACACAATTGTTTTATCGGGAACAATTGATAAAAATAATAAGCAATAAATAAATAACCACCAAATAGTACATGCCTTAAAGTAAGGAATTCAATTAAAACTGCCATCTAAGCGAATAGAAATGATATCAAGATACTTGATACCTTGAACATTCAACATTACACCCGTACATTATTTAATATCCAATGTCATATAAAGCACATGCAATTATTACGATAAAAATGAAATTGAGAACATTTCCTTCCTATACATGCTATATTAACATTGCTTTACAATTTATGCTATGATGATCGAAGAAAGAACTACAAAGTGGCTGCCAAGTAAGGAGATATGTGCTTTATGAGTTCAATGATGCCATAGAAATACCATTAGAAATGTACTTTGGTTCCATTTGCTTTGTTGTATTATGTCGATTTTGATTTTCTGTAGAATATGTATTTTCCAAGCTATTTATGATTGTTTGGTTGGGAGCTTGAAGAAGATATTCTGTGTAGGAAACTTGTGTCTTGTATTCATTTTGAAGGTAAATAAGGTAGAAAATAGTCTTTTACACTAAAACATGGTAGTGGTGATACCGTCATTGGAGGTGCTGATCATGTCTAGGCAATGGTAGTTGTTGGTGGTGATAGTGGTTGTTGACAACCACCTACTCTAAAAGCTTAAGCTAATAGAGAACGGCACAACAACATATATCAAGTAGTTCAGCACCCCCCACACGTGCGGGCTCCGCACAGAAACAACACAACCGTGGGAGAACACCGAGCATCAAGACAACTACACAAACACACCACCCCACCCCCCCGGGATTCGAACTTGACCTCCCACTCTGATACCATGTTGACAACCACTTACCCTAAAAGCTTAAGCTGAAAGAAAACGGCACAACAATGTATATCAAATAGTTCAATAATGATTTCGGTGTTATCATTAGAGGTGGTGGTGATGATGGTGATGGTGGGTAGTAGCAACAATGATTCTTGTGCTATGTTGTTGATGGTAATGGTTATGACAGATAATGATGGTAGCAACAATAGTGGTGATGGCGATGCTGCTATAGATTGCGGTGGTGGCTGCAATGTAATAGTGGTACCTTTATCAGAGCTAATAGTCATGCCATAGGTTGTTGCGGTAGTAGCAGTGCTATAACATGGTGATGGTGGTGCTGTCATTAGAGGTGGTAGTGCTACTATCACCTTTGGAGGTGAGGGTGAAGGTGGTGCCACCAAAGGTGGTGCCACCAAAGGTGGTGGTGGTAATTTTGGTATATCAAAATGGAAAGAAAAAGTTTGCATTATGTTAAATTCAATCAATGCATGATTTCTGAAAAATGACATAGGGAAGTTCTAAAATTTTACCTTACATTTTGGAAAATGAGCTTCACCTAGATATAGTTTTACATTGAATCAAAACATCCATCAAAATAAACAAAGACTTGGAAGAGAAAGATTTATATAGTGGACCAAAATATCTGAAATCTCCTAATATTCAGTTATTCACTACCCTGAAGTTCTTCCAGATAGTGTATGCAGAATTCCATTAAGCACGCTTCCTAGAATACTATTAATCCCTAGAAAACTGAATGCACAAGTGCTTCCCAGATGTTAAACTAATGAGAAAATAATACAAAAGTACTACATCTTATGAAGCTTCAAGTAAGGAATTTAATTAAAAACTGCCACGCATGCAAATAGATATGTTTAAAAAAACACTTGATAAAATAGTAAGATCTTTGGGATACAATAAAGGTCAAAGTGTGTACCTTCACATCTCGATGTATGTGCCCATGAAAATGAAGATACTCCAAACCTCTCAACACTTCACGTAATATGGTTGCTATAACTACCTCCTCAAAACCATCTGGATAAGCAGCTTTCAATATGTGAAGACAAGAACCCCCGGCCATGAATGGCATGACAACCCACAAATTTTTATCACTAACAAAGGAGCAATGTGCCTTAAGGACGTTAGGATGGTCAACCAAAGTCATCGTTTGTGCTTCGCGAGAAATATTACTCTGTAAAAAACAAAAAACAGTTGTATTTCAAATAACTTTTTTTTTAAGGTTTATTCCAAATAACTAATTTATTGTTACCACTTAACAGTTAACACTCAATATAAGAGCTAGAAGAAACATTAATACATTTTCCATACATGACTGCAGAGTTACAACAAGCAGACATTAAAAAGACTAGAAATTAATAAACAAGATGTCAACATTCCAAAGGAACTAGTTATAAGCCTATGATTTACCGAATAGTTTTAGATTTTTTTTCTTTCTTCAAAAGAAAAGAAGAAAAATACTTCGTCAGCACTAAGGTAACCGCATCTTCTAGCATCCCATGCCACAAGATAGACATGGTCACAAAGAAATCCCCACGATTTAAAAGATTCTCCTCAATGTTATTACACCTCTTAGATAGAACATAGTTGTTAACACGAAAAACAAATAAATGGATAAAACTAGTGGTATAAACTACAAACAGAAGTAGTCAAAACTGAAAACACGAGCTAACTGACGCAACTGTGTAAATTTCATACTGAATCCAAGAATGGTTAACAAGCAGTCACAACAAAGACTAAAAATTCAAGATGTAATTTCAAAGAAGCTAGCTTGAAAAGTGTATGAGCAACAAGGATTTCAACATGACATAGGAGATGAGCTGAGCTGACTTTAGTGTTCAGGTTGGACTCATTGATATAGGTTGAGCTCAGGCTCAAGAGCATTAAGTTGTCCTGGGCTTGCTACAATTCAGAGAGCTTAGGCTCCATTTGCTAAAACCTGGCTCTTTCAGATTATGTCACTGGTATAAAGGCCCAACTGCCCAAGGCCAAAACCTATTTGGTGCAATTTATAAAGTCTATAAATTCAAAAAATAAAAAAATATATAAAACGATAAAGAGAGAACAAGTATGTTAGAGTGGGATGGAAAACTCTAGAATTGTCCAAACTGGGCCAATTTATGATATAAGGTTATTGGGGAAGGAGATGATCCCTCTAGTTGAGCAAGCTGACCGAGCTTGTCTCAAGCTCAGCTCACACGAGCTAAGCCTGACCTTAGTAATTAGATAAAAGTGAGCTGAGTTGTAGCCTTGAAATTTTTATTTTTCTTAATGAGCCAGAGCTGAGCTCGAGTTGGGATTGGACCGGTTGGTATACGATTCATTTTTTGTGGTATGAGTTTATACATTTTCTTCATTTACAAGATTGAATTTTGTAGCACTGCATTTGAGAAAAAACATTAAAAATTTTAGATTTTTATTTCCCATCTAATGTTCTAATACTTTTTGATGACTATTTAAAGTTATAAATGTTGTTTCATGCCCCAGTATGGGGTGAGCAACGCTGGCAACAGCCCTAACCATAAATTATTACAGATAGATTATATGAGGAGGCCAGTGCTTAGATTATGACATAGTAATAGAATGTAGAATAATAATAATATGAGTCCTTAACAAATATATCTACAATGGGCCAACCTCGTTTGCAGATCTACTTTCTTCATCTATCTCCATAATGATTGCAGACAGGAATGGACAGCAAACTTCAAATTAACCGTACTAAACAAGACTTAAAATCGAACAACTTTGCAATATGAGGAAGCTACAACCAATTAATAGCTCACAAAATACAAATTTCAAGAAACTGCTCTGATTAAAAAAAAATGCAAAATTAATATGATATAATGAATGTAACCGCATAGAACACAATCTCTCTTCACATAACCAATGAAAATGTCTTCCCGGTTATCCATAAACAGTTTCTAAATTGAAAGAAACTGAAAGCTATGAAATTACCAGATCGCTGTTATTCCTCTCAAAATCGAGTATCTTGATTGCGACAATGTCATTGAAAGGTATACAGAGAGCACGATTAACAGAAGCGCTTACACCCTGTCCTACCTCCTCGTACAGAGCATAATGTTCAGGTCCAATCGGATACTTCTTTTTCTCCATGATTCGAACCTCTCCTTCTTCCCTATAAGACATCTCTATTGAACTTCAACTCTATTGATCTGAACGGACATGCAGCTTGGACGAGCTCCAGAGATCAACCTTTTGGATACAATGCCCTGAAAAGTGAAAACCCAACCTATATCATTGATGAATATCGATTGCAGCAAGGATAATTCATAATTCAATCGAACTCGATCGAATCCAATCGATCATGAAGATGACAGAGATAGAACACAACCGAAACAAATATGAAAAAAAAAACGTAAGAGTTCAAACATTGAATTGAGAAAAGTATTACCAGAGATGAATAATTTCTATCCATTAAAAAAATAAAAAGGATTGTACGAGAGAGAGAGATGGAAAGAAAAGGTAATAAGGAAGGGTTTGATGATGACTTCTAGAATCTAGACGAGGTTGGTCTCTCTGCTTTCTCGTGAGTGAGAGAGAAAGCGCGCCTCTCGGATCGGCACTCGAACGGGAAACATTTGTATGGCAAAGCGCGCTACTTGTATAGATTGGAGGCATTCCTAGTTATACCGGCTTAAGGCAATTTTTTTTCTTTTCAGAATCCAATTCAAAATTGACTGACACGTGACCTACACGCGTCTTCCTTCTGCTTGTATTTATTTATGTGATGTATATACGTGAAGGAAAATATCTTTTCTTTTTTCTTATTGTGACCTACGCACGTGGTCTAGCAATCAACTCTTCATATGAAGGACGCCCTCGGTTATGCACCGAGATCGTCTGCTCTGGCAAGCCTGCACCATTTGCTGCATCCTAAATGTAATTGCTCCATTCCGTTTAAAAAAAATTAATACTTTCTTAATAGATTATTAAAGTGTTTTTTTAAATGAAATGTACCAATCACAATCCTGATACAGCAACAGGTGGAGGATTCCTGATGTACATGATCCAGACATTTAAAAATAACTTTAGGGGCCTTCGCACGGGACCTCTGCCCTTGTTGGAGTATGTGATCAAGGTTTAAAGGCTCCGGACGGGAGACCGGCCTGTTCTTTGCCGGTCCTGGTTCAAACCGGCGATACTATCCTGTCCCAATCCGGACTGCCATTATATTTTGGTCCAGATCCGGTACCAAAAAAATGGATCAGTTATTTAAATTTTAAATTAAAAAAAAATTTAGGCCAATCGGACCGATGGTACTGATGATGAGCCAATTTGTTAATTGAATTATTCCAATAGCAATATACCATGCAGTAATGTCAGAAATAATAAAATATGAATTTCCAACTATTCAAGTATCACCTTCCTCAAGGAACATTCTTGAACCTTTCGAGTGAGGGCGCCCTCGCGGGACATTCCCTCACTCATCCATTCAAAGGCCTCTCTTCCAAGAAACATCCATTCAAATTTCATTTACTCAATTGAGGGCTCCTTTCGTGAGACATCCTCTCGTCACTTTGAGGATCCTCTATTCAGGGACATTCTCTCGAAGGGATGTCCTTGATTAGGAGGCCTCAAACTGATAAGGGGATATCCCACGAAGGGGGGCTCAATCAAGTGCTCGAGGGGATGTTCCGAATAAGGGGTCCTCGAAGTGACGAGAGGATGTCCCACGATGGGAAGGCTCAACCGAGTGCTCGAGGGGATGCCCCACGAAGGGGGGCCTTCGAATGCTCGAGGAGATGTCCCTGAATATGGGATTTTCGAAGTGACGAGAGGATGTCCCTCAAAAGTGGGCCCTCAATTGAGTGCTCGAGGGGATGTCCCTGAATAAGGGTGCTCGAATGGATGAGTAAAAAGATGTCCCGCAAGGACACCTTCCCTCAAAGGAAAGAGATTCAAGAGGACATCCCTAGAAGGAAGGAGTCCTCAAATAGATAGAAATTCATATTTTATTAATTTCTTATATTGCCAAATGACATATTGTTATTTGATTAATTTAATTATCAAATTGCCTCATCATCAGTATTTGTCACCGGACCGGCGGTAACTAATTGATCCAAATCAATACCGTCTAATTCATAAATTTGAAAGGAAAAAAAAAAACACTGCTGGACCTATTGTATTGGCTGTATCGATTACTAGACTGGTTATACTGATCTAATCAAGAACCTCTTTGAATCATGGGTTGAGACCGAACTGGACTAATCCTCTAAACCTTGTATTGTTGGGATTGTGGAGCCTGAGCTGGTTTGCAAGCGGGGTGAACCGCGGGTCGAGCTGCGCTATCAGCTCGCGGGGGGAACGGGGGCAGCCCCCCTGCGGCAGATCAAGCTGTGCTGGCATCTTGCGGGGGTTCGGGGGCAGAGCCCCCAACCCGGGTCCATTTTCTATACCCGGCCCGTCA
>JAUPMG010000003.1:6325535-6338080 GCA_031762675.1 Pachysandra terminalis
TCTTGCTTCTGTGTACCCTTGTGGTACTTGTACCACATCAAACACTTGTTACCACTTACTTTTCTACTGACCCTATCCACAAACAAGTCTTTTTTCCTTTATTTGTTTAGTTGCAGTAGTGGTGCTTGCAATTGAAGTTAATTGTCCCTAACTAATTTAATTAAGCACATAGTAACTAATAGGACCTCATAATCATTACTGGGATCAATTACAGAATTGAAAATTTGGATTAAGTAATCACTTAACATCATGATGCAGCTTTGTCTATTAGTTCTCTTTTTTCCTTGTATAGAAAAGTATGTGTACCTTGCAGTCACCCTCATCTTCATTGTTGGGATAACAATTAGGTTAAATAGGTTCTAGATGGATGAATCTAGTTACTTTGATGTCATAGAAGTTATTGTGGTCCAGAGATGGAATTCTAACATTCGTACTACTACATTTTAAACAATTGTAAAGGAATCTCAATACCCTAATAGGTACTCAAAATATCAAACGGATAAAGGAAATAAACCCAGATAACAGAAGAGCTATACACAGACAAAAAGGAAATATACCCATCAGAAATAGACTAAAATCCTTCATACCTGATTCATCACCAAGCGGATAAAGAAAATGTATACCTAGAAGAGCAAAAATTCGATGCAAAGGAGAAACAGAGAGGACTTACCAGAGTTGGATTGAGAACAATACGAAGTAAGGGAAAGTTGAATGAAAGGAAAACGTCCACCGGGAAAAGGTCCACCGGAAAAATAAACTCACACTCATTTTCTCTGCTGCTCGATGTGTTTTAGAAAAGAAGAGAACAAACCTAAGGGTAAGGGAAAGCTGAACGAAAGTCTCTGCTGCTCGATGTGTTTGAGAAGAGAAGAGAACAGACCTAAGGGAAAGCTGAACGAAAGCTTTGAAGGACGTTTCTTGTAAAATTTATTCTTTACAAAGATTAAATCCAAATTTTTCAAAGCTCATAACAAGGGCATTTTCAGCATTCTAAGACTTAAATTCAAAAATTTCACCAAATACTAAATATTTCATATACCTTTTCTCTAAACCTCCAAAAGTTTGGTCAATGCACCAAAATACAATTGGCTAGACGTGCATTGACGAAACCCTAATTTTCCCCTCTTTTTACAAGTTTGTGTATTTATTTTGCATTTCCGCCATTAGAATTTGGGTAATGCTAAGGGCTTCTTCATATTTGTGTTTTCTTAAGAGTGTGTGGAGTCAGTGGAAGTTGTCGACGAGGCTTTAATGCTAGAGCTGCTTCGGAGGGAACAGTTTTGAACTTCCAAGAGGAATACGGGCTAGTTCTTGGAGATGAGATTGCGAGGATCAGACGCGAGTTCGATGCTGCAAAGTTGAGCTTTCTCAAGATTCCCGAGGCACTCAAGGAAATGCCAAAGATGAATCCTGATGGTTAATTGATGCTCTTTTGTCTTTTTTCGAATAACTAATCAATGAAAATTTCAAAGTGCTGTTTTGTTTTACTTTGAATTTCGTTCGATCTTTATGAGATGCAGCATTTCCAGTTCTGATGATAATTATGTTTCTCTCTTTGTAATTAGGTATATATGTCAATAAAAACCTAAGATTGGACACTATACAAATTTATGGATTTGATTATGATTACACATTGGCTCATTACTCCGCAAACTAACAGACTTTGATATACAATCTTGCTAAAGAACATATGGTTAATGAGGTTAGTGATCTCTTGCTGTGTTATACTGTGCTGTTGCTTTATTGTATGCCATAATTTTAGGTGCATTGTTTTGTTTTATTTATTTTTTCTGTTTGATGTTCTTCTCTCAGCTTAGGTATCCTGAGAGTTGCTTGAAATTTATATATGATCCTGAATTTCCCATTATAGGCTTATATTATGACAAGCTGAAAGGATGCCTTTTGAAATTGGATTTCTTTGGGTCCATAGAGCCTGATGAGTGTTTCTTTGGTCGTCACAAGGTACTTTCTTCGAACTATTTTGGTAGGAGTTCCCTGTTTAATTTATTTTTATAGGGTTTTTTCTTTAAATTAGTAAGAGTACACATGTGTTGCACGAACAATGATTAGTAGAATTGTAAAAATAAGAGGATAATAAAAGTCATTCACAAGAATTCAAATGTGTGGCTAGAAAATCCGTGCTTTGTTCAAATAAACCAAGTTAACAATATTTCTAGTTCAAATTTATTGATATTTAAAGAAAAACTAATAAATTCAAATGCATGTAATAATTATATATTGTCTAGCTGAACTCTTGTAGTGATTTATAGTTTTTGGTTGACTCTCAGCTTCGAGGGAGTCTAATACCCTTCAATTACGAGGATTCATGTTCAAAAAATCAGGCTGATTGGTTAATTTCTAACCATCTGATTGACATACTTCATTTTAGAATTTCATCTACTTTTTTCAAGGTAACACCTACAGTTTAGGGATTAAGAACCCAAAAAAGGGTCCTTAAGGCCTACAGTTTAACAATTAGCAACTGTATGGAAAGGTCAATACCCATCATTGAACCGGCCCTACTTATAAGAATCTTCATGCACATGATTAATTTAACTAGACATAATTTGATTATTCTTTTAGAACTTTTACCTTAGTTTTTAATAATTTTCAATCGTCTGAAATGTTAGAGTGATATCTAAGGCTAATTCACTTGATAAAATTTATGCTTAACATATTTAATTTCTCCTGTGGTACCCATCAAATGATGAGTATTGATCTGCTCCAAAAGCAAAATAAATTTCAAAACATGGTGCCCAATACTCTTCATTGACCGCCGGATGCTCCGTCGATGAGAACATCAATGCATTGAACGAAGTTGGCCGCCATGGTGTTAGGTTGGAGGATAGCGGGTCGTCGACAACTTAGAACAAGAAGAAGAGGAGATTCTGAGTTTAAATATGATGTTCTTAGTAAGGAGGAAGTTCAAGAAGATAAAGGTTCGGTGGGTGTTGAAGGAGGCAGGGTTCTAAATGTAGGCGACATGTCGCCATTTTTTACCCTGGCGACACGAAATATTAGGAGAAATCGCCATATAGCGATTTTCCTTGATGTCGGTGAAATGTCACCGACGTGGGGAAAAAATTTCAATTTTTTTTTATTTATCCCCCATGTTTCTCGACATGGGCGACATGGGAGGAAATTTCAAATTTTTTTGAAACTTTGGTTTCCCCCTTTTCCCCCATGTCAGCGACATGTCGCTGGCCAATCTTGGCGACACGACCAGTGACATCGACATTTAAAACCTTGGAAGGAGGAACTTAGGAAAGAATCAGGGTGAGAGCTGATCGCAAAGTTTTCTTCTTCGAAGCCGCTAGTAAACAAAATAATTCGCTGGTGAAGGTGACAAAGTCGAGGCTTTATGTTAACACCTGAATTTGGTTCTCCTCGGAAGAAATTTCATGGCTTGGAAGAATGGTGAACGCCATTGGAAGTTTTGAGAGGAAACCTTGCGTCTTGGGCTCCATGAGAACTGGAAGTCAGGTGTTAATAGCAGAGTTCAGATCTAATCGTAGAGGGGATTTCTTGAAGGTCTAATTGGTTGGTCACAATGTACGTGGTTGGTTCTTATTCTTCCCTCGGTCGGATGAAGCTTGGACATATATTGCAACTACAGGAAAACATGTGTTGAAGCTTATGTTGGGTCAGGAAGAGAGAAGGTCAGCCATGATGAAGCCCATGTGCGAATCCTCTCTGCGGGTGGTTCTCCATAGTTTTATTCTCTCTATCTCCGAGCGCTGATGATATGCCGAGTCCCTAGTTTCTTCAAGATTCGGTTGGCGCATTGCCATTGAGGGCATTCAAGTGCATATGAATGATATGATGAGGCAGAATTTCATCAGTGTGGTTGGAAATTTTTTTGGGGCCTTGCAAGCTCATTTGTGTCCTTAGTGGGGGTCGGAGAAGGTTTTTTGAAGGTGAATATGGATGTTAGTATTGGATTTGCGTGGAAGATTCCGAGGTCAATCTGAATATCAGACAGTTGAAGGTGGTTCGAGGTCAGAATAGTGATCATTGAAAAGGGGGGGTCACCAGAGTAGAGTCCGGTTGTTGGTGAAGATGAAGATGACGTGGCAAATATGGTGGGACGTGGCAAGGTTGATGGACTTGATTCTCAAGTCTCGGCAAATGGTTTGGGTGCATGTGCTGGTGTTGGCGACAAAGGTGACTGCTCCAGCCAACCGATGTTCGAGGGGTACAGGATGCGTCAGGGGAGAATAGAGATTCAAATCTCTTACCATTTTTGGCTCAGCAGCCCTCTAGTTTTGAAAAGAATGTAGATGGCGTGAAATTTAGGGTAAAAGGAGGGGAATAGTCCTTTTATCTTAAGCAAAAAGGTTCTTGTGGTGGGCCTCAAATTGAGTCTGATATGGAGGTGTTTGCCGGTCCAATCCTGCCTGGGCTCACTTTATCCGGTTTTAAGGAAGCGTGCTTGGATGGAGTTTGTAAGATTGGGGGTCTGAATATGATCTTGGGTTCGGGGTCTGGTAGAACTCTTGGGCCTTTGAGGTGTGCGAGGCCCAGGGCGCCTGGGGCTGGTTATTTAGAAGTTGTTCAGGCTGGGGCTGGGCAGGTTGATATGGTGGGGGTTGGTGGGGTTTATTTGGGCCTCGACCCAAGCCCGGTCTTTTTTGGTTCTTTTAAAAACGAAGTCAAGAGGCCTGTGCTTAGATCTGAAAAGGGAAGTGGGACGGGACGTGACTCTCGTCAAGTTAAAGAATGGGTCTGAGGAACAAACAAATTTTGGTGGGACGTTGTACAGAGATGGGGTGTCGACTCTAGGTGAACAAAGGATGGAGACTGTAGTGTCGAAATCAGTGGTTCAGGAGATCAAAGACGTTTTGGCCGAGGTTCTTGCGCCAATCGAAGTTGCGATTAAAGACCTCTGTTCAAGGGTGGAGTCGCTTGAGACGTGTGTGGCTGTCCACGGTAAGCATGTGGATTCTGTTGTTATTGACAATAAAGGGAAGCCTGTTTCAGATCACTTAAGGAGGTGGATTGGCCAGATTCAAAAGGTTTATGTTAGGAAGAGTCTGATGAAAGATGAGAGTACCTTGAGAGCTTCTTCAGAACAGAAAGTTTGGGGTCTGGGTGGTGAGTTGGGTGGCATAGGAGACGATGCGATGTGGGAGCCTGCTGCCGAATCCAAGGGGGACTCTGTTCGTGAGGGTCATTTGAATCCAGTGCAGATCATTGATTATTGCTTTGACAAATTGGGTGCAGGCTGTCACTTCAAGTCGTTCGTTCTTCTTCAGGTAGGCCGCAATGTTCTTTGCGGAAGACTTAGTCCTTAACTTATTCTTTGGATTCTCTTCGAGCTAACAATTGTTTTGCAGCACCGAGTGCTTCTACTGTTTTTGAACCTCTAAATGCTATATAAGGCTAGAGAAGCCAGCTGTTTTAGGATCATTGTGTTACCCAAACTCAACAGGTTGTGGGTGGGGATGGGAGTGGTGTTGTGGTGGTAGTAGGTTGGGTGCCAGTGAAGGGGCTCTAGTTCAGCAGCAGTCGTTGGTTGTAGGAATAGTCTTTAGATGATGATAGGGTGTCTGGTAGTTTAGGGAAGAGAGAGGAGGGAGAGTTGGATATGACGGTCGTGTTTGCTTCTAGTGTCTTGGATCAGGTTCGGGATGGTAAGGGTAAGGTTGTATCTGTTCAGGAGGCTATTGATACCTTTAGGGCTAGGCACGAAGGCATAGAGGAAGTTGTCCAATGAAGATTATAAGTTGAAATATTAGAGGCCTCGATAAGGCAAAGAAGTAAAGGCTGGTTAAGGATTTGTGTTTGAATGCTAGACCAAATATTATGGTGTTAATTGAAACCCAAAAGGAAGTGATCAATCAGGATATGGTGAGGCGTTTTTGGGGTGATAGAGACCGTAGGTTGGAGTTTTTGCCATCGATTGAGGTTGCGGGGGGTATCCTAGTGATGTGGGATATGGTTTCGATGGTTGGTGGTGAGGTATCTCAAGGACGCTTCAGTTTGTCCATTCAAGTTAGGAGTGGGGTTGATGGTTTTGACTTTTGAGTGGGTCCTTATTGTGGTGTATGGTCCTAATAGAGTGAGGGATCGAAATGATCGACATTTCCCCCAAATCCCCCAACTTATTCATGATTTTCGCAAGTGTCGCTCGACAGGTGCGAAAAATTCTTTTTAAGTGGCGACATTTCAGCGACATGTCACGACATGCCGGCGAAATGTCGCTGACATCAGGGAAAATTGACACAGAGCGATTTCCCATGATGTCTTATGTCGTCCATGGCCAAAATGGTGACATGCCACTGAAATTTAGAACACTGTCTTTGATAGCTTAGAGAAAACTCTTATCTGGCCAGTATGGGACTATGAGAGAAGGCTTAAGGCAACATGAATCAGAGGAGGGCAGCCAAGGCAAAATAATGGGGGCTGAAGCAATTGATCATGGGGAGTTGTTGAGGAAGGAAGGAACGACTATGTAGGGCATAAAGGAGATAGGGTACATCAGGGCTCCAAATCTGGATATATCTTCTCTTCAGTCAGGTACGGTGTTAGAGGAGGATTGTGATGCAGATGACTCGTTATGCTCCATGGAAAATAAGGTCGAACCAGATAGAGGTTACAGTGATACTGAGAATAATTTGGGATCTCTGTTCTGTGACTCCAAAACCTACGACACGTTAAGCACAATGGTAGGGGAAATCAACACAAGTGGTTTCGATCTCTCAGTGATGGGTGTTCGGTGTGTCAATTCTACGAGTACGACTACATTTAAAGATTCCTGACTTGTGCTTCGTCCCAATTCTACCTTATCACTCAGTGGGCTATGTTGTGGCATCCCTTGCTCGTTTTCAGGTCAGAACCTATTCTTCTCTTTCTTGGGATTATATCAACATTTATTATTTATGAATTTGTTTGGTTGTGATGTTGTGTAGATCAATTTCTCATTAATTCTAAGCCTCCAGAGGCTATTAATTAAGGGAATGCCATTATTTTTCACTGCAATGGTCCCAGATTAAGACATAAGGTGGAGGGGTCATATGGGAGTAAGGGTAGGGGAGGTGGGCAGAGGTGTGAGTGGGATGGCTTGGAGGAAGTATATCAATTATTCCAGATTGTGGCGTCAGGCTAGAGGGGAATGAAGGTGGGTCCTAGAGAGGTGATACAATACTTTAGAAAATCTAGAGAGGAATTGGGTCTCGGTTGTTAGAGTCAAAGACGGGAACTTGGGAACTTAAAGTGGTCTTTAGAAGAGAGGAGTGTGGAAAGGAATAGAAAGGGGGGATTGTCAGTAAGGTCATCATGAAGATTGTAAGGTGGAATATTAGAGGTCTGGATAGAGCGGTGAAGAAGAGAGTGGTGAAAGATTTATGCTTATTGTTAGGTCGGATATTTTGGATTGACCAATATGCTACCTAGATATGATATTTTGAACCATGATATGAAGGCGCTCTAAATCTCCTATTTAATTTTGTTTACTAGCTTATATGGTGATAGGTTGAATTGATGAAGGTGGTAAAAGAAAGTAGATATGGGCTGTTATGCAATTGCTTGATCCTATAATATGATTGTTTAACATTGATGATAGTCTTAGGGCGAATGTAATCTCAAGATTAAGACTGTATCCTGGTATAAAATATGCATGAAGTTGTAATTTAGAACTTTTTATAATTTTTCATTATCACTATTATCATTTTCCAACTTTTTTATCAGTAAGCTATTAACTTCCCATGAATTTTGGTTCTTATGGATGTTTGCTCAATTACTGCAGAGTGAAATACGGATTCAGAATGACGATAGTTACCGTTTCCAACAGGTGTGTTTCTTTGAAAAAATTGTTCATCTTTTTGGTTATAGTTGCTTGATTGTGTGTGTGTATATATATATATATATATATATATGTGTGTGTGTGTGTGTGTGTGTGTGTGTGTGTGTGTGTGTAAAAGTAAAGGTAAAAATCATATAAAAACAATAAGAATTTTGCTTTCTTCGGTATTTAATAATACTCTTTTAGAAGCTGCATTGAAGTGATGCAAGCGTTTTCTATTTTAGGCATGTGTGTGCAATGGCTATCAAGTTTGGACTTTTAGTTTAAGAAAGAAGAAGATATAAAAAGACATGGCTTATTCTGGCCAATCGGGGTAACTTGAAGTTAAAGGTTATGCCTTCTCCAAAAGTGGCAAAGACTTCTCACTGCTAGATATCTAGAAGCCAGGAATCACACCAAGGCCATCTATGCCTGTAGAGGTGAACACCTCATTCCAATGAGAAATAAGTATCGGAACCTTTTTAGAATGCATGGCAGTAATTGGTAGTCGGGCAACAAGCCATCTTGGAAAATTCTTAAAAGAATATGGGCCTAGGAATGACGAATTAGTAAGCCAAACATTATAGGAAAAGTAGTCCAAAATATATCTTGTGCCACTGAACCATCTTAGGCATGTGTATGCATGGCTACTACGTAAGCCTTTCATGGTCCATGAGTTAAACCAACTTTATTTATTTATTTATATACTAGTTTTCTCCTTCACAATATCTCCAACGCATATTATTGTAATCTTTTGCTCTTATTTCTTTCTGGTCTCTTGGCCATTCACTATCTATCTATGACTGGCATTGATTGGAGTACATTCTGAATGAATATTTAATCCTAAAGATTGAGTTGGCTTATATTACGTTGCCAACTTGTGATGCCATATCAAGGTTTAAAAGCTTCCTGCTTTGTTTCTTGGCTTGGCTTGCATCAAGCAACTGCTGAGTCCAAACAGTCTCTCTCAGATCAGATTTGCTAGTTTCTGTTATTTCTAAATTTTGAGGGTCATATCTTGTTTATTCTGAGATTTATCAAGTACTTCTCTCTTTATTTTGTTCCGGAAACCAGGCCAGACTTCACATAATTCAGGAGTTGCTGGGGAAATTCCACGCAACTGTAGCTAATAATCAGAAAGGAGATGCTTACAACTCACTTCTGAAGGAGCTGAATGATGAGAGGCAGAAGGCACGCTATGCAATGAGGAGTATGTTTAATAGCTCTTTTGGAGCGACGTTCCTCACCGACACAGGTCAGGAATCAGCTTTTGCCTACAATATACATCAATATGCAGATGTGTATACCAGTAAACCAGAAAACTTCCTGTTGTATCAACCAGATGCGTGGCTTCATGTACCATATGATATCAAGATCATGCCGCATCATTTGAAGGTAGATTTTAAGCTTTGTAGAAAACTTGTACTGTCATTGATGAATCTGGGTCAAAAGTTATTGTTTTCAATTTTTTTCATATAAGCTTCGCATCATAACTGTTGTGCTTGAGGATAACGAGTTTTGTAGCATTGTGATCTTGTTCAATGTTTTGACTGAATTTGGCTGCCATTCAGATGGCCAGGACCACTATATCAGGCTGATTTTTATCCATGCAATCCTTTGGCTTGGAACAATGGTGATTGAGTATACAATACTTATAATAGAGGACAAAAATAGTGTGTATTTTTAGTTCTAAAACTCATTTAGGTTTATATATCAATATTCTTAAACCATATATTACGTAATAGTCCTAAATAATATTTATGTTAATATATCGTATATATATAATAAACATCAATTATAATATTAATACATTTAGATTGAGATGAGCTAGGTTTTTGTGACACAGAGCCTAAAATATTTTAATGAGCTTAAGCTTTGCTTAGAGTTTACTAGGTTGAGCCAAGCTTGGCTTGGTTGGGCTTGTTTATAGCCCTACATATGAAGCTCGTAGCTATGCTTCAACTTAAATTATGCTTTATCCATTTCATACATTGCTATTTATGACTTAGCCCTCCTTAATTCTCTCTTACTTTTGGAAGACATCCGCAAACACCTTTTATGTTGAAAATGTTATTGTAGTAATTCTAAAGCATGAATTGGACTTTAAAAACTTCATGTTTAAACAAAAATAACTGTAAACTAAAATAACCAACATCAATAGCATGTGAATCATGAATTTACGCTTGGTAAGCTATTGTTCTACTAAATTATAAATGAAAACATTTCCAAAATATTATAATATTTCTATAGCATCAATGAACTTTTAAAAACTTTTTGTTAAGGCTCAATTAACAATTATGAAAACCTATATATCAAAATAATCCATTTTCAACCAATGTATAATATGGATTTATGCTCATAAAACCATTACTTTGTTAAATCAATAAGATAAATTAGTTTGAAATCATTTAACACATTTAAAAACAGTCCTAGTTTACCTAATACATTATCATATTTACTGTAAATCTGAAATAACACATAATAAACCTATAAGCTATGACAGTTCAATCTTAAATTGTAACTATCTCCTGGAATAACAACCTATAATTTGTTATCCTATTGATTATAAATGAAAAATAGATTTTTTTTATTCATTTCTACAAATTAAGCACAGCCTAACTTAACCCATAAATGATCATCACTTACTTAGCTAGTGACTAGAGATTTATTCTCCTTTTCCTCCCTTTATTCTTCTTCTTCTTTGCAAATTTTTAGCTTTCCATTACACTACTAATCTATTTAGTAGCTTTATACTTATCTAATTAATAATATAATTAACTTACTAATCTTGTGCTAACTAATTAGTCTACTAACTTACATACTTAACTAGTAATATCATTAGTTAACCAACCTTATATTAACTTATTAGCTAATACTACTTAATTTATATCTAACCTTTAACTAATCTAGATTAGTGTTAATTAACAAGGATAAACCTTAATTTAATTAGAATTAGGCTTATGCTTATCTGAACGCTGTAGACGAACCGAATTATGTACCTCGATGCACACGAACCTGGATCTACCACAGAGGATCTTTATTGAATTAGAAAACATCCTACGTCGAAATATGTGATTAATAGAACTACATATAATGTTCCACACTCAAAATGACCGGATCTCTGTATGAGAATCTAAGTAGCAAAACTAGATCTCAAGGAGGAAGAAGAGATAAAGAGAAGAGAGATTCTCTAGGATTGGAGGTTCCAAAAAAGTGTAAAGCATTGGGGGGAGGAGTCTCCTAAATAGGAGGCTCAACTCAACTCCTTAGACTCTCTCCTAATCTCATTAGGAGATTGAGTCCAAGTCACACTTGGTCTCACACTGAGCATGGATGTCCTATACTTTAAGTAGAAACCCCTAACTAGTAGGCCAACCGGATCGACCCAACACATAAATCCAATATCTCTCACTCATCCATAGTGGGTACCAAGTGTGCATCTCCCTCATATACATCATATCTTCCTACCATGGATGTTAATCATACAATTTGTTGAGCGTACGACCAATGAGCACAAAGTAGCAGACGAGCGACTCCATATGAAGTTCTATAAAACTGACATGAAGATACACTCTCAAAGTTTATATAGTTTACATATATATTAGATACATATAAGTAAAAGATATGAAACATCAAAATGCTAATTTTAAAACATGAGCACATATCTCTATGAATTGTATCTCCCTTCATGTGATGTTAGATAGTCTTCCTTAAGCCTCGTGCTATTTAGCTTCGACCTAAATAATCTCCCAGACAAACCCCCTTTAGACCGTATGATGCATGGCCATAGGAAAGTAAGTTAGAGTAGTAATCATCAGATGTAACTTCATGACATGATCAAAGGTAATAAGGGTATAAGTTAATTCACTCTAGGATCATCCTTATTTCACACAACAAGGAAATAAGGATCCATTCACTGGCTCTCAAAGGCAATGTTGCTAATAGCACATTTGGTATGCAACACATGTTACGGTAGAGCTCTGGGCCTAGCCAAAAGTATGTCAACCTCCAACACCGTACGGATCTTAGTTTAGTTGCAATCTATGCGAGTAACCTGAGCTCCTTAATCCAAGTCACAACTCTCAAGCGCCTTGATTAAGGTCTCACATCCGGCTTTATCAGGTACTATTCGATTCCCTAAAGAATCTCATCCTGGCTTTCCTAGGGGGCAATGGTACAATTCCTCTTAACGTCTCATCATGCTTGCAATGCATGCACCAGGACTAATCGTTGTGTGAGAAGCTGACAACTTACCTGGTGGCATATCGTATCTATATCCATATAATATGAAGGTAATGTATGTAAAGTGTGCATGTACTGTACCACCTAAAACAAATCATAATCTACGTAATCTCATCTCTTGGACATGAACCTTAAATGCTTGTCTAGCCATAGGTTTAGTCATGAGATCAGCTATCAGCTGTTGAGTAAGAATATATATAAGGGACACATCTCCATGTGCAACTCTGTCTCTGAAGTAATGATAACGAATGTCGATGTGCTTCCTCTTGCCATGGTATTTGGGATCTTTGGCGTATACCACCGCTGCCATGTTATCACTTGTAGTAACCCAGAACTGTTAATATCAATATATTAAATTCTATGATAAATTAGTTGGGCTAATTTGGTGAGATTAATTAGAAAGAAGGTATGAAGGTTAGATTAGTAATTTTCCTTAATTAATTAATGTTTAATTATGAGTTTGGGATAATATTTAATTAGATAGAACCATATTATAATCATGAGGAGTACATGGGTTTTA
>JAUPMG010000003.1:6338180-6352363 GCA_031762675.1 Pachysandra terminalis
CCTCCTAGCTTCTAGGTCTCCCTACTCATCTAGAACTCTTATCACTTAATTATTTGAATTCAAATTAAATTGGTTTAATTTGAAGTTCCAATAATAGAGAATCATCTGTAGGATAGTTTAAATTATTTATTTCCTTAATTAACCTTATTATTAGCTTAATTACCTGCTTAAGTCCTGCTGGACTTTTAATTGGGTTTTTGCTACCCGGTTTTGTTTTCTACCTCTACTTTCCATAACCTGAACTTGGTAAAAGTCTCTAACTTGTGCTTCATAAAGTAAACCGAAACCTTCCTAGAGTAGTCATCAATGAAGCTCACAAAATAGTGAGGATTTAACTCTCACTGGTCCCCAAACATCTGAATGTATGTAGTCAAGAATGCCTTCAGTCTTGTGTGTAGCTGCCTTAAACTGAACCTTACACAGTTTTCCAAGAACACAGTATTTGCAGAAATCCAGTTTATATGATTTAACCCCCCCTTCAATAGATTTCTTCTATGAAGTTCCATCATGCCACGCTCACCCATATGCGACAAGAGTGTATCATCAGTACCTGATCCTGCAGATATTCTTGCAGCAACTCCACCTACAACTATAGTCCCTAACAGCTTGTAAATATTTCCTGCAACCTTTTGACCCTTCATCATCACAATGGCACCCTTGGTCACATTCATAACTCCACCTTCTGTTTTATATTTACAATCATTAGAGTCCAACGTACCCAATGAAATTAAATTCTTCTTCAGATTTGGAACATGCCTCACATCACCCAACGTCCTCACAACACGTTCAAACATTTTAGTCTTAATCATGCCTATTCCAATGACCTTGCATGAAGCATCATTACCCATCAGAACATTATAACAATTTGCTAACCTATAGGTGTCGAATCAGTCCTTGTGTAGGCACATGTGATAGGAGCATCTAGAATCTAGAATCCATGAATCTATGAAGCGATCAAAACCTAATAAAACTGAAAACATATCTCCGTCGCTCTGATCTGAGCTATCCTCTACTACATTCGCATTATTTGAGGATTTCTCTTTCTTTTTCTATTCTTTTTCCTTTTTCTACTTTGGGCAGTCCCTTTTCATATGTCCATTTTCATGACACTTATAGCACTCTATGTTCTTCATCCTCCCTTTTGATTTGGATCTAGAATTCTTCTTATTCGATCGATCCCTCTCTTTCTTCCACGATCCTTGTTACCTTTTGTTACTAGTGTTTCACCTTGCGGATTCTCACTGTTCTGTTTCCTTTCATTATATGATAGAAGTGCTGCAATAACTTCCTCTGTTTTCAAAGTTTCCTTTCCTCAAAGTAGGGTTGTAAATAGGTGCTCGTAAGAGACCAAGAGAGATGTTAGAAGCATTAGTGCCTTATCTTCCTCATCAAACTTTACATCAATCCTCAGAAGATTCACTGATGATCTAATTGAATGCATTTATGTGCTGTGTCAAATCAGCACCTTCTGCCATCTTAAGCCTATATAGCTTTTGCTTAAGATACAACTTGTTCGTTAGAGACTTTGGACATATATCGATTCGCCAGTTTCGCCCAGATCCTTGCAGGCAATTCATCATCAATGACATGATACACCACTTCTTCTACAAGACAAAGCCTAATGGTACTCGTTGCCTTTAACTCCAGATCTTCCCATTCATCATCACTCATCCTTTTTGGCATCTTTGATTTCCCATACAAAGCCTTCACCAACCCCTGCTGCACCAACAAATCTTTCATCCTTCAATGCTAAAGTCCGAAGTTTCCTGTTCCATCGAATTTCTCCAGATCGTACTTGGCATTCAAAGTGTTCACCATTATTGATATGATCAACCCACGCTTTGATACCAATTGTTGATCGGGGATCAAGTAATAATAATAAACACAGTAAAAACGAAGATCAAACAATGCACACAGATATACGTGTTTTGGCAACGGGAGAGAAGAAATTTTTCACTATATAAAAAACAAATTAAGGTTACAACTTGTACTCTATCTGATATATGAGACAAATCTCCAATATACCCTTAAAGTACCGGGAGGCGAACTTCCAACCCGATGATACTAACCTGCAAAACGAGTTATCCCTTTAGATCTAGAGACTTGTGAATATGAGGCACCCACCATCTCTAACATTTACAAATTCTAAGAAAAGTAGGGGGAAAGAGTTCATAAAAGGAACAAACAAAAATTCTAACAAAAATTAGAAACTTAAGAATCCTGTGAAATGTAAAACTTTTTGGCCCGTTAAACTTTTTGATCCGTTATATATATATATATATAAGGTTACGTTATTTGGTGAATGGCTCGAGTCAGAAACTTGGTGACATGGATTTCACGGTAGCTTATTTGAATAACTCCATTTGTCCTAAGATCTTTCTTGTAGACAAATGTTAATATTATAAAAGTTTCAATGGCTAAAGGGATTGGCTTTTGATAATAAAATAATGAAAGAGAACATGAGATTTAGAAACAGATCTTGTGTAAAAAGGCTTTGTTTTAAGAAACCTGGTCATGGATGATGTTGAAAATGCTGTGAAAGGGAAAAAAAAAAGGCTTTGTTTTAAGACATTACAAGGAAAGTTAATAAAAAGATATTAGTGATAAAAGAGAAACAAATATAACTTATGATCGTGTGGAACAATCTTGGAATTCAACAATATGATAACTTATATAATAAGTTGTATACAAGAGAAACTATAAACTTGTAAGAGTAAAAAGACAATAAATTTAAATCTTTTCTTTGGTATCCACCCGCTGGTGGTCACTCGACCACTCTCCCATAGGAGAGAGACAAGAATCGAACCCCAAACCCACCCCACCCTATCCCTTATTTGAGGGGATGTCCTACCAACGTCTCAAAAGGCGAGAGGGACAATAAATTTAAATTAAGTTAGATGTATTACAGGTGAAGATTTGAGGAACCCATTTAAAAATTGGAAGAGTTAAACTCCATAAAAGGGGGGAAAAATTGCTGGTTAGTTGACTCAGTTTGCCAAAGTAACCGGAAAACAGTTCTTACCAGGAACTCCAAAGATAATGGAATTCCACCAAAAATAATGGATATAAGAATTAGGAAAATAAAAGAAGGGTAAATTACATTGACACCCCTTAAGTTTGGTATAGTGGCAATAAGGACCCTACAAACTTTGGTGACTTATTGGACCAAATTAGAGGGGGTCTAACGATTCGTAACAAAGACTAATCATTTGATCATAGTACCTCTCCAATCAATGATAATTATAATAGACATCAGCTATCTTTTAATTATTTATTTGTATTTATTTATTTTATATTTTATATTTATATTTATTATTTAATTTTATATTTTTAATTTTTAATAAGTATAAGAGATAAATGTGGTTTTCACATTTTCATTTTACGAAGTTTCTTTCTTCTTCCATATAAGCACCTATTTTGTTTTTAGATGATTAAACAAGATACATAAAGGTATTTGTGTCCTTAAAATATGTTGTTATAAGCAAAAAGTAAATATTCCATTACTTTATTGACCCTTATTAACACAAGGGGTTTAACATACTTTTAAGTTATAGGGAAGGTGTTTGTAATGGACAAGGTTTGAGGGGGTATTTGTTGCCATTATGCCAAACCCAAGGAGGTGTGAATGTAATCCACCCAATAAAAAATAATTAAAAAAAAAGTAAGAATGAACGAAGGGAGATAGTCTTTTCATATTGTTACGACGTATATTCTCCTATCTTCACCAATTAATGATAATGTGACACTTGGCACCAGGATATCAAACGACGCGCTGATCACGGTGCACAAGGAAACCAAGTGTAGCCCTGATCACGGCACACAAGGAAGCCAAGTGTAACGCCGAGTACAGCGTACCAAGAAACCAAGTTAGCACCGAATACATCGCACAGATAAGTTAATACGAACACAATACTTGATGCTCATAGGAAATCAATAAGATTGCGACACCAAGCGCACGCAAGAATAATCAGCAGCGTTGCGCATGGAACATGATGGAGTCACAGATGTGCGATGCATGGCAAGAAGAATTAAAGGCAAGTGAGCTCACGCGCCAGGTCCAACTGTCCAGAAAGAGAGAAAAGAGTGCGAGAGTGATCAACTCACGTCTTGATCAAAGATGATATGCAGACGGTTATACAACCGAATTGAATGATCACATAGTTGATCAAGCAACTTTGTAACAGACAGAATACATGCTTCTTCAAAACCCTCTCAAAACACATCAATACAAACTCAAATGCCAGCACAACGCTTCAACTTGGACCTCCGAGTCTTCTATCCTCCTTTGTTGCCACCGTCGCAACAACAATGCCTAGTTCTTCTGTCACTCACCAGCCACTTTATCAGGAGTATTACTCTCAGTATTGGTAAGCCCTTTCAGTAAGAGTCAAATTCAAACCTAGCAAATCCTTTGAGGAAAGGCCTTATTAGAGATTTTGTCTATAATAAGTCACAAGGAATGTAACTAAGGTAAATATGAACATCAACCACCTTAAGTGAGAACTCAACTTAAATCTTAAAATTATAGGCTAAGTTCAATGGGTACAAACAAGTTAAATGAGTATTTTAACAGGACACTAAAAATTATAGCTTTTCTCATTCCTAGATATTGATTAGTGTCAGGATCTGCATGGTAGAGGTTATCTAAATATCTTTAATAAATCATTAAAGGTAACTCGCGGACTTACCTATATGAGTGTGGAAGTCAGGTTGCTTCTTATGGAATTTTGACCATTTCTATGGCACAATAAATCAAGATACTTGTACATGGCCATTAACATACAAGAATAAAGGAGTATGGGGTGACATTCTCCAATTTATCTCTAAAGGACTTTAGTTCAAGATCTGTTCATCACAACACCTTGATAAACTTTGACACCGAGTAAAAGTTTAAGTCCAAAAGATACTTATCACTTACTTACACATTTCTACGATGTCAATATTTGTAAACTGTTTTTATTCTAACGATCGTTGAAATTTTCAAAATAAAGACATATTTGATATGATAGAATACGTTTTTGTGAGCACGTAGAATGCTTTTGTGGAATCTCAATAGTCCCACATCAGAATACACAGTGGAAGAGCTTCATAAAGGGTGAGCTCCCCAAGTTGTACACAACTTTAAGGGAATGGTTCAATGCATCTCATGCGTATCACCATGTGGATTTTGCATATCACACGAGTAAGCCAATTGATTGGTCGGACCAGATCGATCAATTAGTTAGATAAATGTATAAATTGGGTGGAGGGCTGCCCTTGGTTCAGTTCGATTGAGATGCTTAACTATCATGATACTTCATGATCAGATGCATCGGTTAATGCTGACGATCAGGACCATCCGATTATTGACGCACCAAATCAAAGATGTACCATCAGGTACTTATGCGGGTCATATCCTAGCCATTGGATTGTGATCGATGATAGATGCATGGTCATGTACCTATAGAGGCCAACCGATCAAAATGTATATGTTGATGAAAGCGATAAATGGGTTGGTCATCAGATTAATGGGTAATTTTTTTTTTTTTTTTTTTTTGAACTCAGAATTTTGTACAAGGATGGCTTCGAAGTGTTCTTTCAAGTATTTGGCATCATCAATTAATATATAGTGTTTTGTTGTGATTAAAGAGTGCACATTCGAGATTTACAACAAATTAAATCAATGCTTTATTATATCCTGAAGGCAAGTGCACTCATGATCTTGATGGGAGGGTAGTAAACTTGTCTAAAGGATGTCTTAAGGACAGTGATTTGATTATGCCTTGAAACTTGCTAATAATCAATCCAAATTGTTTCGACTCCCCATATTTTTTCCTGATTTTTTTTTCCCAACTATTTCAAGTAAAAAAAAATGCCGTTTGATGTGCTTAGGAAGATCTCTACACCGAAAGTAGCTTTCGAAATAACGGCTTTCTAACAAAATTTTTAAGAGATGTTAGTTGGATGGACAACAGTTTGAATAAGCCCATCACATATTCTGTAAATGAAGGCCTATCTTCTAACGAGACTGAAACCCAAAATCTGTTCAAAGTAATGGTGAAATGTTGAAAAGCTCTCCATTATTTCCTCTCATTCATGCAAATACAACATCTCCCTTGTACAAATTTTCTCTGAAATTTTGTTTGTCAGCGGGAGAGTTTCACTTTTCACCCTTATATTTCCTTTATTAGGGGGATCCATAATTCTCCCTTATGAACCAGATTTATATTGAGAGGAAGGTTGTAAGATGAGATTTTACAGCAATGATCGGATTTGTTTTGAGTTAATAATGCGTGTATTTAGGAGTAATATGGACTCTCGTGGACCCATCAGATAAGGATCAAACTCACTTGAAAGAAGCTGCTGAAGCAATAAGAGTTCTATGCTTTCTGCTGGTATGTGGCCCGGCCCATGAAATCGTCCTCTTGAATGTGGAAAAACAAGAAAGGATGGGATGAATCGAGATACAAGAGCCTTCATCCAAGGTTGCCTGTGGAGCAAACTTTGCTGCTTCTCTATATGAAATTTTCTTAGGGGCTGGTGCAAAAATGCGACATGGCATCAACACATTTATGGAAGATTTCCTGTGTTGATGACCATTGTTTGTTTTGAAACCTGGATGAGACCTGACCGTTGAGCCCTCCCAATCACCTGTTCAAAATTCAGCAAGGGATAACAAGTCCAATTGAATTAAGTATAAGCTAACATATGATACATTTCTATTGATACCATATATAAAACGAGAGGGTGGAGGGCCCTAAATTTCAACCTGTCAATGTTGTGCATCACCAGTCACAGCCCCAACTATCTACAACTCTGAACCTGAACTATTGCATTTCAGTCCCATGGCTTTTTACCATCTCCAAGCAAGTTGTCATCTAAATTAAGCCTGGGTAGGGATTATGAGGTGGATATGGTGAAACACTCTGGGCCATGAATGGATTGCCAAAGGGGTTACTTGGATCTTGGCCAATCATTGGTTGCTGCTGTTGTTGCTGCATCATGAAAGCTTGTTGTTGTTGGGCTATGGCTGCCATCTGCACATTAGTGGGTGGAGCAATCCCACTAGAAGCATAGAAAGGGTCTTGTGTGTAGCGAGCAATCTCAAAGGGATTAGGAGCCACCTGCCCCAAGTGGTACGCCACATTCTGGTTCAATCTTTTCGCCATTGCATCTTCATATAGACTGTCCAGTGTTAGTTTGTCCAGTCCACCAGCCTGCAAATGGAAATAGAATCAGCAAAAAGTCTCAAAAAAAGCAGGAGACTGCACATATTTGAAAGAGTGCAACAAGAATGGACAATAGAATGTAAAAACTAATGATAAGATCTATCGTAACATTGGAAGATGAGAATAGAGCATGGATCAGATTTTCTGAGTCATGTCCATGAGATGCACAACCTTGCATTACTATCTTCTACCAGCCAAAACCATGAGAAAAAACACATCAACATGCTTCCAAAAAATTATCTATATTCTTAAAGCCCTATAAGATCTAAAGTAAGCTTTTGACAAACTCAACAAACCCTTGGGATGGCTTTTAGATAAACTCGGTACAGAATAAGGAAAATAGGTTTTATTATTGCCATATACCAAACCAGAAGTTCTGATGTTGAAGCCTCCAATCATTTTCTGATGGGTCAAAAGGTCCTACAGAACTCATTTGTGTTTTATTTATCCTCATGCACCAGATTCAAGCTCAGCCCGATCTTTGAAGAATGTGCTTGACCTGCTCGGGTGTGACTCCATCCTTGTTGCACACATGGTTCTAAATATTGTATTGTATCGAGGTTGGCAATACGACACACCTTGAAGATAAGATATATTTTTACACCATATCGATAATTTCAATACTTCAAAAAAAAGTAGTAGAGAGAATCCCTAAAAATAGAAAAAGAACAAATAAAACAGTTCGAGAGAGAGAGAGAGAGAGAGAGAGAGATGGGAGAGGCATACCAGCCTTCTTATTCCTCTTCTCCCTCCCACTTTTGCTTTATGCCGACTTTTTGTGAACTAAAGCTTGGACTTGAAAGTCCTAGAGGAATTAGTTGATACACCTCGTGTATATCATTTAAAAATCACAAGCAAGTTTCTCCTTGAGCTTTATATGATACACTTTGGTGTATCAAATAAGATACACAAGCAAGCTTTAGTTATACATATATATATATATATACACATACATACAAACACACACAAACAGTGTTTTCAAAGGCATAAGCCTTAAGGAGTGCCTCAAGGTGAGGCGTTACAAAAGGTGTGCTAGTGAGGCTTATGCCTTGAAGCTCACGCCACACGCTTTAGGCAAATGAAACGCCTCACCTCATGCCTTAGCGTTTTAAAACACTGCACAAAATCTACATACAAATATATATATATGTATACATACATACATACACACACACATATATATATATATGCTATAATTATTTACAGAATATAAAAATAAAATATCACTACATATACAACAAAATATATATATCTACATACTAAAACTTTATGCATAGTATATAGATTTATTGTCCATGAGTAGAAAGAACAATATTAAACCCAGAATAAGAGAAATCCTCAGATCCAATGATCTGTATTTCAAATCAATGGTTCATATAACAATCAGCAGTTAATATTAATGATTAACAGTCAAAATCACAATCAAATGCTACAGTCAATAATCAAATTACAGATCAACAATTAAAATTATTGATCAACAGTTCCAAAAAAAAAAAAAATCTTAGATCTAACAATTGACAATAAAGATCAATGGACTAAATCAAAATCAATGGCTTGGATTATTCACCAATTACAAGTCAACAACCTAAATTATTAATCAATGATTGAATAAATATAATGTGACTAAAATTTGTTGATTTATATAAGCATTCAAAATCACACATTGATAGTTCGTATCGGACATCTATGTTGGATATTAAAGTTGAACAAATCTTGTTTCCTTAGGTAATTGATGTATTTCATGAGATGAATAATTTTCTGAGTTTTATTCCTTTATATATTTTATTATACATTTCCTTTACATTCAATCAAGATTTTTATTTTTAATTTCTATACGTCCACACAGGTAACAATTTGTTTCTACACTAATTTATAGTATATGAGTGGGTGAATAATATGAGATTCATATTAATTTATTATATTTTTTTTTGCTTATATTTGCATCTAAATAAGTATTGTTTTTTAAGTATCCACCATATCCATATTTTTATGGTGTTTCCACGCATATCCAATATGCATCTCGATACGCATCTGTTTTTGGATGAACAAGTACGCTACCATGATAGGATATTTTGAAACATGGCCTTCTCTAAGTTTAACTTGCACACTAAACCTGCCTCATCAGATCTGAATTTCTCCTCCAATCATTCGTTCGCAATTAATACTTTCAATGATCTGGCGTCCTTGAATGAAGGCATTCTAGACGGGCAACACAATTGATCCTAACAATTTCAATATTAAAGATAGGACTTGGGCGATACTCAAATAAATTTGTGGGTAAGCTAATCGCCCTAAATTTCCTGATCTTTTAGGCCCACTCTTTCTTTGGAATCAATGGTAAGAAAGTAATATTGGTGGCTTTATTAATCATTCCACTTTGGTAATATTCCTTGAAAACTTCCATAAGGTCAGATTTGACAACATCCCAACAATCTTGAAAGAGGGCCAAAGTGAATCACTAGTCCATGGACCTCATCTTGCTCCTTGTCCAAGATTTGCCCTTCTAACTTCTTCCTCAAATCCCCTCTCCAATCATACCACCTTACTCTCATCAACCTTGGGACCCTTTGACTTATTAAGACCAAACTTTAGATTCTGCTCTGATCCATATAACTTGGTATAAAAAAAAAGTTAAAACCTTTTCTATCGCCTTTCTCCACAGCCTCCCCATTTACAACCAGTGTTTGAATTTCATTCATTCTTTTTCTCTCATTTTCCAGTTTCTAAATTCCCTGATGTTTGAGGCCCACTCTTTCTTTGGAATCAATGGTAAGAAAGTAATATTGGTGGCTTTATTAATCATTCCACTTTGATAATATTCCTTGAAAACTTCCATAAGGCCAGATTTGAAAACATCCCAACAATCTTGAAAGAGGGACAAAGTGAATCCCTAGTCCATGGACCTCATCTCGCTCCATGTCCAAGATTGCCCTTCTAACTTCTTCCTCAAATCCCCTCTCCAATCATACCACCTTACTCTCATCAACCTTGGGACTCTTTGACTTATTAAGACCAAACTCTGCTCTGATCCATATAGCTTGGTGTAAAAAAAAGTTTAAAACCTTTTCGATCGCCTTTATCCTCCACAGCCTCCCCATTTACAACCAGCCTTTGAATATCATTCATTCTTTTTCTCTCATTTACCAGTTTTTTTAAAAAAAAAACTCTTTGATTCATAATGCCCTTGAATCATTATGGACCTTCCCACAAGCCCAGTAAACAATGTATCGCGGGGCCAAGTGCGCCTGGGATTCCGTCTCATAGCTCGGTGCCCGTGGGTTTCAACGCTTTAGTTCAGATTGGGCCTTCGGATCCCGGGCCCAGCTCGAGAATGGGCCAAAATATAGAAGTGGGGCCCAACTCTTTTGGTTTTCAAATATTTAATCATTTCCAAGGTTTAGATCAGGTGGGCTATAATGGGCCAAGCCCAGTGGACGTTATGGACGAATCAAGTGAGCCAGTGGGCTCTCTTCAACAGATCAAATCGGTCGCGATGAGAGATACCTCCAGCTTCTGGGTTGGAGTTTTCTGGTAAGGACAAGACGTCCCCTACAACTGTGGCACCGGCGGAGGTGATTGCTGGGGTTCAGAAGCTGGAATCGCAGAACATTGATCATCAGCTGCTTCAGATTGAAGCTAGAGAAGTCCAAGATTGGGGAAAATATCAGTCACAAAACATAGAGAAAGGGAGAGGCCAGATTCATAAAGTTTACTGCAGAAAAATTCCTCCCACATAGCAAAGTTTCTATAAATCGTTTCTGTTTGAAGAGGCATTGGAGGGCGTGGCCACGACCAAATCTGTTTTGGGGGATGTCCGTGGGGGTCAAAAGTCGGTCTCATTGCAGTCCATGGAATCTTGTTTTGCTTTATTGGGTGCTGGTATTCAGTTCAAGTCCAACGTTTGTCCTTCTTTATCAGACCCCGTTCCTTTGGTGTCAGGTATGCCGAACTAACTCTGCTTAAGACGAAATCCTTAAATTCTTCAATTGTTTCTTGTCAGTCTAATAATATCCTTGCAGATCAGACTGAGCTATCATTGGGCAAACCAATGAATGCTACAAGGCAGAAAGACACTGCCTGCCCGGTCTAGAGTATTACCCAAGTGCAATATGAAATGTTATTGGTGGAGGCTGAAGGTGGTTTTGTGAGAAGAGTGTTGTTGATGAGGGGTCAGTCCCATCTTGCCAACTAGTGGGTGTGGAGATTGGCTCTCCAAATGTTTTGGTAGCTCTTGATAGCCCGGAGCAGAGAGTTCATGGGGAGTGGGATAGGATGGTTAGTTTTGCGTCAGGAGTGTTGGGACAAGTGTGTAATGGTATAGGAAATAGGGCATGGGTTAGTGAGGCAGTGGAAGCATTTAGGTCTAGGAATGAGGGGGAAGTGGAGGTTGCCCCATGAAGATCATCACATGGAACATTAGAGGTCTAGGTTGAGCCGAGAAGAAACGGATGGTTAAGAACTTATGTTTCAGTGCTCAACCCGATATCCCGATTTTAACTGAAACTAAGAAGGAAGCCATTAGTTCCTCCTTGGTGAGACGTATTTGGGGTGAGAGAAGTTGTAGTTGGGAATTCTTGCCTTCTTGTGGGGCTCGTGGAGGTATCTTGGTGGTGTGGGACATGGATGCGGTTATTGATAGTGAAGCATCTAGAGGTCAGTTCTCATTGTCTATCCAGTTTAAAAATGGGGAGGATGACTTTGAGTGGGTTCTTTCCGCGGTGTATGGTCCTAATCGAGTCAGGGATAGGTCGGGTTTTTGGGATGAAATTAGAAACCTCAGAGAGCAATATGGTGCGGCGTGGAGCGTATTAGGGGATTTCAATGTGACCCGGTTTTCTAGTGAGGAGTGGTGAGGCGACTAAAGTTACTAGAAGCATGAGGAAATTCTTGGAGGTTATTAGGGATTGCAACTTACTGGATTATCCCCTAGTTGGGGGTAGTTTCACATGGTCTAGCGGACAAACTCCGCCTGTGTGTTGTAGATTGGACAGATTTTTGGCTTCAGTTTCATGGGACGAACATTTTCCAAATACCAAACAACGGCTTCTAGCTAGAACCACCTCGGATCATTGGCCTATTGAGATTAGCACTGCCCAGGCCTTTAGGGTCCTTCTCCTTTTAGGTTCGAGAATATGTGGTTGTCACACCCTAATTTTAAGGAATCTATTCGATCTTGGTGAGACGAGGGTATTGAGGTGAATTCTGGTTGGGCTGGTTTTAAGTTCATGAGAGGTTTAAGAAGGCTGAGGGGGAAGATTAAGACATGAAATAAAGAGGTTTATGGTGATATTGGTAACAAAAAGAAGGATCTAATGAATAGATTAGTGGAACTGGACCAATTTGAGGATATAAGAGAATTGAGGCTGGAGGAGGTGGTGAAGAGGATCCAAATTAGAGAGAAATTGGAATAGGTTTTGAGGATGGAAGAGATCAGTTGGAGGCAAAAGTCCAGAGTGAAATGGTTGAAGGAAGGTGATGGGAACACAATTTGTTTTCATAAGATGGGCTAATGGGAGACAAAAAAAGAATGAGTTGGTGAGACTGAAGGTGGGGAATGAGTACGTAGAGTCAGAGGGGGATATTTTGAGTCTTCTCTCGGAGTACTATTCCAAGCTTTATAGATCGGAGAAAATGTTTGATTTTAAGCTTAAAAATTGCAGTGAGGGGCACCTAGAGGAACATAGGAGTCAGTTGCTTGAGAGGGATATTGAGGAGGAAGAAGTTAAGTTTGCAGTGTGGGAGCTGGCTGGGGATAAGCCCCTGGGCTAGATGGTTTTACGATTAGCTTCTTCCAGAGTAATTGGGAGGTGGTGAAGGATGACCTGATGAAAGTTTTAAGTGAATTTTTTACTAGTGGGGTGATTCGTAAGGCCACCAATGCTACCTTCTTGGTACTGATTCTTAAAAAGATCAGGGCAGTGGAGATTAAGGATTTTCGACCCATCAGTCTGACTATCAATTTGTATAAAATCATTGCAAAAGTCTTATCTGTTAGGCTAAGAGTTGTGCTGGACCCCCTGATTTCCCATCATCAAAGTGCATTTATTAAAGGTAGGCAAATTATCGACGGCATATTGGTGGTTAATGAGTGCTTGGAGGAGAGATTGAGGTTGAGGAAGCTGGGGAAAGGCTGGTTATCAAGTTAGATTTGGAAAAAGCTTATGATCGTGTGGAATGGGATTTTTGGATCATATCATGGAATGGAAAGGTTTTGGGGCTAGATGGAGGAGATGGATAGCTGGTTGTCTTAAAAACATGTACTTCTCCTTTTTGATTAATAGGTCTGTCCACGGTTTTATCCCCTTCATCTAGAGGTACTAGGCAGGATGATCCTCTATCCCATTTTCTCTTTACTTTAGTGGGGGAGGTTTTTAGTTGGTTCATAGGGGAGGCAGAGCAGAGAGAGAGATGATTCGAGAGTTTCGGATGGGTAGGGATGAGGTTTCAATTTCCCATCCGCAGTTTGCGGATGATACGATCATATTCCTTGAGCTGGAGGTTGAGCAGGTTAGGTGATTGAAGAGTATCCTCAAAATTTTTGAGATGGTGTCAGAGATGCTAAAATTTTTTGAGATGGTGTCAGAGATGAAGGTGAATATGGAAAAAACAACGTTGACTGGATTCTTTACATACTAACCATGTCCTTGCAGCACCGGTTACTTCCGATGTTCTTGAGCCTTTAAATGTTATTGAGAAGCATAGGCCAGCTAATTCGGACCACTGTATCACCCTTTTTCATCATGATGTGGGTGGGGGTGAATGTGTTAATGAAATGGCTGAAGGGTTGGGCGGTAGTCTCAGGGTCTTAGTGCATCAGCAGTCCTTGGATGTAGAGTTAGACTCGGTAGGGGTAGATAGGGTGTACCCGATGGTGTAGGGGAGAGAGAGGAGGGGGAGATGGATAGGATGGAGGTTTTTGCGTCTAAGGTTTTGGATCAGGTCCGGAATGTTAAGGGTATAGGGGTGTCAGTTCAA
>JAUPMG010000003.1:6352463-6369703 GCA_031762675.1 Pachysandra terminalis
ATTTACTTTGTAATCTATTTTGATCTTATTTGATTCTGTAAATGATTATAAATAGAAAACTCTCACCACCCTTTACGGGTAGTGGTTTTAGCAAATATTCTCAGAGGGGATGTCCTACCAACGTCCCAAAGACGGAAGAGATAATAAATTTAAATCAAATTAGATGTACTACAAGTGAAGATTTGAGAGCCTGTAGTAAAAAGACATTTTCTTTGGGAATGATCCCATTTAAAAATCGGAAGAGTAAAATTGTATAAAAGGGGAAAAAAAAATTGCTTGGTAGTTGACTCAGTTTGCCAAAGTAACCAGAAAACAGTTCCTACCAGGAACTCCAAAAATAATGGATATAGGAGTCAGGCAGGAGGGAAAAGAAAGGGATAAAAAAAAACCCTTCAGTATTTCTTATTGGACATCAGACAGATGAAGAAAAGGGAAATAATTTTAAGACAAAGAAGGAATTCCTCCAAAAATAATGGATATGAGACTCGGATACGAGAATAAAAAAAGGGTAAATTACATTGACACCTCTTAGGTTTGGTATAATGGCAGCATGTACCCTGACAATTATAACTAATATCCTTATTCGATCAAACTAGAGGGGTCTAAGGATTCATAACAGAAACTGATTATTTGATCATAATAGCCCTCTAATCAATAATAATTATAATAGACATTAGTTATCTTTTAATTATTTATTTTTATTTTTATTTATTTTATTTTTTATATTTAATATTTATATTTACTATTTTATTTTAGATTTTTAATTTTTAATAATTATAAGAGTTAAATGTGGTTTTCACAATTTTCATTTTTACGAAGTTTCTTTCTTCTTCCATATAACCACCTATTTTGTTTTTAAATCATTAAACAATATATATATATATATAAAAAGGTATTTTTGTTCTTAAAATATATTGTTATAAGCAAAAAGTAAATATTCCATTACTTTATTGATCGTTATTAACAGAAGGAGTTTAATATACTTTCAAGCTATAAAGGAGGTGTTTGTAATGGCCAAGGTTTGAGGGGTATTTATTGCCATTTGTGCCAAACCCAAGGAAGTGTGAATGTAATTCATCCAATAAAAAATAATTAAAAAAAAAAGTGAGAATAAACGAAGGAAGATAGTCTTTTCATATTGTTACGACGTATATTCGCCTCCCTTCACCGATCAATGGCAATGTGACACTTGGCACTAGATGCCAAACGGCGCGCTAATCACAGCGCACAAGGAAGCCAAGTGTAGCACTGATCACAATGCACAAGGAAACCAAGTGCAACACCGAGTAAGACGTACCAAGAAACCAAGTATAGCGTCGAATACGACGCACGAATAGGTTAATATGAGCACAATACTTGGTGCTCATAGGAAACCAATAAGAGTACGACACCAAACGCACGCAAGAATAATCAGCAGTATTGCGCATGGAACATAATGGAGTCACAGATGAGCAACACATGACAAGAAGAATCAAAGGCAAGTGAGCTACCACACCCGATCTAGCTGTCCAGAAAGAGAGAATAGGGCGCGGGAGTGATCAACCCACGTCCTGATCAAAGATGATGTGCAGACAGTTATTCAACCAAATTGAACGGTTACACAGTCGATCAAACCACTCTATAAAAGACAGAAGACCTGCTTTTTCAAAACACATCAACACAAACTCAAAAGCTAGTGCAACGCTGCAACACAAACCTCCAGGTCTCCTATCCTTCTTCGTTGCCTCTGGGTAACAACAATGTTCGATTCATCTGCCGCTCATCAGCCATTCTACCAGGAGTATTCCTTTCAGCATTGGTAAGCCCTTTCAATCTGCATATGCGATTCACAACCATTGGAACATGAAGCCCCTCTGTTCACCAATCAATCCGGTTTGGGTCTACTGCTCTGTTCTACTCTCATAGATTAATATCAAGATAATGAAAAATATTGGCTGATGTGAAGCTCAATTAGAGTATACCAATATAATTGAGTCTTATTTATGCAATGAATTGCACAATACCTGGCATAGCATTTGTTGTAGGTATACTATGTAGATTTACAAGTAAACCAGGTAGTGAACATTGAAAATCAATTTCTAGAATTTTTAAATATCTAAAAGGGACTATGGATTAATCTACATTATATCGGATATCCCGCTGTGTTAGAAGGATATTGCGATGATATTGAAATAGTGTAGAATCCAAATCAAGGTTTACTATTAGTCGGATATTTACATTAGGAGGAGGAGTTGTGTCTTGGGGATCCAAGAAGTAGACTTGTATTTCTAATTCAACTATGTTATAATATATTACTCTTGTAAATTCATGTAAAGAAGTAGAATTGCTTAGAAATTTGTGGGTAGATATACCACTTTGGAAAAAGCCAACTCCAATTGTAATGATACATTATATTGTCCAGGCAACATTGTATAAAGTCTCGAATAAGGCATACAATGGAAAGTCAAGACACATAAATCTTAGACATCAATTTGCAAGACATTTATTCAAAAGTAGAGGTAATTGCGATCCTTTGACGAAAGGTCTTATTAGAGATTTTGTCTATAAGAAGTCAAGGAATGTGACTAAGTTCAATATAAACATCAACCACCTTAAGTGAGAATTTAACTTAAATCTTGAAATTATAGCACATCAAATACACAAGAAGTGGAAAAGCTTCATAAAGGGCGAGCACCCTGAGTTGTTGTACACAACTTTAAGGGAACGATTCAGTGCATCTCATGTGTACCACCATGTGGATTTTGCATATCACACAAGCAAGCCAATTGATTGGTCGGACCAGGTCGATCAATTGGTTAGATCAATGTATAAATTGGGTGGAAGGTTGCCCTTGGTTCAGTTCGATTGGATGCTTAACTATCATGATACTTCATGATTAGATGCATCTCTTAGTGCGGACGATTAGGACCATCCGATTATGGACGCACCCAATCAAAGATGTGCCAACCAATTAGGTGCCTATACCGGTCATATCCTAGCCGTTACATTGTGATCGATGATATATGACTGGTCATGTAACCAATCAGGTACCTATACGAACCGACCGATCAAAATGTATATGTTGGTGACCATGTCCATGGAAGTCTATAAATGGGTTGGTCATCAGATCAATGGGTAATTTTTTTTTTTTTGAACTGAGAATTTTGTACAAGGTTGGCTTCTAAGTGTTCTTTCAAGTATTTGACATCATCAATTGATATATATAGTGTTTTGTTGTGATCAAGGAGTGCATATTCGAAATTTACAACAAATTAGATTAGATGCTTTATTGTATCCTGATGGCAAGTTTTCACTATAACTCCTAAGTGCACTCATGATCTTGATCGGAGGAGAATAAACTTGTCTAAAAGACTGTGATTTGATTATGCCTTGAAGCTTGCTAATAATCAATGCAAATTGTTTTGAATCTTCAAATTTTTTCCTGATTTTTTTTTTCCTAACTATTTCAATTAAAAAAAATGCCGTTTGATGTGCTTAGGAAGATCTCTGTACCGAAAGTAGCGTTAGAAATAGCGGCCTTCTAACAAAATATTTTGAGAAGTTAATTGGATGGACTACACCACATATCCCGTAAATGAAAGCCTATCTTCGAACGAGGCTGAGACGGAATCAATACTTTTTTTTTTTTCGTCTTAACCACTTGGTGTTCCCACACCCACTTGGATGTGAGACTAATTCATGTTCGGGGCGGGAGCAATTATGGTAAACCCCTAGCCACAAGTACTCTAGTGGGATTCGAACTCCCGTTATGGTAATCCTCATTCAATACTTAATAATAATTCTTATTAATTTATCACTGATGCATCAAGAAGATTGCTCGACATAATTGGATGCTTCTTCCCCAATTCCATGGAGGCATTGATGAAACTAAGCCACTTTCTCAGCAAAGTCGCCAGGAAGTCATTGGATACAAAATCTGCTTCAAATTCGTAGTATACTATTAGCCAACCTACTAAGAAAATTACTAGACCAAAAATCTGTTCACAGTAATGGTGAAAAGTTCTCTTCATCATTCATGCAAGACGGAGCATCTCCTATAGTGCGGCTTTATACAGCAATGATCGGTGTGTTTTGAGTTAATAATGCGTGTATTTAGGAGTAATATAGACTCTTGTGGATCCATCAGATAGGATCAAACCCACTGGGAAGAAGCTACTGAAGTAATAAAAATGTTTGGTGCCTCCAAATATAATTTTTTAATAATCAGGAGCCTCTTCTATAAAATTTAAAACATAATCATGCTCATTTTGTTAAGTACTTATTTTGAGTGACATTTCATGTGCCTGGATCCAAATGTCTCTTAAAATTTTGATTTCCAAAGTCTGGTGGCTTCAAATGAAATCAATATTTTAAGGGACATTTGGGTCCAATCATATGAAATTTCACTCAAAATTAAATATTTATAGATCGAGCACTATATTTTAAATATTAAAGACCCCTATTAAATAATTAGATTTTATTAAACACCAATTATTCTAAAAACTCAAACTGTTAGAGAAAGGCACAACAATGTATATTAAATGGTTCAATACCCTTTCCGCACGTGCGGTCTCCGCACAGAAACACATCAGTGAAGAACACAAAGTACCGAAGCAAACACACCACACACATCCACACGAGAATAGCACATCCGCATAATAATAAACACAGAAATAGACTCTCGAGATTTGATCATTTGACCTCCTGCTCTGATACAATGTTAAACACCAATTACTCTAAAAACTCAAGCTGTTAGAAAAAGGCACAACAATGTATATCAAATGGTTCAATACCCTCCCGCACGTGGGGGCTCTGCATGGGAACAGATTTGGAGCCACCAAACCTTAAATTTCCCTAAAAGTTATGTTTTTTGCTGGTATATGGCCGGGCCGGCCCATGTAATCGTCCTCTCAAATCTGGAAACAAGAAAAGATGGGAGGAATCCAGACACGAGCCTTCATCCAAGGCGGTCTGTGGAGCATAATTTGCTTCTCTATATGATTTTTTCTTACAGAGCTGGTGCAAAAATGCGACATGGCATCAACACATTTACGGAAGATGTCCTGTGTCAATGACCATTGTTTCGAAACCTGGATGAGATCTGACCTTCAAGCCCTCCCAATCATCAGTTCAAAATTCAGTAAGGGATAAGTCCAACTACCATATGATACATTTCTATTGATACTATATATATATATAGATAAAACGAGAGGGTGGAGGGCCCTAAATTTCAACCTGTCAATGTTGTGTACCACCAGTCACAGCCCCAACTATCTACAACTCTGAACCTGAACTATTGCATCTCTGTCCCATGACTTTTTACCATCTCCAAGCAAGTTGTCATCTAAATTAAGCCTGGGTAGGGATTATGAGGTGGATATGGTGAAACACTCTGGGCCATGAATGGATTGCCAAAGGGGTTACTTAGATCTTGGCCAATCATCAGTTGCTGCTGTTGTTGCTGCATCATGAAAGCTTGTTGTTGTTGGGATATGGTTGCCATCTGCACATTAGTGGGTGGAGCAATCCCGCTAGAAGCATAGAAAGGGTCTTGTGTGTAGCGAGCAATCTCAAAGGGATTAGGAGCCACCTGCCCCAAGTGGTATGCCCCATTCTGGTTCAATCTTTTTGCCATTGCGTCTTCATATAGACTGTCCAGTGTTAGTTTGTCCAATCCACCAGCCTGCAAATGGAAATAGAATCAGCAAAAAGTCCGAAAAAACCAGGAGACTATGCATGTATTTGAAAGAGTGCAACAAGAATGAACAGTATAATATACAAACTAATGATAAGATCTATCATAACGTTGGAAGATGAGAATAGAGCATGGATCAGATTTTCTGAGTCATGTCCATGTGATGCACAACCTTGCATTACTATCTTCTACCAGCCAAAACCATGAGACCAAACACATCAACATGCTTCCTAAAAAATATCTATATTCATAAAGTCCTATAAGACCTAAAGTGGGCCTTTGACAAACTCAACAAATATTTGCTCTCAGAGCCCTTGGGATGGCTTTTAGATAAACTCAGTACAGAATCAGGAAAATAGGTTTTATTATTGCCATATACCAAACCAGAAGTTCTGATGTTGAAGCCTCCAATCATTTTCTGATGGGTCAAAAGGTCCTACAGAACTCATTTGTGCTTTATTTATCCTCATGCACCACAGACTCAAGCTCAGCCTGATCTTTGAAGAATGAGCTTGACCTGCTCGGGTGTGACTCCAGCCCTGTTGCACACATGGTTCTAAATATTGTATCGTATCGAGTATCGAGTTTATATCATTTAAAATTCACAAGCAAGTTTCTAATTAAGTTTTATTTGATAAACTTCGGTGTATCATATAAGATACACAAGCAGGCTGTAGTTACACACACACACACACACACACACACACACACACACACACACACACACACGCACATACACACACAAAATCAGTATTTTCAAAGGCGTTTGAGGCATAAGCCTCGAGGTGTGCCTCAAGGCAAGGCGTTACAAAAAAACCTCGAGACACAACCTTTAGACGCACCATGCTCATGAGTCCTGCGCTTTATGTCTTGAGGCGTAAAAGAAGAGTACACCTCACATGAGGCGTAAGTGAGGCATACACCTCAAGACATAAGGTGTAAGGCTCAGTAGTTAGGTTGATAAATGATCTCAGTTTTAATAAAATTGATTTAATACTCATTTTTTGTAAGTAAAATCAAGGTTTTAACTACAAATTGACTATATCCAACCATGTTAAGTAAAAAAATACTACTAATTTTATTTTAATTATTAGTTTTAATCACTTATCATGACATGCATATCAATTGTTATTTAATTTATTAGTATATGTATATAAATAATTTATATTTTATTATTTATTTATCTACAAAAGGTGTGCTAGTGAGGCTTACGCCACACGCTTTGGGCAAGTGAAACGCCTTGCCTCATGCCTTAGCGTTTTAAAACACTGCAAAAAATATACATACATACATACGTACATATGTACGTACGCACATACATACATACATACATGTATGTGTGTGATATAATTATTTAGAGAATATAATAATATAATATAACTACATATACAACAAAATATATATATCTACGTACTAAAACTTTATGCATAGTATATACATTTATTGTCCGTGGGTAGAAAGAAAAAAATTAAACTCATAATAAGAAAATTCCTCAAATCCAATGATCTGTATTTCAGATCAATGGTTCATATAACAATCAGCAGTTAATATTAATGATTAACGGCCAAAATCACAATCAAATGCTACAGCCAATGATCAAATTACAGATCAACAATTAAAATTATTGATCAACAGTTCAAAAAAAATAAAATCTTAGATCTAACAATTGACAATAAAGATCAATGGATTAAATCAAAATCAATGGCTAGGATTATTCATCAATTACAAGTTAACAATCTAAATTATTAATCAAAGATTGAATAAATATAATTTGACTTACATTTGTTGATTTATGTAAGCATTCAAAATCACACATTGATAGTTAGTATCGGACATCTAAGTTGGATATTAAAGTTGATCAAATCTTGTTTCCTTAAGAGGTAATTGATGTATTTAATGAGATATGAATAATTTTCTTTGTGTTTTATTCCTTTATACATTATATTATACATCTCCTTTTCATTCAATCAAGATTTTTATTTTTTATATTTAATTTCTATACATCCACACAGGTAACATTTTGTTTTTACACTAATTTATAGTATATGAGTGGGTGAATGATATGAGATTCATATTAATTTATTATATTTTTAGCTTATTTTTGCATCTAAATAAGTATTGTTTTTTAACTATCCATGGGTTTCCTTGCATATCCACCATATCCATGATTTCATGGTGTTTCCACGCATATCCGATATGCATCTCAATACGCATCTGTTTTTGGATGAACAAATACGCTACCATGATGGGATATTTTGAAACATGGCCTTCTCTAAGTTTAACTTACACACTAAACCTGCCTCATCAGATCTGAATTTCTCCTCCATGCATTCATTCGCAATTAATACATTCAATGATTTGTTGTCCTTGTATGAAGGCATCCTAGAGGGGCGACACAATTGATCCTAACAACTTCAATATTAAAGATAGGACGTTGGCAATACTCATATAAATTTGTGGCTAAGCTAATCGCCCTAAATTCCCTCATCTTTGAGGCCCACTTTTTCTTTGGAATCAAGGGTAAGAAGGTAATATTGGTGGCTTTATTAATCATTCAACTTTGGTAATATTCCTTGAAAACTTCCATAAGGTCAGATTTGACAACACCCCAACAATCTTGAAAGAGGGCCAAAGTGAATCCCTACCCTAGTCCATGGACCTTATCACGCTCCATGTCCAAGATTGCCCTTCTAACTTCTTCCTCAAATTCCCTCTCCAATCATACCACCTTACTCTCATCAACCTTGGGACCCTTCGACTTATTAAGACCAAGCTCTAGATTCTGCTCTGATCCATAGAGCTTGGTGTAAAAAAAAAATGTTAAAACCTTTTCCATCGCTCCACAGCCTCCCCATTTACAACCGGCCTTTGAATATCATTCATTCTTTTTCTCTCATTTACCAGTTTCTAAAAAAAATTAGTATTTTCATACCACTCTTTGATTCATAATGCCCTTGATTTCTGCCTCCAACTAATTTTCTCTTTTCTCAACAAGTCCTCAAATTCACTTGTCAACCTTATCCTTTTCTAAAGCACACTCCGATCTAAGGATCTAGACTCCTCCATCTTATCCAACTTGTAAATCTCATCATAAAGCTTTTGTTTTCTTAATGAAACGTCTTCAAAAACTTCTTTATTCCAACCTTTCACCTTGGCCTTAATCCTTCAAAGAGATTGCAAAATCTCAATCCATCCTGTCCAAGTCTACCTATCTCCTTCTCTGACCACCAATTTTGCAAATGATTCCTTAAGTAAGAACGAGTGAGCCACATATTTTCTAATCGAAAAGGAGTGGGGGACCTAGCAATACTATTATTAGGAGAGATCAAAATTGGGACATGATCTCAAATTGTCCTAATCAAAGTATTTTGTCAGATATATGGAAAATGATTGTCCCAATCTTGGGAATCCAATAACCTATCTAGTCTACAACACCTGATCCTCCGACATCTTAGATAAAATAATATTTGTCTCAACCAAAGGGTAATTACAAGTTCAAGGTCATTAATGATTCTAGAGAACTCCCTTATACTCCTAGTAACTCAACGTGTGCTGCCTCTTTTTTCATCAGAAAACCTAGTCAAATTGAAATCTCCTTCATAACACCAAGGTGGGGGCATACCCTTCTCATCTCCCGCAATTTCTCCCAAAAAGAACCTCTTGACTCTTAGTCTATTAGGTCAATAAATGCCTGTTAAGGTCCAACAAAATTGATCTGGAACCATATGGAATTGGATAGACAAAGAAAAATTACCACTTCTAACTTCCCCCTAGTAACATCAACATCCCAAATAACAAGAATACACCCAGAATCGCCAAGTGATGGTAGAAATTCGCACTGAATATTCCTATTGGTCCAGAAATGACGAATTAGCCTATTATCAATAGACTCCCCTTTTGTTACCTACAAAACCAAAATCCCTGGATTATCCTTATCACACAACTCCATAATTGCTCTTTGTTTGGAAGATTCCCCCAATCCTCTCACATTCCAACTAACAATCTTCATGGGTATCAACCATCCACCCCTTCTAAGCAGTAAAATGATTTCTTTCATAAAATCAAAGGAAAAAACTGCTTACAATCTTCATTTCTTCACTCATATATAACCCTAGGAGAAATCCTAGCCCTTAAGAAGTTTTAATCTCAGCCATACATTCAAACTTTAAGTACCTAAGGCTAATTATCCCTACTAAAAGGGAAATTTAAACTCTAACGATAAGATAGAAATACAGGTACTAAAGATGTCTATGTAGTCCATGATGCATAATAGTCCTAAGATCAAATTCCACACAACTGCTAGTGTTGTGGCCTCTTAGCTCACTTGGATTATCCAAATGATCCAAAAACGGATCAGCAACAGATACTGCATCACTAATGACACAGGAACACTCATTAATGTAAACAAATAAGGATGGAACATGTGTCTCAAGGTTATAACATAGTAACATCCATCCAATTAATGGATCAATCAAGAAAAATATACAATTTGGGTCACCAAAATTTTAGGGGAGAGTTGACTGATACAGTACGGATATACAACAAAGGTCATTGGTTCCATGGTAGAAGAAGCTTAGGTGATGCTTGATAGAAATATTGTAGCTTGAAGTACCAAAAATTTACTTGCTTTCTGAAGGCTTACCCGTTATACAAGGAAATGATTAAATGATTAAGTAACTTTTTTATCTGACCCCTAATAGTTGGGACAAGGGTTAGATGATAAATCGATGAATATTATAATGATGATGATCAGTGTTTTAGACATTGTGACATGTCGCCAACATATCACCAATATGCCCCTTGGGTAGTGGGGAGGCACGGCATTAAGATAGAAGTCTATAGGGCGAATTTTTCTACCATGTCCCCCAAATGTCAGCAGCATGTCGCGACATTAAGGGAAAATGTAACATATTTCACACGTGCGACATTTGAGATTTAAAGATGATGTTGCATGAAATGTCCTCAATTTTGATGACCTTTCGTGCAAAGCTTTGGGGGAAAACTCTTTATGGATGTGATGAACTGATGTCTCTTCATTGTAATTAGCCATTTATCTAATTGTATTACATCATTTGGGCAATTTTATTGTGTTTAGGGTATTTAGATATGTTTATATCTTATTTAAGCTATTATTGTGGATGGCTTCTCCATTTTCCCCATACCAATACACAACCATACCTCCCTAAGTAAATTTCATTCACTATATATGCATTGTTGTTGTCATATTTATGGTTATTTTAAATGTAATTAGCTCTAAATTAGAAATTGCAAAGTTTCATTAAAAACCATAGTTTCACACCCTTTTTTTCAAATTTTTTTCTTCATTTTTTTCTTTTTCCCACCATGTTGGCAGATCCAGTAATATGTCTTGCGACAGCGACATTTACAACCTTGAAGATGGTACATTAATCAACAACACAAAGATAACAACAGGATTATTTAAGGCTATGCACGTAATACATGAAGGTTTTACCAGTTTGCTCTCTGCTATAGCATTTCCATTAGAACTCGATGCAGAAACAAGTGCAAGCTCCCAACCAGTTGTCTGACCTGCCAGATCCAGACCATTTGCAATATTTGATGGATTTTCTGTAACCAGATCAATAAAAGAAATTAGGAAACAGAACTGGAACTTGAATATCTTCTAGGACATGAATTAATTAATAAAGCAAAAGATCCACCAGATGTAACAATAGCAAGTGCAAGAGCATTTTTCTCATCCAACTCTGATGCTTCCTGGCTTAACTCATCCAATCCCTATAAAAACAAAAGTTGGTTGAAGGCTAGATTATTACAAGGTTTCAAACATCTAATCCTACAAAGCATATTTGCTCAAGAATACTCTTACCAAGAGATCAGGAACATGTGGCGCTACCACAGCCTCACTTTGGTCATTCTTGGGGGGTTCCGGCGATATGATAGATGGATTTGGATTTTCTTGAACATCCGTCTCTTTCTTATGCTCAACTTCCAACTCAGCTTTGGGAGTAGCTTTTGCCTTGGCAGTAATACCTCTTTCATCATTGACCTATTGACAAATGAGCACCATAAAGCCATACAAGTTCGAGAAATCTTCTTAAAAGATTTAAAAAATTGCAGAAATACAAGCAACCCAACATATATACTGTTACACAGCTTGAAAATTTTATCAAATTGCAGAACTACAAGCAACTCAACATATACTATTATGTAGATGAACACTTACACTGAATCGTAAAGTTAACAGCATATAAAAGGACGCAGAGCGAGGATGGGTTTCACCATTGCATGGGCCCTACCTAGAAAAGAGAGTCAACACCATGTGAAGTGATACATTCTTATGGCAGATTAAACAACCATTATGGTCACTTGTCATCAGGCCAGGTCAATTTGCATCCTCTACTATAAAGGTGATGGGAGAAAACCCTTACAAGTGCAACAACTGAGGTTGCTAACCTAAGAAATGGGTTAAAAGTAGCTGTATATTAATAGAGAAAATATATGGGAGTATGGACTGTATCAACTCAAGGAGCGATTCAAGGAAAAGAAAAAGGCAATAACAAAGTCAAGAGATGCAAAAGATTTGATTGGGGAATTCGAGAAGATGAAGGCAAGACAAGAGATTTCATTTATAAGATTTAGTAAGTTTTTAAAATTGTTTCTAGATTAGAGACTAAGTTACTATGTTTATCTTATGTACTCTTCTATTTAAAGCCCCATGGAGTCTCTTTGTACTTGACTTGAATTATCAATAAACACCGAATTTCTTCATGGTATCAAAGCAGACGATCGGCCTGTGCCGTCCCACTACTTCATCACCTTTTCCGGCGGACGGCACCATTGCCATCCGCTGACCACTACTTTCCATCGGGTATAACCCGTTCTTTATATTAGTTTTTCTTTACTATTTTTATTTTTCGTTTCTCTTCTTCTTCGTTAGATCTATTGTGGAAGCCTTCAATTGAAACCATTAAGCCCTTGAACAATTTGTATCTGGATCTCTTGTATTTCCTTCTGACGCTATATTGTCCCTGCTAGATCTATTTGTCAATGTCTGATTTGTTTCTTTTTATTCCTTCTCTTGATAATATGGATGGTTTTCAATGTCGAAAGAGCCTTTTGTGGTGATGTGCCGCCATAGTTTGATCCAAGATACACCGTGTTTGGGGATCAAAGCTCATGGTTTCTTCCTTGATAAGAACAATACCTCCACTGCAATATGATTCTTGTAGCTCCATATCTAAGAGTTGGGTTTGTTAGCGTCACTTTGTTAAAAAAAAAAAAAAAAAGAGGAACATAGTTTGATCCAAGATACACCGTGTTTGGGGATCAAAGCTCATGGGGGGGGGAGGAGGCGAGGAGGAGGCCCATTTTGGTAAGAAGAAAAAAACAATTGTTTGGCCCATGAAGGCTCATTTTAGGACTCTTGATCCCGTTTGGTGAGACCAAACGCAAGATCATGATGATGGAATTTTAGGCCCTAATTTAAAGGCCTGTGACCCTTGTGGCAAATCCATAGGCAGGTTCATGTAGCCATTGACCCAAAGAGGTCAATTTTATTGCTCAAGAGGCTATTCAGTCCATTGACCCCTTATCCATTGAAGTTCCCCTTCTATTGACCCATCGAGGTCGGGCCCATTAAGGCCTATGTTATTCTCTCTCTTCACACACTTCAACAGCTGCAACGACAAGAAAATGGCCATTTGGCATTTGACAAGCTCGATACAATTATCAAAATCAAACTCATGCATATTTTTCAAATCCCCATAAGTTTGAGGGGAGTAATAGAGAAAATATATGGGAGTGTGGATTGTATCAACTCAAGAAGTGATTCAAGGAAAAGAAAAAGGTAATAACAAAGTCAAGAGATGCAAGAGATTTGATTGAGGAATTCAGGGAGAAGATGAAGGCAAGACGAGATTTGACTTATAAGATTTAGTAAGTTTTTAAAATTGTTTCTAGATTAGAGACTAAGTACTATGTTTATCTTATATGTACTCTTCTATTTAAAGCCCCATGGGGTCTCTTTGTACTTAACTTGAATTATCAATAGACTCTGAATTTCTTCATATATACCTGTTTGAACAAAATTGCAGAACAAAATCAGGTGTTCCCATGGGAACAAAGTGTTCCTTGTTCACTCAATGGGAGGATGAAAAGTGTCTTAACAGTCATGCACCTATCATGTGAATGACTAATAGGAAATAAGGATACTTTGTCCCATGACAAAAGCATGAGTTTTTGGAGTACGTGTCTTTCTTCTATTAAGTGAACAAAGAGAGCTTTGTTCCCATGGGAGCACCAGATCCCTTTAACAAGTTGCATATTTAAATTTTATGATAATGTAGAATCTAGCCCATTTTCTCATTGAGCAAAGGGTACGAAATAAATCAAAATTGTTTTTTGATCAAAAGTGCCAAGTGAAATCTTCAACACTTTGCCACACATGCAGCTTCAGAATGAATTTTGGTATCCATCATCTCACGATGGTCATGCTCCACTTTAGTAATGTGGTTTATAGCTGCATGAAAGATATGAGACAGAAGCAATGTGTTGTGCTCATTCTATCCCCTACGGAGGCTTCGAAGGAATAGAATAAAAGTGACAGACGGTATCTATGAAAATTCCAGAATTACCATTGACAGGACAGATAGTTGCAGAGTAGGGGTGCTGGAGATTATGGAAGACTGGAACAACGCCTCCTCAAAATAGCAACTTCTTCAGTTTGGAATCAAACATGATCAAGAAAGATGACGTGGGAATACTATCCTATGAACTATGAAGGTCTTGGGCCACATGATCAAAATAGAGCAAAATCTGCTGTGGGTCACTGGATCCCACTGATCAGCAACATTGCAACCCAAGAACAAATGATTCACAGATTCCCCATGGGCCATGCAGCCTCCTCTTCTGAAGAATATCAGCAATGTTAATACGATAATACAATGCAGCCAAACAAAAGCTTTCACCTTAGGAGGAACCTTAGCTCCCCAAAGCAAGGATGGGGAGAAAGGAGGAGGAGACGAAGGGCCAATAGCCATCAAAGACTTACAAAATGACTTGGTAGAAAAAATCCCATTAGGCTCAAGACACCAGACCCTAGAATCATGAAGATTATCAGAGAGGACAACATTCCTAAGAAACTCAAACATCAATGTAAGCTCATCAAATGCCGCTCCAATTGGATCTCTGCGAAACAGGAGATTCCACAAAAGCCCAGAGGTGGTCCAACTGATGGTATCAGATACAAGTGAATTCTTATGAGTACAAATAGAAAAAATCCTAGGAAAACGAATGGCTTGGGGAGAATCCCCACACCAGAGATCAGTCCAAAAAACGAATTGAGTTACCTGACCCAACTGAGAATCTCACATCCCTACTTAAGGTAAGGAACAAATCAGAGATGACACGTCACAGACTCGCCAAACTGATTTTAGCATTCTTATTGATATCCCACCCGTTGTTGTGCACACCATACTTGCTAGCAATGATGGACCTCCAGAAAGCCTTTTTTTCAACATTGAACCTCTATAGCCACTTTCCAAGCAGAGCACGAGTTATGATTTGAATATTGCCCAGATTGAGACCCCCATCCTCTCTACTCTTACAAACAATCTCCCAATTGACCAGATGGTCTTTCTTCTTATCTCCCCCTTCCCATACGAAATCCCTCCGTAATTTTTCAATCATTTTACTAACCGAGACCGGCATCCTAAAAAGCGACATGTAGTACGTAGGGATACTCCCTAAAGACGCCTGGATCAAAGTGATACGACCCCCTAATGACAGATAATTCCTTTTCCAGGTAGCCAACCTCTATTCCATCTTATTGATAACCGGGTTCCAAAACTGAGTTCCCTATGCTTCCCTTTCACAGAGAGACCCAAATATTTCATAGGCCACTCCCCTCTACTACAGCCCAAGAACCTAGCTCCTTCTTGGAGAAAATCGCCATCCACATTAATGCCAAAAATACTACTCTTATCCATATTAACTTTCAAACCAAACATCATCGCAAAAATTCTAAGGGTACACTTAGTCCAAAAGAGATTCACTCTCGAAGCTTTCAAGAATATCAAGGTGTCATCGGCAAATTGCAGATGCGACACCTCAACTTTATCCAACCCAACCTTAAATCCATGAATCTTACCAATATCCCATGCCCTATTAAAAAGACAACTCAATGCATCACTAACCAAAGTGAATAGAAAAGGGGACAATGGGGTGCCCCTGTTTAAGCCCCCTAGAAGAGGGAAAAAGACTAGAGATCCCTCCATTAAGGCAAATAGAGAACTGCACATTACTGACACACCCTTTCACCCATCTACACCACTTATCGGAAAACCCTTTTCATTTAAGCACATTCTCCAAAAATCCTCATTCCACCCTATCATAAATTTTCTCCAAATCCAACTTGAAAATCAAACCAGGAGTCTTCAATCTATTGCATTCCTCAACACATTCGTTAGCAATTAAGATGCTGTCCAAAATTTGTCTTCCATGAATAAAAGCACTTTGATTCTTAGACACGACTTGAACAACCACCAATTTCAGCCAATTAGCAAGAACTTTAGAGATAATCTTATACACACTAGTAACAAGACTGATAGGTCAGAAATCCTTCACCCTCAAGACACCTTTGATTTTAGGAATGAGGACAAGAAAGGTAGCATTGGTAGCTTTAATGATGATACCACTGGAATGGAATTCTTTAAACACTTTCATAAGGTCATCTTTGATGATCTCCCAACAATCTTGGAAAAAAGCCATATTGAATCCATCCGGACCCGGAGCCTTATTTCTATCCATATCCCACATTGTTGTCTTCACTTCCTCTTCCTCAAATTCTTTTTCCATGTCATCAACCACACTATCTTCTAATCTAGGACCCACCAAATTGTTAACGTCAAACGAGAATTTCTATTCAGATTTATAAAGGGTATGAAAATAATCCACAATCTCTTTTTCAATCTCCTTATGGTCCTCGGTCACATTTCCCTCCCTCTCCAACATCACTATACTATTATTTTTTCTTCTAAAGTTGGCCACTTTGTGAAAGAAGTTGGTGTTTCCCATCACCATCCTTAAGCCAATGCATTTTGATTTCTGTCTCCAACTCACTTCTTCCTTCTTCAAAATATCCTCTAAATCCTTTTCCCACTTTCTCCTACACTCCCTCTCTTCGAACTCCAAAGCTCTATCTTCCTCAATTCTATCAAGGTTTTGGATTTCTAACAAGGATTTCTTCTTTCTTTCCGGGGTCCATCAAAACACTTCTTTGTTCCGCACTTTAATCTTGTCCTTCATCCCTCTAAGATATCTCATGAATTTAAACCCTTCCCAACCACAATCCATATCTTTCTCTTCCCACCAACACCTCAATAGGTCCTTAAAATTAAGATGAAGGAGCCCCACATGTTTTCAAATCTGAAAGGGGGAGGGAGGGCCCCCTTAACAATCAGATCCGAATTCACTAAAATAGGAAAGTGGTCCGAAATGGGTCTCCCAAGAATTTTTTGGGACGCATGAGGAAAGTGCTCATCCCAAGCGATTGACGCTAGAAATCTGTCCATCCTACAACTAACAC
>JAUPMG010000003.1:6397685-6412139 GCA_031762675.1 Pachysandra terminalis
AAGAAGAAGAAGAAAATGGTCGTGGCGGGTATATTAAATTTCATAAATTTAAAAGACAAAAAAAAAAACAAAAAACCGTTAGTTTAACGTTTTAGCGTTTACGGTTAAATCCACGTGGCAGCAATCCAACGGTGCTGTATGCATTGCTGCAAGTCTTAAGCTGTAGAGGATGCGAGGCCGTAGTTATGGGCGGTATCTCACTGTTTATATACGCATGCAAATGTAAGCCGAGCCAAACCGTACCAGGTGTTAATAGTTATTAATATGCTCCTCACCTTGATGCCTTAACCAGTCATTTAAACTTGGCTTAAATAAACATTTATAAATGGATAAAATATAAAGGTTATCAAACATTAAGGGTCCGTTTGAGTTGAGAGAAAATGACGGAAAAGAAAATGAAAAAGAAAAGAAACTAAAATCTTTTATCTTATTTGTTTAAAAATAAAAAATGTAAAAGAAAATAAAATCAAAAGATAAGCAATGAGATAAAATGACTATGATGGCAACTAGGTAGGTAAAAGATGGTGGTGGTACGCGATGATGGGTGGTGATGGTAGTAGACGACGGTGGTGGTGGTGATGGTATATGATGGTGGGCAATTTGGGGTGGTGGTTGTTAATAGTGGTAGCGAGTGGTGATGGATGGTGGTATGTTGTGATTTATGGTGGTGATGATGGTGGGTGGTGCTAGTATGTTGTGGTTCACAGTGGTGGTAGTGGGTGTGGTGGTGGTATGTTATGGTTTACGGTGGTGATAGTGGGTCTGGATCTACTTGAATATAAAGCCTCGTCACAAGTCGTTCTAGTTGGTAATATGATCTTGGTTATTCCATAGCTTCTATCAGGTTTGTAGTGCCTGATATGGTATGAATATTAGCTTCAGTTACTGTGAACTTTGAAAAATAATTCGGTCCGTGAAATATTGTGTGGGTTATTACACAGTCTATTAGATATATATTATCCCCATACGTGTGAATGTCTTTTTGGTCAATGTTGTGATGCATCATAATTTTCATCATTGTTCTTCAAGATTTGGAAGAGAACTGGTGAAAAGTCGAGCTTTTCTTGCTGATAACGTGTTGTAAACTAAAAGTTTAAGAATGAAACACAAGATAAAAATAAATAAATAAATAAAAAGAGAGAAAATTATTCCAAAATTGTATTTTTCATTGAAAAGAGAATGCCTTTTATAGGCATAGAAAGATACATGAAAGGTAATTACATTGATGGTGGATACATTGAATGATGTAACATCAATCGAAGAGTAAAGGTCATCCACCCTTGGGGTTTGGTTTAACCCTTACAAAAAAATAAAGGTCATCCACCCCTTGGTTTCTATGAGATACCTTTAAGCATTCGATTTCATAACAAGAAACTGTTAGAACCCAATGCTATTACCTAAGTTGTTATATACTTGTAAGATATAAGAATCCTTCCTAATCTTAAGGGTAAAATTATCCTTTTATTTCTAAAAACATGATGACATACTTGTAATTTTTGCTAGCTTGTTGTAAGTATTTAAGTAAGCCCACATCAAAATCATGGCGACTTACAATTTCTACCAACTTGTTTTAGCATTACAATAACCCAAATCAAAGCTTGTGTGGTAACCCAAAATCACTCGGCGACTTTGATTTTTTGTTATTGTTGAGCAGAATAAAGTTGGAAGATCCAAAATCAAAGCAAAAGGCAACCTTAAGTCCTTGAACCATCCAACCAACAGTATGGTTTTATTTGGCTAACAGCCAGAAAGTCTGTTTAGATAGGGACTTTGGGTTACTAGGTCCTCACAGATGAAGCAAATCACCAAGCTGGTCAGGGTAAAGATAAACCTGATTGCACAAACAATGAAGTCAATCAGATTGTCCAGTGGAGGTTACAACTCTGATCGGCAATTTGATCATTTAGGACAGTAAATGATATACTTGCTTTGGACTTTTGACCCTTGTTAGATACGGCTACTTTTACAAGTAATAAAATACATTTTTATTCATTTCACATAAATCTGTTGTAATTACATACATCTCTGGTTGGTAACTACAACCACCAGGCACCACCTCAACCAAGATTGCTGAGTGAACATCTGATCTGTAAACCAAACAGCCTCAATAATGTAGATGAATCAATTCGGTTGGCGGGGTTCATATTTTTCCCATCTGGATCAAGCTTGCAGAGCATCTTCTTTAGTATCTTCCTGGGAGGGTTGCTTCTCTGCCAACATAGCAGCATGCTGGTCTAAGTACTCTCTGCTATTCATCTCTGTTAATCTGCAAAGTAATAATAAATTCTAAAATCATCACTAATAACCCAGATAAGCAGATGATCATATAGACTACATTTTCAAAACAGAATAAGAGCACAATAATTTTTGAGCTGCATTGTTTGACCTTCTGAAAAAGAGAAGTACAGAGTGTTCAGAAGGGAGCAAGTTTCAGAAAAGGAAAATAAAACAAATTTAGAATGCAGTCTTTACAACACAATATTGAAGGTTAACATATTTATTGGTTGTTCACAAAAAAAAAAAAACAAAAAACCCTTGACTGGCTGTGCAGCAACAAACAGCTTTACAAAGCTTGAGATGGAGAATAATAAGCAGGGAGAATGGGACGAAGCTCATCCTGGCATTCCATTAACATGTGACATATATTGGGGCTTACCCTTTCACCTACCTGAAAACTTTCCAAAAGATGATAGCAAAATCTTTGGCAGATCAAAAGGCATGTTTAACAGAAACCCTGTTTTACGGTAGTGACAAAAAGTGTGTGAAGTTCTTAGAGTGGGAAAGGAAAGAAGTGAGATTTCTGAATTCACCATTTCCTGGAACTATGACCAAACTATTGGACAACACTATAAATCCTACACCACGTAAGCAACTTTCTTTCTATACCTGCTGATAGTGCGGTCTTTAGCGAATCCCAATTCATTATCCACGCAAAGGTCAAAATCATCAACTTTCCTTGACCGTGAGGATGTTCTAGGTGCCATGTATTGGGCATCAGAAATTGTTACAATTCTTTCCAAAAGTTCAATTGGAGTCCCCTCAGCAGTACACATTAGTCGGGCTTTGTTTTCATACGCTACCTGTTATAGTCATAAAATCATCAGTCTCTAATATTTGCTTCTCATAACAGAAGACCATCCAATAAACTTGTAGATTAAAATCACAATGGAGTAATACTCATGAAGCAGATTTTACAGTTTTGTCTATGATCCCTTCAAGAGCTGAAAGTCAATTAATTAATCTATAGCCATACTCATTTTTTTTTTGGTATCTGCACTGGTTGGTCACTCGACCACTCCCCCATAGGGGAGACGCAGGAATCAAACCCCAAACCCGCTCCATCCCAGCCCTCATTTGAAGGGATGTCCTACCAACGTTCCAGAGGACGGGAGGACATCAATTGCCATACTCTATGCATACAATATTTGCCGATACTAACTTCTGCTTCATGAACTGGTGTATAAGTCAGCAAGTGAAAAATTGAAAGAAATAAGAGGGGTTGTGGGAGCCAAGTGGTCACCATATGCCGTAAAAGGTTCAACATTAAATCGGCACACCTTAGATCAAATAAGTATTGCAACATTAAATTTGTAAACAGCAGATTCAACAATAAGAATTGGAACGGACATCAACTAGAGTGACAAACCGATATGCTGCTGTCCTATTGTGGAGCCCAAAAATCGGCACACCTTCCAATGCAAGAGTATGAAATTTCTCTGAAGGAAAGAACGACCAGCAGAAGAAGAATCCAGTTGTGTAAGAGGCCATATTACACAAATGATTTTCAAGATATACAACAGAAAAGTACGGTAATATTTTCCATTTGTTTTAAGGACTCTTTTAGACATGTGGCCATACAAGGCTTTGCATAAACAAACAAAACATTTTCCAATCCACTGACAATTGACAGATGGTCAGAAAAAGGTACGGCAAAAGTCCAGAAAAATAGTCCTTGGCGCTTCAAATTGGACTTTTGAACCTGCCCTTGCCTGGCTGCCACGTCACTCCTATTCTGTTCAAAGACTAAATTTCTAAGAGATTCAACCAATATTTTCAGACATTCAATCGAGTTTCAAAACTCATGCAAATCAGGAATTACTTACTAAACAATCCAAAATAGTCTGCAGCTCCAAGAGGCTTGTCACAAAGATCCTCAAAAGGAAAATACGCACATCCATTAGCTCCTAGTGGAACCTGGAAAAATAAAAGAGCAAAACGACTTATTTTTCTTCATATACCATAACAAAACCACGATGGTTGTGAGAAGATTTGTTAAGAACAGACCTGTAGTTTCCTTCCCATAACAACTTCCACCTCCTGTGGAGTGGCTGTATGTTGCCCAATTAACTCTTTGAACTTTTGCTTAAGAATAACAGACAGCTCTTCTCCAATGAAATAGAAACCTTCCTCAGCCTGTAACAAAGTTGATAAGCATTGAATATTTCAAATTAAACCTTGAAAATAAAAGGCCCTCGCTGAAAATTTAGAAATAAAGGAGTTCTGGGTAAATGTATAACAGAGACAGTAACTATTATACCGAAGTCATTTTCCGATAGTCAACTGATGAACCAATTTGATGAACAACGCATCTTTCCTGCAGGGTAAAACTAATTAGATGTGAAGGAAGAAACTTGAGAAGTTTTTATACCATCAAAAAAAAAAAATAGAAAAAAGAAAAACAGAGGAATACATGGGCCTTCAAGTCAAATTTCTTCAAAAATCAACTGCAGACCTCTGGACCAAGTATTCCTCAAGAACCCTGGCATAAGTGAAATACCATCCATTTAAATACCTTCAAAGTTGAAATGAAGGGTAGAAAAAGATCCCTTTGCAAGCCACCTTCGTACAGATTATCTGGAGCACGATTTGATGTGGCAACAAGAATCTGTACTTGCATCATCCGATCACATACATAGGGTTGTTATGTAGTTTTCTAAAGGAAAAACCACAGAAACATTGCGAATAGAAGTAATGATGGAAAGATAGAAAATTTAAGGAATGTTAAATTACTTACAGCACCATTGCTAAATAGATGTCCAAAAAGGCGGTTCAATATCAACGCATCAGCCACATCAGTCACCTATGATAAGTTACATAAAAAAGAAAGTTAACAGCTTATGCAATAAGTGATAAAGCTATCAAAAAGGATCTACAAGAGAAGTAACAAATATACCATTCTATTTGTAACATACCATAAATTCATCAAGACACAATAAAATTGACTCATCGGATATCTCTCCTGCAACAACTTCAAGTGGATCTGCCACACCCTTGTGCTTCTGCAGTAACAGAACTTCTAGTATTTATGTGGGACAACAGGAAAATGTAAAATTTGGAGCCAAAAATGGCATATATATCTTCCCTCTATTCTCATTGAGGAGATGAATGTATTATGTCCTCGACATGAAGCTGCATCATCAATATAGATCATTCACCAATGATTACCTCTTAGATGGAGGTGTGTCCCAATAAATATAACAGTCAGCAACCATCCACTTTGAATGGCCAAAACAAGTGGTTAGCAGTGCAAAAACAGGCAAAGATTGGTTGCAGAAGGAAACTATGAAAACAACATATATGACCTTAGGCTAGCACCAATCTATGAGGTGATCCACCCCGCATCCAATAAACATTTCAGACAGGTTATCAACGGATCGTGATTATCATGTTGTGTAATGACAAATTACTTTCCCAGAGAATTTTCATCCCATAATGATCACGTTATACCAAACCCAGTAACTAGCTTTCGATTAGAGAAAAAATTAGGATCTGGTTTCTTACTTGCAAGTGGCTATGGACATTCAACATGAAGTCATGAAAATGGATTCTTTTTTTCCTCCAGTTAGATGGCCTGGACATGGAAAATAAGCATAAGGATTACAGAACTATGTGAATAGAGGTAGTGCAAAGCTCCACACATGGAGAAAAACAGAAAAAAGCCACTCAAGTGTTCTAAATTATTCGGAAAATTATGCTACTAGCTATAAATCCAAGCGTTGATGCTTACAAGGCTTGTAACCTTGTGGCAAAATGTTGAAATAGTTGATGTTTTAGCAGGGTAAGCAATCCCATTGCCTGTTGATATCATCAAACTCATTAAAAATACCAATTAGACTTCTGTTGGCAGATTCATGTTGATTCTCTTATTTTCTACCTTTTTCCCAGCAGATGCACATATCTCTTTATGACACGCAGTTATTATTAAGGAATAAAAGGGAAACTTGGTCCATTCAATGTTCAAACTGTTCAGATATTATGATTGCATTTCCATCTGAATGTTTGATTAGCTACCAAGAGTATTTAGATTATAACGAATTCAAACCATCCAACCTACTTACAATTGGTCAAAAAACAAGTCCATCAACATGGTTTTCCCAGTGCCCACTCCTCCATAAAGGTAAAGTCCTTTCACAGGTGAGTATGAATACTGCGGCAAGAAACGAGACCATAACCACCTGCTCCTGAAACAGTGTGAAACTAGAAGGTGACTACATAAAAGAATTCCCTCACTAAATGGGGAAAAAAAGAATATGGATATAGAATAAAACAGAAAGAAAATTTTACAACTACAAAGCAAAAAGTGCTGCAGCATAAAGGATGAGATCTGCCTTTCTAGTAAGTTATTTTGAATCTGCCTATGGGAGGAAATAATAAAGGATAATTCACCTTCCAGCTTTCTCGGAAGCTGCATATCTATCCAGCCGACAGGCATCAGCTGACTCAATAAGCTCATCATACAGTCTCTGAAGTTCTCTAAGGGTGCCAACCTGCAAATATCACTGTCAGGACACACTCCAATTTGATCAACCAAAACATATTATAGGCAAGGCCTGACAATTGTCTCATAAAATACATAGAATATTAGTACAACCGCTTTTTAAACATATTAAGGTGCCTTGTGTAATCTAGTTCTTTGCAGGTACACTCAAGGTTGTCAAATCGTGAATCAAGTCGAAAATCATTAGAGGCAACTTAGAATCGAATCATAATTTTGAATCGTAAATCGTAAGATACATAGTAATTTTAGAAGCAGGATTTGGGGTTTAGTTTTTGGGAGTTCTCTTAGGAAAATGGCTTTTAATTGTTTAAAATACATAAAAAATATTTCTTTATCAATACTCAATTGTTTTAGAGTACTATATTCTATATAAAACAGGATCAAACGAGAAAAAGGGAAATCGTTCACTAAAAAGGAAGCAAACATTTTTCTTTGGTGTTGAGTTGAATCGTATGATTAAATCGTAAATCATAAGATTCAATGTTTAGATCGTAAGATTCAAACATAAATCGATTTTTTCACTGATTTGAATTGATCTAGGGTCGAACCGAATTGAATCGTAAGATTCATACAGTGAATCGTAAGCGCTTATTAACAGAGAGTACAACTTTACATACACCATCTAATTGTTCGCAGCCTCTTAGGCTAATAATCCCAATAACCAAATCCAAATAAATGCTCAGTTTTGAAACTTCGAATATGAAAAAATAACCATAAAAACATAAACACATTGATCAATTCTTATGAGAGGCCATCCCAACTGGTGACATCAATTGAGTCGTTTGGATACAAAGGCTAACAACCAACTATTTGATGAACTAATAGGTATAAGAATCTCACCTCCATTGTTCCTCTCAACACTTAAAACAGAAACAAAACCCAGTGGTATGTCATACCTGGTAGCTGTCACCATCCACAAGTTCCCCCGCTGAAATTCTGCGCTCATACTCGACAAGAGGACCTGCTCTTCCTACATCTGTAGATGAATCAGATAGATCCAGAGCAAATAATTATTGAGAAAATCATGTTCAAGATTTATGAAAAAGATATACTACTCAATTAAAAAAAAAAATCCAAAAATTTTAGATTGAAAGACAACCTCCAGTAGTATCTCTGGCAGCCGAGGTGAACAGAGCTCTTGACATCATAAAGGAATGCAAATATTTATCAGTTTCAGCATTGTGTGAGGGCTTGTAAACAGAATCTGGAACTGGCTTTACCAAAAGCTTTTGCCGTTTTCCTAAACTACTAAGAATTTGATCACCTCCTCGAATACAAGAAGCAGAACGAAGGTAAGGGAGAGCCCGAGCTACTGTTCTCATCTTCAATCTAGTATTTAATCAGAAACTGTACAACTTAATCAGTAGACTTAACTATATTTTTCAATAGCTAGAGCTTCAGAAATAGTTCACACTCACCCAAACATCTCTCCTACTGAAACAAAAACAAGAAATAAAAAACATATAATTACAGGAAAATTAAGCCTTCTCAAAGTCACAAAAAACCAAAAAAATCACACTAAAAAAAATAAATAATAATAAGTATATAAAAGGAGAATCTCATACCAGCACAATTAAAGTTAAAAACTATATCAGGAAAAATTCAAGCAGCAAAAAAGGATCGTCGAATGATGATTATACAAATTAAGTAAAATGCAAGAAATTAACTTTTAATATACCTGAAATTAAATACCGAAAAAGGTCTCAAGAGAGAGAGAGAGAGAGAGTTCCAATCCACTCCAAATTAAGTAATTTTTTTTTCTTCCAAAAACCCATCTCAAATTACAAAAATTAGCATCAAACAACAAGAAAATTGATCATTATAGTATCAATTCCTGCAAATCCACATCATGCGAAACTCCCAAAAAAATCCAGTAATTCCGAAAAAAAAAAGTGGAAAAACGAACGGTTGCAATAATCATGCATGAAAATTCAAGTCAACGGAGAAGAATTACGCACCGGAATCAAATGGAATCGTCGACGAAACCGGAACACTCAAGTGATCCTCCCTTCTGTAAAGGAAAAAAAACGATCTTCCAATCGACTATCGAAGAAGAAATTAACAGAATATGGGAAAAATCAGAGAACTTGAAGCGCTTTTTCTCTTTCTATCTCATCAAGAGCACAAAGAACCCTAATTTTCAGGAGAATCATCCAAGACAGAGCGCACTATCTCCGAATCCTTTTGAGCTTTTTGTTTTTTTGTTTTTTTCTGTTTGATTCCAATTAGAAATATAATTAAGTTATCGCTTTTCTGTACGTCATCAGCCTGGGAGGTGGGAATTGGGAAGGCTGTGTGGGTCCCACCAATCCTTCCAGTTCCCACCCAGAAAATTGGCCGCCGCGTAAAAAAACCAGTCTCCGTTACGGAAGTGCTTAAAAAGCAGGCTCTCTTTATATTGACGATAATGAGGTAAAAATTAATAAATAGTTATTAAAGATAATTAAAAGTTGCTAACAATAGTAAAAAGGTTGTGGTAAATCAGAGGTTTACTAATGAGTGCGTGGCTAAAAATAGAGAGGTTCCGAAAAGGTTGCCGTGTGCGTTTTGATAGCAACCTTTGGGGTTGTCTCGACTTGGATCGGATCGGTCCCGATTTGGATCGGCAATACCAGCCGAACAAAAAGTTGGATCATTTTTTTGAAAAAATAAAAAATAAATTTTGAATTGATCGGACCAGCGATACTGGTCTCTGGAGCGGTAATACCAATTGTCGGATTGGCTATACCGATCGAGATAGATCGGTATCGGATCGATCCAAGCTAATACCTGTTGGATCGTTAGTTTAATAAATTAAAAAAAAAAAAACTTAGGATTGGTTGGATCGGCCAATTCAGTCACTGACCGGTCTAAATCGATATCGATTGGAGTGGTCCGATCCAAAGCGACTTTATACAATAATTGTATCGTAGCTTGGGTCTGACGGTCCTGGCCGATCTCGATACGGACCTGCCAATCCGGACCAATCCGGTTGGATCCTTGAAACCATGGTCTGGAGAGACGTTCCAGAGAGAAAAAGCTAGGAGGCAGGAAAAGCTTATTTGTCAACACCAGATAAAGTACTAAAATTCAATCCCAAATAAATCTACAATGTCGCATAAAGGACTAGCCCAAAAACTACACTTAAAACTGACAAAACACATATGTATTATTGAGGTTTAATAAAGTTAAAATATTGTCCATGTGACTAATCTAGAGAATCCTTGTTAAATGTTCGGTTTGATTAGTCTAATCATTCTTTAATGTGACAAATATGATTTTCTCATAAACCAATTAAAATTGGTAAAGCAGATCAAAATACCTTTTGCGTGCCTTTCAATATTTAAATAATTTTTCATCGTTTGGTAAACATAGACATATTATTGATAGTCATTTTTGGTAAAAATGGTACAACAACATAATGAAATGATGTGATGGGTCTTGATATACATCAATACCAATTGAATTGTCAAGTTGGCATAAAATTAGGATATAAGACATTAACAACTTTTGTACAGTTTGTCAAATCGGGTTTGTCGGGTATCTTTGATGGAAAAGTTGAGATTTCGATGAGCACATTTGATGTCCCAGACTCGTCGATAAATGTCATGAGAAGAACCGGGACACTTTGCCGAAAATGAGTTCAAATGAGAGAAAGAGCAAATCTGGTAAAATGCTCTGTCGAGTCGAGATTGAGCTTAGCAGACACCCTGACAAATGCTGAGGTCTCGGCCAGAAGATGCCTAGGTTCTAGCCACCCAAGACATGCGTGGGTGCCTAGTAGAGGTGGCAACGGGTCGGGTTGTAAACGAGTTACACCTTAAATGGGGTGTGTCGGGTTTGACCCGTTTACAGACGGCTTGGGAAATCATGGACCCAAACTCAACCTGCCAATAAACAGGTTGAACCCGCCAACCCGTTTATTATTTATTAATTAAGTAATTAATTTAATTTAATTTAAAATTGATAACATATCAAATTAATGAAATTATCAATCATCATTGTCACCAATGTAACATATTATATTTTTAATAAATATTATAAAAATTTAATAAACATTAAAAAGTGTATTTTTAACCCATTAGAAATAAAAATAGTAAAACACCCGTGAATAAAAAAAATTAGAATAATTGTAATAAGTAATAGTAGTCTAACATGCTAACAAGAAATAATGTATAATGGAATTATAAACCTATGTAAAAAAAACTGCAAGAACAATTATAAACCAGCATAAACATACAATTACAACCATACACTTACATTAATTGTAAGCTATATAATAAGTTATCAACCTACAAGAATAATAAAATATGCCAATATTATATACAAAGACCAAGGATCCTAAACTTACTCTTAAGTCTTAACTCTCTCTTATATCTTTTTGATATATAGTATTGTTATTGGGGTATATAAGAGTGCACTTAAAAAAAAAGAAATTAAATTAAATGGGTATCCAATGGGTTGGCGGGTTGATCAATTTTATGGACGGTTTGGAAAAACTTAAAACCCAAACCCAACCCAATTAATAAACGAGTCAACCCTAACCCGTTTAATCGGGTTGGGTTCGGGTGGATTGGCGGGTTGGGTCGAAAATTGCCAGTTCTAGCGCCTAGGCCTTTTGACCTAGGCGACTGGGGGTGCATGCTGAGGTCCCGACCTGGCAAATGCTGAGGTCCTTGCTTGACAAATGCTGAAATCCCGACCATCCTGTAAGGGATGGGTGCCTAGTCCTTTTGGCCTAGGTGCTCGAGGGTGCTGGTGCTAAGGTCCTGGCACCGCTTGGGGGTGCTAAGGTCCTGTCCTGGAAGATGCCAAGGTTCTGGTTCGGTATATGTCGAATTCTCGGCCACCTCGCCAGATGTCGAGGTCCCAAAATGCCTGATTTTTTTTATGTATGAATCTCCGATATAGAGTGAAATTACCAAACTGAGAGTTGTGTTCGGCAAATGTGACCAACATATGTATAATTGATTAAGAGATTGTATATTTGTATGCAGGTGTTCGTTGGAGAGATCTCTGCCTCGGGTGAGAGCCCATCAGGGGGTTTCGGTGGTCCTTAAGGTGTGGTGGTCACGGGCGCGTGTGTCGTTGACGGTTGAACCAAACCTCGGCACACCGACCTATAGTTCGATAATGTCAAGCGACAACAAGGTGTTACCACATGAGCTGGCCATTAATGAGTTGTGCATTAAATTGACTGATACATTGATATTAATTTGACCCCGTTACACTTATTAATGTGGTTGTTATAATGTTAATGATAGAGTTAATACAAAATCAGTTAGAAGTGAGGAGGATGTTGACACTTGTTGTCACACCTTAGTTCTGGGGTACACCTTTTGAGGTACCCTTGGACCCACAAGTGCAACTCTCATCTCTCCCGAAAAGAGATGGAACAACAATGTAAAGTGGAAGCATTTAAATTAGAGTCATAGGCATCTTATAAATATTCTATTAACATGCTTATCTAAAGAAAAGAGACTATCTAAAGAAAAAAGACAACCGTACTCATAAATAAATTCTCATGGTTTGATCCAACCACTACCCATATCCCCAAAGCCGTATCTCTCACGAGCAAGAAACCTTGTACCTGAAAAATATTAAAGAGCTAGAAGCCCAAGTGAGTAATCCCACAATGCAGGGGTATTTAATCAAAAAATGCAAATCATTTGCTAAATAGAAAAGAATATACGAATAAGATAAGAAAATAAATGATTTAACCTTTAAAACTAATTATTATATACATAATCGAACAAGATACAATTCTCTCCCAACCTCACTAGGATTAGTCACAATACATGCAAGTCCTCCCAATTAACCATTCTACATGGATACAGGATGCCCAGTGCTCATAACCCAAGGTTAAGTGCCTCATTACAAGGGCTGGCAATTTTAGCCCGACCCGAATTGGCCCGACTAGCCCACCCATTTAAAATCAGGCTTAAGCCCCTTTTTTAGGCCCGTCAGGCTAGTTCGGCCTGAATTCCCAAAGTTCGATTTAATCAAGACCGGGTTTAATTTGGTCATATTTTAGTCTGACTCGACCCGATGTTAGCATTAGCTTTTTAAGGTTTTTACTTTTTAGCTTTTTTATTTTACCCCTTTGTTTTTACTCGTCTCTTCTTCTCTTCAGAGAAGTCGATAGTAGCCGGACGCACTACCTTCACTTCACATCAGGTACCTCTCTCTCTCTCTTTCTTGGCGGAAGATAAAACTTACATATATCGTAAAGAGGTGGCACCTGTACAATCATGCTGAATGGCATCTCTAATCACCAAAGGTGGGTTAGATTTCCAACAGCAAGAGACCTTATTGTCTATACAATAGCTAACTAAACTATCAGCAGCTATATTGCCTTCTCGAACTGTAAAGGAAACACTAAAAGAGTTAAAACTAGAAAGAAGTACGCGACAATCATGGATAATAATATTGATAGCCCATGGTGCTTGCAAATCGAAATTCTCAGGAGCTTGATAACAATGGAGCAGTCACCTTCCATGATTATCCTCAAACAATTCCGATTCAAGTCCATAGTCAAAATTTCACGAGCAACTAAAGTTTCAGTGACCAAGCTTGAAGAGCAAGAGAAAAAGATGCCTACTCCACCCAAAAACCTACCAGAACAGTCACAAATGAGTCCCCCATAAGCAACCAAATTTGAATCAGATTTAACAGCACCATCAAAGTAAAATTTCAAAAGGGGGTATTTCGGGAAGGACCAAGAGATAGAAGTGGGGACTTTAGTATTTTGTTGGCCATGTAAATCCGAAGTAGATAGGATCTCAAGGCAAAGATTTTTGGCCTTTGAGATTACCAGATCAGAGGTAGATAGCGTTGAATCAAAAGACGCCAAGTTTCTATTTTCCCAGATTTCCCAAAGAATGCAGTAGATCAAGGACAGTGTAGAGGAGCTATCTCGAATAGAAGATTTGCAAAGATCCACTATCTCTTGAAACCAACATCTAGAGTTTAAGTGAGAGTGTGAGGCAGGTAGTAGTGAGAAGCTTGAACCAAACCAAACTGCACGACTCTGAGTACATTCCAAGAATAGGTGTTCCTGAGTGTCGGGAGAGATTCCATAGAGGGGGCAGAGAATATCCACATTAGACCAGATATGCTTAAGGTGGCATTTGGTGGGGAGTTTAGCGTGGAAAGACTTCCATATAAATAACCATATCTTTTGTGGAATCGGAAGTCGCCAGATAGATGACCAGAATATATCACACGGTGGGAGCGAAAATTAGGGCAAAAGTGCTTGGCAGTAAGCATATGCAACAGAAAAGTCACCATTAGGTTGTCGGTACCAATCGCAGCAATCAGAAACTCTGTCTTGGTTGAGATGGATTGAAAATATTGTGTTGCCAATTGATGGTGGCCAGATAGAAGCAGCTGTGAATTCCACGTCTTTTCTGGAAAGTTAATAAGTTGGAAACCCAGCACAAGTTAGTTCCCACAGGTTTATATTCACCCAGATCAACTGGAGGAAAGTTAAGCACCTACATGTCTTCCCAAATTTTAACCGAGTAGCCACAACTAATAATCCAAAGCATGCCATGAGATAAGATGAAATTAACTTTGGGGATGCTTTTCCAAGTATAAGAATCAAAAGATTTTGGAACTTGATCTAACAATGGGCCACGGGTGAGATAGTTTTGGCCAATAATAGTTTTCCACAGGGAAGTAGTAGGAGAGATACG
>JAUPMG010000003.1:6431316-6450767 GCA_031762675.1 Pachysandra terminalis
ACTTTAAAGCAATTATACATGGAATTTATTTGATTTACCTATTGGAAAACGGACTATTGGCTATAGGTGGCAGTGAGCCAGGTAGTCCATGCAGCTCGGTATTTAGGCGGGCTTGATATATTGGCCCGTGACCTTATACTTGTCAAGCCCTGCTCAGCCCGGTGAAATTATGGTCTGGGTTTGAGCAAGGCAATTGGAAGACATCCCAATCCTATAATAATATATTTTTACATATATTTATACTAGTTTCCAGGCCCGGCCTGTTACCACCCTTAGGCCTCGTTTGACTTAGCATCCTACAAATAGAAGGGCATTAAAGTTTAATGTGAAGGGCTTTGTGAAAAAGGGCTTGAATCAAGGCCGTTGACTGAAAATTGTGTTTGGAGAGAAAAATTATACAAAAGGATGCTTTTGTACAAAATTTTAGGCTATATGGATATATTAGTCTTTTTAAAGAATGTATAATAAAAATGAACGGGTAATTTTGTCATTTTAAAAGTTCTAATTAAATTTAGAAAATAGCTAATTGCTTCCCGCAAACACAGTTTTAAAAGCAGAGCCATCCGCCGATAAGGTCAATATGTATCTTGTACCCACCGTTACGGCACGATAAACAGGTGTATTTTAGGATAAATTAATTTCTATATTGTATCAGTTGATACCTGTAGCATATTGACCATATCGGTCAATACAATCTATATGTTACAACATATCGGCCAATACACTTGACGTGCAATGCTTTTTTACATGTAAAAACGTGAAAAAGGAGCTGTTGACTTCATTGATCAACGCTCCTATCTTAACCAAAAAACCAAACCCTACTGAAATACGGCCAATTTTGTCCCAAAATCTTCTTATGTTGATTGAAAACATCTATTATTTGGAGCTTAAAAGCACTTTTTCTCTTCTTGCATAGTTTTTTTAGGTATGTATTGTAAGATCTTTTTTTCGATTTTGAATAATATTTTGTGTCTCAAAGCATGTTTTGGCGTTATATTACATGGATATATGGATTTCACTTAAATCAAGATGCATATTTTTCAAGAAATTTGCAATGTTTTTAGAGATTTTTTGATAAACAAAAAATTACTTTTTTCCTGCCTAAAGTCTTATCAAACAATACTGTTTTGACCTAAAGTTTCTATATGTGATGAATCTAAGGCTGATCTATCAACTTTTTAGATTCATCCTATGTTTGAAAAAAATATCAAAATATCTATTTTGTAATAAAATAGTTTAGTAGTCTTTATAAGTAAATGTATTTAAGGTTTCTTTTATTTACATTACATCAATCCATGGCTTATCGGTTTCATGAATTGATCATACTCTATGTGTTGTTAAACATAATTTAAATTTTTTTAATAAAAATCATTTTTGACTAATTGTACTAATTAATGTTCAATAATTGTTTCTTGCATATTATTTAATTTTTATATGCTTAGCTTGAAGGGTTTTTTTTTTCTTTTTTGTGCTAATTGTTTCTTGGATTGGGATGTGTGTTGATGCAGGATGGGTAGGTTGTGGGCTATGCATCTCGGCAACTCAAGACTCATGAGCGTAACTACCCTACTCATGACTTGGAGTTGGCTGCTGTTGTTTTCACCTTGAAGCTTTGGAAGCATTATCTGTATGGGGAAGATTTCGTGTTTTACGGATCATAAAAGCTTGAAGTATCTTTTCACGCAAGAGTTGAACATGCGACAGAGGAGATGGATGGAATTAGTACACGATTATGTGTCTACGCTTCAGTATCATCCAGGGAAAGCGAACGTGGTTGTGAATGCCTTGAGCCGTAAGCCTCGTAGTACTTTGGTTTGTTTGATGTGGCAGGAGTATAGCTTGGTGGAAGCTTTCAGCACGTTAGATGTTCGTGTAGACGAGAAGAAGAGTAACGACGTACTTTTCAGTCTTGTGGCTCGATCGTCTTTGCTAGACCGGATTGCGGATGGACAGAGATCAGATCAGAGTCTTCAGCTTTTGGCAACGGATGATACGAAGCCTGATTGGTCAGTGTATCCAGATGGTGTGATCAGATTCAAAGGTCGGTTTTGTATTCCAGACAATGCGGCTATACGGAATGAGATCTTAGATGAGGCTTACAAATCACAGTATTTGATTCATCTTGGAGGCACCAAAATGTATCATGATCTGCGGAGATTGTATTGGTGGTCGGGCATGAAGCGGGGTATAGCACAGTTCGTGGCTTGATGTCTTACGTGCAAGCAGGTTAAGGCGGAGCGTATGAGGACCACAGGATTACTTCAGCCTTCGCCGATTATGGAGTGGAAGTGGGAGCACGTGACGATGGATTTTGGTGTGGGCTTGCCTAAGTCTAAGGGTGGTTATGACTCCATTTGGGTAATAGTGGACCGGTTGACCAAGTCGGCTCATTTCTTACTAGTACGAGTTACGGAATCGAGAGATGAGTCAGCGAGATTTTATGTTTGTGAGATCATTCGATTGCATGGAGTTCCGGCGAGCATTCTTTCAAATTGCGATGCTAAATTCACTTCTCAGATTTGGACGAGTCTACAGAGCTTTGGGGACACAGCTTGATTTCAGCATTGCTTTTCATCCTCAGACTGACGGGCAAATGGAGAGAGTTAACCAAATATTAGAAGATATGTTGCGAGCTTGTGTGTTAAACTTCAAGGAGAGTTGGTGCGATCATCTTCCTTTGGTAGAGTTTTCATACAACAACTATCAATCTAGTATTGATATGGCTCCATTCGAGGCATTGTACAGGAGACCTTACAGTTCTCTTATTTGTTGGGTAGACATAGGCGAGAATGGTATTCTTGACCGGAGCTTATCCAAGAAACTGCCTAGAAGGTGAAGATTATCAAGGAGCGATTACGAGCAGCTCACAGTCGTCAAAAGAGTTATGCGGATCGGAGGAGACAAGACCTCGAGTTCGTTGTTGGCGACCATATGTTCTTAAGGGTTTCACCTATGAAGGGTGTGATGAGATTCAGCAAGAAGGGAAAGCTTGCACCGCGTTTTATCTGACCGTTTGAGGTGTTAGAGCGTTTCGAGAGCGTGGCATATCGGATTACACTACCGCCTCAGTTTGTTGTTGTGCATGATGTATTTCATGATTTGATGTTGCGGAAATACGAGCTAGATCCTTTGCCTGTTCTTGATTGGAGGCAACTACAACTACGTGAGGATGTATCTTACGAGGAACCACTGATTCGGATCATAGACCGCAAGGAACAAGTACTGAGGACGAAGATCATTCCATTAGTGAAGATCCAATGGAATCATCATGATGAGTCAAAAGCATCGTGGGAGCTTGAGTCAAGGATTCGGAAGCGCTATCCTTCATTATTTGCGGATTGAGGTACGTAAATTTCGGGACGAAATTTCTTTTAAGGGAGGTAGATTGTAGTGACCTACACCCTTAACCTTATTTAAAATGATTTAATTATATTTATTAATGATTTATATGAGATTATAATAGCAGCATACCTAATTACATAGATTTGGTATCTAATTGTAATGAAATGGGGATTAATGTGTTATTATGCGATATATTGGGTTGTTTCTACGAATATGAATTTTTTGGGTTTGGGCCTTGGGCTAGGCTTATTGGGATTTGGACCTAGGGTTGGTCGAATGTGCCCGTGTTGCTAACCTTGGGGCATTTTAGTCTTTTAAATTTTGAACTGACTTTTGGATGGAAGAGAGAATGCACGATTCTCCCCTCCTACCATTAAGGGACGTAGGGTTAAGGGAAGCATCCGTCACTGCCTTCTATTGCTTGCCTTGAGAGAATCGACCATAGAAGGTTTTGAACCTTGTGTGTTGCAGTAGAAGAGAAGAGAAGGAGAGAAGGAAATCAAAGAGGAGAAGAGGACTGCACGACTGAAAGAGGAAGAGTTTTGGGTGCTGAATATTGAGAGATTCTACAGAGATTTACTGAGAAAGCTTCAAGAAAAGTAGGTGCCTTCACTCTCTCTCATTGTATAATCATCGGGTGTTGTGGTTGTGGTTATGTTGGATTGATGTATGTCTGAATGCATGATTATGAACAAGGTATTTGTGATGAATATAGAGTTATGAAGAAGGGTTGATGTTTATGTATGCTCTGTTTTATTTATGGAATGAAAACCTAAGAAAGATGAGATTTCATGTGAATGAGATGTGATATGGTATTGAATGATTGGGTTAATTATCACATGTGATTCTGAGTATACTGGTATGATTTGTTGTGAAATGTGCAAATTTTGAATAAGGAGTGAATTTTTCTGGGTGGCACGACTTTCGGTTACCCCTCGGCTAACCGAAAAGTCCACAAAAAATTTATGGGAAAGTTCAGTTAGAAGTTTTGCTAACCGAAGACCCAACCGAAGCTGGTTCTGAGTTTTTGGGCCTAATGACCAAGTAACTGAAGAGACCTCAGCTCACCGAAAACCCTGCCGAAGTTCTATGACACACTAAAGGGGTTTTTGGTTGGTAAACCAAAACCCCTCGGCTAACAGAAAGAGTCAACTGAAGCCTTCAGCAGACGCTCGGTTAGGGTGTTGGCTAACCGAAATTGGCACATGTGTGTCAATCCCAATGAGACTTTGTGGACACCTATAAAATATGCTTATTAGGTGTGAAATGATGTTGGTTTTGAGAATCAATGTGTTTATTATGATTCAAATGCCAGTGAGCAATGGTGAACATGAATGACTGTCATAGTGTTTAAACTCGGTTTCTGATCGGATATCGTCCCGGTCCGATCCAGACCGGGATCGGATGATCCTTTACACTATGATGACTGTAGTATGTGAATTTAGTTATGTGTTCTATTAATGTGATGAGATCAGGTAGTGGTTGTTTAACATGAATATCATGTGTGTGTGATGGAATTAGTTGTCATGGGGTGCTATGCATGGGATGTGATGAATGGTCCATGTGTGGCCAAGCTATGCATGAGATGTGATGAGTGGTCCATGTGCGGCCAAGTTATGCATGAGATGTGATGAGTGGTCCATGTGAGGCCAAGATGGTTCCAGTTCCAGATGAAAGGTAATAATGTAAAACCATGCATACATACATGGGTTGTTGTTGGGTCAAGTGTTGACAAAAAGGTTTCTCGGTCTCCATCCATGATGGCACCTAAAGGGTTGGTGTCTACTTGGGGGATTCCCCAAAAGACTAGGGTTCGTCCTGTACCTTGGGTTGCATTCTCAGAAAATGGTAGGGTAGATTCATACCTGAGGTTGTATTCCCCGAAATGAAGAAGGGATGTGCTGGACATTCCTTGGGTTAGTGAATTCCCAGAAAGTGTTGAGAGGTGACTTTGGGTTAGGCAAGGCCTAACACAACAATCATTTACATTTCATAGCATCCAACATGCATCTGCATTATCATATATGTTCTTGTTTTCTGATTTGGTCATGTATAATAGACTATTTTGAGCATGATGAACTAATGAGATTGAATATATACTATGGTTGACCTATACATGAGATGGTTAATATGGTGAGACATAGATTGTTGGTTATCTACTAGGCCTCCAAAGCTCATGCCTTCGTGCACCAGGTTATCAGCATGGATGGGGAGCTTATGGATGGGCATGGAATGGACTGGTTCAGATATCAAGCATATTGTTGTTTACATTATTTATTTTACTTATTTCAGACTTGGAATGTAAATTGACTCGTGAGAGCATTGACTATTTAGTGTTTAAAATTTTATCTCATTTAATGAGAGGCGGTTGTAAGAGTTGATAGTTGGTACTATTTTGAATGATTAAGACTTCCACTTTGCTTATTTAATACTCTGATTGACCATTATGAATGGTGATTGAATTGTGGACCGCATCCAAGGGGTTTGGATCCGAAGGTTGCACCTCGAGATCCTAGAGATTACATATCTCGGAACTGGGGGCATGACACCCCCATCCCCACCCCCAAACCGGCCAAGAGAGAGAGAAGAGAGAGAGAGAGAGAGAGAGAGAGAGAGAGAGAGAGAGAGAGAGATCAAAATTACAAGCGTCCACATTTGAATAAGGTGAAAGCAAACAACTTATGTACCCACAATAGTTTTAATGCTTTAGAAGTGGAGAAGATTGTATTGGATCTTCATACAAAAAAGTGCACAAAATTAGTGAAACCCTGACAAGGTAAGCTTGTTTGCGCAATTTAGCTTACATGTGTGGGATCTTTAAACCCTTTGCTTGCAAAACGTTTTCCCTAATATCAGGAAAGAAAATTCATTCTTATATTTACAATGTGAAGCAATTTACAGATGAAACTCAGCAGTCTCATTGCAATCTGGTCCTCTCTTTGTCAATTATTTTCTACACTTTTAGGGAATTAATAACATACAGTTGCAAAAAGGGTTTCTTTTGATGACACAGCATAACTTTGGACAACACCCTTCAAGATCTTTTATTGCCCATAGCTATTACCAGGGTATCTTACCAAAATAGACCCTAGTTGCTTCAATCTACCAAAAGATCAGTATCTAAAATCCACTTGAAACCAACGATCACTAAGAACTTAAATCATCAAAATTATCTCACGGTTACTGCTATAGGTTCCTAAATTGATTATTACGGATTAAGGTCTTTATGTTGAGAACCATCTCTAATCAAAACTCGCATTTTCTGTGCACTTGGATTATAATAACCTTTCAGTTGTCTTTTTTCGGCATGTTTCAAAATAAAGAAGCCATATAGAGATGGATTGGTTTCAAATTTACAAATTCCAAGTATTATAGGAAACATATTAAGTATCATCCGCACAAAAGACTAACAGAAAAATTAAAGCTGATAACCCAAGAAAGTAGTACCATGCATTCACAAATTAAGAATCTGTAACGAAAACTAAAACGTATAGAAAAAATGCACAATCAGGTGGTGAAGAAAGATAACTAACCTCATCTCACCTTTTGTATTCGGCACTGTATTTATTGTATCAAGGATCACAAGACTGTTCAAGTCATATATGTGCGTGTTATCTTGCAACACAACCGCAAGCCTGCATGCGATAATGTTATTGTATCCTCATACTACAACACGAGACAGAAAAGGTACTGATGTCCCCTCAACAACAACAAAAAGAAATGCATATAAACATCGTAGCCCATAATATCTTGTAAGATTATTGACACCAAGTAATATGTTGCCTATCATCAACCGATATGAGCCAGATTGACACAAAATGATATCTTGTAAAATAATTGTTCCTAGATCATGCACCAATCAAAATTATCTACTCATAACTTGTATGTGAATCCATTACATATAGTACAAAAAAACAAAAAAACTACAAAAGCAATTTGTTCAAGAAATAAATGGCTACACAATTTCATATACAATATATGCCACAATTACCTTTTTCTATTTACAAGGACGGCAAGGATTGAAGTTAAGAAATTTAGTTCTCTGAGTGCAGTTCCAGTCATAGTATTGAACAGACAAAGACGACGTGGAGATAATGACGGCTGTTGCAGTCATATTGAAAATAATAAGCAACTAAGTAAATACTTGGAGGAACTATGGTTTAGAAGACTTAACCATCTAACAATAGAAATAACGACAATCAAGAAGTCAACAGCACCTGCTCGCCTGCTCCAACTATGGTGAGAAGGCTTGAGCTAAACAACATCTCAACAATGTTAAATGCTCCAATGGCTAGCAAGAGAAATTAGATTCAATTGGTACGTAACAATTTCCAGTGCACATAACATAAATTCAACTCCTATCCTTCCTAAAATTCCTAAATATGAAGAATAGAAGAATATTTTTAAGAAGATAATTTCATGTACTCTAAAGCCTGATATCAAGATGATAGGATAGCACAACAGCACAAAATATTAAAAGGATGACCATATGACACTGTTAACAAAGTTTAAGATTTCTTTAAGTGCAGTTTTCATTCCTCGGAAAAGAGATTATTCCAGGGAAATTCTTAAATTAGTATAAAGTTTTATCAGAAGTGGGGAAAATCAGGAAACTCTGAAAAAGAAAATCAAAATAATTCACTTAAACTTCAGAAAAATATTAAAAAAGGTATAATTACATACTATTTCTCCAAATATAAAAATCTAATTATGTACATCAAGTAAGAGAAGTTTAAATGTAAAAAACTGCATTTCCAGGCATAAATGATATTCTAATAATAACATAATATCCATAATTTTTGCATCCAAATAATTTACTGAATATACATAAATATCAACCAACAGCCAACAGAATATGTCAAAATACAACAACAGTTACAACCAGATTATGTCATAAACTGTTTAAAATCCATGTAAATGCATCAAACAGGTGCACATGAATGCATGTAAACAAATTTTCTGCTGGGTTTATGAGAAATCAGTTACATGATTCAAAATTTCGAACAAAGTAAAACAAATAAATGAGTTTTAGTCTCAAAAGAAATGGAGTTTCTCAATGTTGTATAAGGAAATCATTTTTCAAAATGACCTTAAAAGAGCATGAAGGTGGATAACTTTTGAAACATGTAAGCCGGAAAAGTTTCCCTTCTATCGAAAAATTTGGCGAAGTTTTGATAATCCAATAAAACATTGTAAAATTTGACAATTTGCATTGAAGAAAAAAGAAAATTCTTTTCTTAAACATTGAAATTGGCAAAATGTCAACGAAAAATTAGCAAATTTAGGTAACATTTTCAAACAGAGAGAGATGAGGAGAAAACTGAAACTATTGGTGAGATTTCTCAATTTCCATCAAAATTCGTAACCATGACGACGAAAACTTACGAAGTTGTTTTACAGTATTCATAAGAAATATGCTGGCTAAATTTACCTTCTTACATGAGATTTTCCTTATTAATCAGTAAAATGATGCTTATATTATTAATAAATGAATATATGCTACCCCTTGTGCACAATGGTGTACAGTCTTGAATTCAGATATTAAGATTAAATGAATTCAAGAACAAATACACAGTTCCAGAAACTGATCAAATCAGAAACACCAAATGTTGTTGAAACAGATGCTCAATGAAAAAAAGGACAGAGAACGTGACGTTCCACAGTCTCGATGCTGCTCTCCTTATCTTAAAAATTTTTGTATTCCTTTCTTTCTACAAACACCACCAAATTGCAAAGGGCAAAGCCTCCAAATTAATTTCAGAACTTTATCACTTAGATGGGAGAAGGCTTTTTGATGTGCGCTTTTTATTTTCCTTTTTTTTTTCTTTTGGGTAACTGAAGAAGCCACTCTCAACCAAATGTTAACCGGGGTATGTGTCTACCCCTATGGTCTTCCCATAAAATCATCCTCTGCTCTGTTGCCGGTTCATTCCACCTGACCCAGTCCAATGCATGATTATAAGCCAGATGTGTACCGAATTCGTACTTCCTCAAAATTCCCTCTTGTAGAGATTCTATTATTCTTCGCCTCCAACCTGCCAAGATATCCTTGACACCTTCTTGAAAAACCCAGCATGCTCCAAAACTTCTAAGCAATATGCCCCGTAAATCTAATGCAAAGCGAAAATGTAGTAAAAGATATTCATCAAAAAAATGTAGTAGAAGATGATTGACTGATTCTGCCTTCAATTTGCACATACTGCACGTATTGGAGATTGACCAGTTTCTTCTAGTCAAGTCGTAAACTGTCAAAAAATCTCTAAGGTTGCCATCCAAAAAAATAAGGCCATCTTCATTAGAAGTTTGGAACAGCTGCCTATCAAACCATGTTTGATATGAGTGATGCCAGCTCCTTTTTAAGCCCAGCAAAATATTTAACAGAAAATGTATTGTAGTGACCATGACCTCAACTTGGAGTATCACTAAGCATAGTTCATTAGATAATAAATAGATGATTACTATGATACAGCTAATACTTGTAAGTATATGAGTGTGTATATAAATGCCCACCTATATGAGTACCTATATAGTTTCTGAATGTAAAGATATAGCTAACTAATAATTAGGTTTGTTCAATGAAAGGATACACATGAGATGATTCTAAGTAAATGATGTAGATAGGAAATATCGAATAACTATACAGGAAGATCCTTGAAGTTCCCTTTCATAAGTTCCCTGAACATATTTATTAGTAAGCATTCCTCAATTAATAATTAAAGGATTAGTTGGATCATGTAAACCATATAGAGTATTAATTACATAAGACACTTGGATTGGTTATTTAAAATATTGGTATGAGTAATGATAAGTAAGAATGATAGATGCTAATTATAATAAGTCAATATTAGATATAATTATAATATCTTGAATCTTGAGTAATAACTCATTAATATTTAACTGTGTTTAATTATGGCTAATTAGCTACAAATATTGTTTTATTTGTTAATTATAGGCATCACCTTATTTAACTAACTAGTATAGTGATCTAATCCTAGTTAGGATTTGTTAGTGTTAACTGTTAAGTAGGCTATCTTATGATCTAATTAGTTAATGATTGGATGATTAGTATATGCTAGGTGAAGCTAGGTAGATTACACTAATTATATTTTAATTATAGCATATTTAAGATTTAACATATCCCTTTGAATGATTAACCATGTTTTAGGGCAGGTTGGACATATGTATGACTTGATTAATTTATGATGAAATTTGATTGAGTGACATGTATGGAAAACTTGAGGCAAGATACATCGAATTAATGGGATATGGATGTAAATAAACAAATAGCAAACTTGTAAATAAGTTATAAAGTAAAGTTAATAATGAAACACAATATTTACAGGAATGCCATTAAAGCATAGTCAAAAGGTAACCTAGGCCTACACACGACATGTGGCAAGACCTAGGCTAGAATTAGGACAAATGTCCCCAAAGATAAGCTTAGACCTAATCATAGTTAAATTAAGGCTAATCCTTGTTAATTAACACTAATTCAGATTAGTTAAAATAAAATTAAATAAAAATGATTAGTATTAACTAATAAGTTAATATCATGTTGGTAACATAATGATACTACTAATTAAGTATATAAGTTAGTAGATTAATTAGTTAGTATGAGATTAGTAAGTTACTTATATTATTAATTAGATAAGTATATAAACAAGAGAATAGATTAGTAGTCTAGTTAGAAGGTAAAATTCTGCAGAAAAACAAAAAAGAAGAAGAAGAAAGTAAGGTACAGAACTAAAGGGAATTCAAAGGGGAAATTGAGGGGAGGTTGTTTTCCTACTAAATTTGTACCTAACGTAAGTAATAATACCAAGTATATAGTTTTGGAATTAAAAGAATAAAATTTATAGGGTTTAGAATATATTTTTATGCTTAGAATAGTTGCAATTATATCTTCTATTTTTAAGTTCAAGTTTAAAGTTGTTGTACAAAACTATAATTCTGTTTTGGAAGTTCAGATTTGATGTTTTCCCTAAATATTATAATTCTGATTTGCAGTTCAGAATTGATGATTTCCCTAAATACTATAATTCTGATTTGCAGTTCAGATTTGATGTTTTCCCTAAATATTATAATTCTGATTTGCAGTTCAGATTTGATGATTTCCCTAAATACTATAATTCTGATTTGCAGATCAGATTTGATGTTTTCCCTAAATACTATAATTCTGATTTGCAGTTCAGATTTGAAATTTATTATAAAAATTATATTTTCGAGTTTCTGGCACCTTCGGTTAAACGAGGGAGCCCCTTGGCTAATTGAAGCTATCGACGACATTTTTACAAAACTAAGTTTTCTCAGGTTTGAAGGTCTCAGTATAATATGCATGATTTGCATACACGTATGAGATTTGTGCTATGTGGGGTAATAGGCCTACGGCTTTGTGCCAATATGTGGGTGTAGGTTATTATGTGGCTACTACATCCATGCTATGTAATTGTGAAATGTATGACGAGTTTATGATGTTTCATTTGGATGTCGGCTGATGAGCGACGTTCTGGAGTCTTTGCAAGTGACCGTTTTATCTCATCTGATCAATGTGGATTTTGTTCAGTCTCTACTGATGGTCATGAGCCCTGACCCGGTCATGGCATCAGAGTGACTTCTGTATATTTAATTTCCTATAGTAAGTTGAATTTATCATGAGCCTTGCACCGGTGAGTTGTGCCCTTGTACTAGCTACTATGGGAAGGTACCAAGGTGTTTGTAACAGCCTGAACATCTATATGTATGTTCCAGTTATTTTATTTATATTTCAGTTAGAATGTCATGCCTGATTATTGGAATGCTAATACTGCATATTGTTCATTTTTATTTCCGTTACAATTAAAGTTGTGATTTGTAACCATTATTTCAAATAGCATGATTCCTTGTTTTGTTTTATCTGGCTATCGCTTATTGGGATGAAAACCTCATTAAGTTTTCCTGTATATATATGTATCTTGGTGCATGTGTAGACAATGTTTTGCAGGTAATCAATGAAAATTTGATCGTGAGAGTAGCGCAAAGGAAGCGTGGGTTGGGTAGCTAGGCCATCCTAAAGGTTTAGGTCCAGTGTAACATTGTAAATTTTAATATATATAATTGTATAATGGTTGTAATAAATTATGTTGTGCATCTGATGTCCATCTTCCTTGTGAAGATGATGGTCATTCTTCGAATTCCATACCAGACTTGTTGGGTGTGGATCTCGAGGCATGACAGTATCTTCATTATTCCAAATATATACCCAGATGGCCTCCATCCCTATCCGCATTGGAAGTGAATATAGGAAATGGGATAAAGATACCACCGAGTCAACCTCCCAATCAAATGGTTCTCTTATAAATGTTATGTTCCAATAGACTTCATCATTTGTCATGTAGTCACTAATTAGAGTTTCATTGTTAACAGCCATCTTGAAGAGGGAAGGAAATAACTTTTTAGAGCAGAATCACCACACCATGAGTCCTCCAAAATCCGGTAAGAGTTATTATCAGTTCCCACTCTAAATCTAGTAACTTATTGAAATTCTTGCTGTATTTTTATGATTGCCCTCCATAGACTTACTCCATAGCTAGAGCCCACTTGATTAATTTTTTTATTTTTTTTTATAAATAACTACATTTCATGAATCATCAAAGTAAAAAGAAATACAAAACTATACAAAGAACTGTGATCTAGAATGAAAGAAAAAAGAAAGCTAAAACCAAAACAAGATGATACTAAAAGATTACAAAAAGAAACCAAAAAACTATGGTCCCAAGAACCCTCAGCTCCCCATTATCCACAAAGCTTCATAGCATTCTCACTAGGCATCCCCACTACAAAGGTCTCACATGTTACCCTTTTTCTGTCCCATGCATCTGCCTCCTCATTTGCAAATCCAAGAACATGCGAATATGAGATCCGCAACCCCTGACTCAAAAATTTTGCTAACCTCACTAAATGCGCATAGCGCCAAGGATATGTGGCATTAGAGGACATCCATGAAATGACTGAATATGAATCCCCCTCTACCTATATATCATCCAAATTCAGCTTTTTAATCTCCCACAGTCCTGCTATCAATGCACAAATCTCATCTGTCATAGAATCTGCAACACCAATCAGGCCGGCATACGTATGAAAAATCTCCCCATTTGATCTCCTACAGACCCCACCAATGCTAGAGTTACCTGGATTTCCTAAGGAAGAACCGTCAAAGTTAAGCTTGATAAAACCACTGCCTGGTGCCTTCCAAATCATAATCTGACTAATCCGACCTGCCAAAGTATACAGAATGGTACTCCAGTCCCTCACAATCAAACCCATAGATAAATCACGAAACTTCGGCCTAACCATCACCCATGAAGGCACCAGTTTTCGTATGGCATTTAAAATCCAATCAAAAGGCCTCTACACATCCCCAAAAATCCTTCTATTTCGTTCCCCCCAAATGAACCATAGAACTGCAAAAAAGAGACTCCATAATAATCTTCCCTCTCTTGCTCAGACCTCTAAATCTCCACTGGCTAAAAAGTTCAACAACATTGCCCGGCATCACCCAATCCACATCCATAAGCTGTAAAAAATGCATCCATATCTCCCTTGCAACGATACAATGAAGAAACAAGTGATCAGCATATTCCCCATGTTTCCTGCACATGAAACAAATATGTGAAGAGATGACCAGATGTCCCCTCCTTTTTTGAAGTAGGTCGCATATAATTTATTCTGTAAAGGATGGTATGTAACGGCCCGGAAAATTTCGTAAATCTAGAAAGGGTGTTTTAGTCATTTGTCAGGTTGCGAGGTTGGACCAGTGAGTTTGACCAAGAGAAGAGTAGAACATGATGAGAGTGAACCCCAGACTTAGAATTAGGTGGTGATACCTTGAGACTTGGGTTAGATCATCAATTAAGTGAAAACCCAAGTTGTGTAGACTAAACAGGACCTTAACTTATGATGAGGAGTATAAATACTCTCTTTTGTCTCATAACCCTAAATTTTTGGCTGAGATTGAGAGATTGAGAGAGAGAGAGAGAGAGAGAGAGAGAGAAAGAGAGAGAAACCTAGAGCTTGAGGAGGGGATTTTCACATCAAGACAATGCAAGGGAGCAGCTCGGAGCATCGGCAATCGAAGAGGAACACGTAAACGGAAGATGGAGCACGAGGAACACACAACTACGGCAATTCAGGCGAGTATTCTCTCAATTTCTTGGGTATTTGGGTAAAAATCCAAATACCAGTTGTATGTACAACCTTTAAACATTTTTTTGTGATAAAAATTGCATCTAGCATGTTTGATTAAAAGGTTTGTGCATTATTGTTATGAGATAATTGTGTTAGGACAGAAAACCTAACCTAGGGTTATAATCTTGACCCATATATGATTGTATGTTGTTTTAATTCCATAAAAATGTGTTAGAATAACTAATATGTGTTTAGAATGATTATATAGTGTTTTTAAATCCTTTTGATGTGTGAATTTTGAACTAGGAGTAAAAAGGGGGAAATTCGGAGAACCAGAAGAAACCCAGAATCGTGCTTGTCAGCGGGTGGGTTGTCGGTCCACCGACAGGGCCAATCTGATTGAGAGGAGATTGTCGGCAGGTGGTTGGTCCACCGACCAACGCACCAACGGAGACTGTTGATCCGTGGTCGTCAACGGACCCCATCGGTCCACCGATAAGACCATCGGCGGGTGGTCAGTCCACCAATCAACCCACCGACAGGAACCCTGCCTGTGCTTTGATTGGAGGCTGTCGGCGTGTGTTGGTCCACCAACGAACCCACCGACAGGGGCCAGCCTTTTATCTTCGTGGTTGTCAGTGGATCCCATTGGTCCACAGACGAAGTCCACCGAGGAGATCGTCGGTAAGTGTCGGTCCACCGACCAGACCCACCGACCTAGACCATGTTGTGGCCGTCGGTGAACCCCATCGGTCCACCGACGAGTTCACCAAGGACCACTGAACTTTAATTGACTTGTGAGGGTCGGTCCACCGACCAACTCCCGTCGGTTCACCGAGGGACCCACCGACGGGGCTTGTTTGAGAGAGTTTTGGAGAGGGACTTTTGGGGACCAATGTGGAGCAATCCCACTGATGAGCTTGCCAAAGAATGGTAAGTTTTGTGAATGTTTGGGAGACTGGGAGGGACCAGTTTACCAACTGGGTTATCCGACTAGACCTACCATGGGAGTTAGACCTTGTGCCTTATATGAGGAGACCTGAGGATATGCATTGGATTGGTTTAGAGTTGGATGTGTGCGGCGACAACTTGTATGCCACCACTATATTTATAGCACCACCTGGCAGTGTGGTGGACTTGTGATTGGACTAGGGTTGATACTGAACCCTGGTGACAGGTTGGATTCATTGGGACTGGAGTAAGATCTGTTAGTGAGGTTGAGGTTTGGAGAGACCTACCCGAACCTGCGGAATGGACTGGAGAACTTTATACACGTCAGTACCCTGATAATGTTATAGTATCAGTTGACATAAACGCTTAGACTTAACCCTATGCTATGAGGTAATTAATTAATGAGGTCAGAGTTATAAACTTCTGAATAAGTAAAAAGGAATAGTATGATGTAAAACTTTGCATGAGCATGATCACCCTTGCTTGACTTTTTATGCACAGGCATGAGATATGTATTGTGATTGATGTTTATGCTTAATGATGAGCATAAGACATAATGTTGTGGAGTAAAGGCTAATGACGTAAGTCCTTGAAACAGTTGGTTATATCTGTTTAATTTACTTTATGAATGAGCATGAGATTAGAATTATGTTGTCTGTGGACATGTATGAGTGTGATGCATATGTATGATGACTCGTGAATGCTTCTAAGTACGTTGTACATGGAGATGAAAATCCACGATGTATGATGATGTGAATGGTTATGCCCATGTTGGACATCCGGGAAACTTATGATGGTATCCAATCGGATTATCTGCGTGTATGGGTGCGTGGATAGTTTCCATTGATGATCATCATTTGATTCCTAGTTAATGATGTTGTTTGCGTACTGCATTAGTTAAATCTAATTGAATCATAATACTGAAGCCTTGCATTTGACTTCATGGTCGGGATGACCAGCGTTGACTCAACTCCAGAGTGAGTTGGAATGCTGTCTTGAGAGACAAAGTGAGGGTGAGGACCAGAGATGTCCAATAGGCCCAGAGATAGGGTGAGGACCAGAGATGTCCAATAGACCCAGATGTTTATTTACTTATTGTTAACTGTTGGATGTTATGAACTGGGATGTGCCACAGATCGGCGAGGCATCTTAGCCCGAAAGGGGCCATGACTCCTAGAGTGAGTTGCATGGTGTTGCAGCCCACATCGGCGAGGTATCCTTAGCCCGAAAGGGGCCATGACTCCTAGAGTGAGTTGCATGGTGTTACAGTCAGCATCGGCGAGGCATTCATAACCCAAAAGGGGCCACGACTCCAAGAGTGAGTTGCATGGTGTTGCAGTCCGTATCAAACCCAAACATCCAGTGATCATAGCAGAAATAGTAACATGCATATCATGTGATTGCGATTGTACTGTGATTTGTGAAAAAGGGAGACTCGACTCTCTTAAGAGTAAGCATGGAGCATACTGCATCATACTAGTATGTAGTTGTGAGTGGACTATCATACATGATACCAATCCACTTGAGTATGGATGAGAGAACTGCATAGTGTGTTGAATGAATTGTTATGATTAAGTAAATTGTTAGTTAGTGAATATTTAAGGATGTAACTAGTAGACGTTAATGTAGAACTCAGATGATGACAGTAGAGTTGAGTATATTCAACAGGCAGAATCATATAAATATGAGATATGAATTGATCTTATATAGGTTCGTTCATGATAAATTATGAATTGAATTGCGTAAACAATTAAATACATGTAATGAATTATCTTCATAATCATAAGCTGATTCACGATAGTTAAGAACCTAATGACATAGAGGTGAAGAACTATTATGTACCATCATAATCCACCTATATGGTATTCCGTATTTATTACTGGTCTGTGTTTCTGAGTAAATCCCCGGTTATTGTGGGTTTACTTGTGGCTTTATAGCTTACCCTCGTTGATATATATATTTTCAGGTTCCTGCTTACTCTGAAAGATAGCTGGTGGGCTTGGGTAGAAGCTTCGGCCTTGTAAATGGTTAGTAATGATCTTGGTAAGACATATCTAGTATTTAATATTATTTAGATTTCTCTTGATTATTCACTTGTTTGCCACCTCCTGTGGAGGAGGTGAGAGTTGCGTCGCCAGAATTCTAGTAGGTGACCCCTTGAGGGGTCTGCCCTGGAATCGGGTCATGACATGGTGGTCCAAAACAAAATCCTAACTCTAGGAGGAACCTTGGGTTTCCACAACCGAAAAGGAAGGAAAGTGGGTGGAGCCAGATTAGAATCACTATCAAGGAAAAGAAAAAAAAAAAAAAAAAGGATTTGGTAGTGAAAGCCCCATTAGGCTCAAAGGAACAAACTAGTGATTTAGGACTTCCAAAAGAGATGCCAACTCCCCCAACTCAACTAGTCTAAGGTCTCTTTTGAACTCAAGATTCCGAACCAACCTCGAGGATGACCATGAAAGAATATCAGAAACTACATAATCCCTATTACGGACCACCAAAAATAATATATAAAATCTTACTCTGAAAATAGTCACCCCACCACAAATCATGCCAGAACCTAACAAGAGAGTCATTTCCCACCCCAAAATGTAATAATGGATAAAAAGATAGGCAAGAGTAGATATAGTCTTCCAAGATTACTAAAAAATCTTGTCGATTGACAAATTTCCCCTACATTAACACATTTCTCATATTTACTAACAATTACCTTGTACCAAAGAGCATTAGTGTCTCTGCTAGAATGCCCCAACCATTTACCGAGCAATGTTGAGCTCCGTAACCGAATGTTTCCCAAGTTCAGGCCACCAGCAACTTTTTCTGTACACACCATCTCCCATTTAAGTAAATGATCCTTCTTCTAGTCAACCCCTCCGACAAAAAGTCTCCCTGGAATCTGGATTTTTTCCACTGTCTTAACAACTAATACCAGAGCCCGATATAAAAAACGAAAGTAAATGGGTAGATTAGCCAAGGTAGACTAAATTAAATTAACCCGACCACCCAAGGACAAATCATTCCTTTCCTATGAGGCCAATCTCTTCTCCAAGTTTTCAATAATGGATGACCAGAATGACCATGACCTAGGAGAATCCCCCAAAGGCATTCCTAAATATTTAATGGACAACTCCACCACCCAATACCCCAAGAACTCTGCAAATTGCTCCAATCTACCATGCTCCAAATGAAACCCTAAAATGGTGGATTTTTCAAGGTTAATTTTAAGACCTGAAACCATCTCAAAAACACCTCAAAATTAACTTAACCCAATAAGCCTGATCCTTCACTGCTTCAAAAAATATGACCGTATCATCAGAATATTGGAGATAGGAAACTTGTACCACATCCTTACCAACTGAAAACCCCCTAATATGCCCCAAGGTTATAGCTTGACTAAAGCATCTACTTAAAACATCACCAACCAATGTAAAAAGAAAGGGAGATAAAGGATCTCCTTGTCTTAAACCTCTAGACGACTCAAAATGCACATGGACACTCCCATTAACTAAAAAAGATGAGGAAACCTTTAAAATACAACCACCTTATCCAGTGTTTTCAATGTCGTGACATGTTGACGATTTTGGAAGCATGGTGTTTAAACTCGGTTCCAACTCGGGTATCATCCCGGTCCGATCCCGAGTTGAATCGGCGATTCAACTTGGGATCGGACCGAGACGGACGATCTTAAATTAATTAAAAAATTAAAATTAAAAACCCAACTCGGTCCCATCCCGAGACGGATCGGGGGATTCAACTTGGGATCGGCGATTCGTATCGACGATCATGAGTTGGATCGCCCGATCCTTCTCAGGATCGGACCGAGTCAGTTTAATTAGCATAATTAAAGGATCGGTTCCGACTCGGGTATCGTCCCGATCCGATCCTTTATGTTTGGAAGTGTTGACAAAGTATTTATTTTTTAAAAAATCCTATAAAATTATGAAAACATAAATAAATAGTTAGTAAAAATTATAGGAACAATCTATCTACTTTAA
>JAUPMG010000003.1:6450867-6463092 GCA_031762675.1 Pachysandra terminalis
GTCCACTGGTTTGGTATGGAATCTTGCTTTTAGAAGGGATCTTAGACCGAGTAAGTTGGGTGAGTTAACTAGTCTCCTTGTTACACTCCAACATTTCTTCATTGACCTGAGGTTATGGATATCCGAGTTTGGCCCTTTGAACCAAGTGGTGTGTTCTCTACCAAATCCTTCTTTTGGTTCCTTGGTAGAGGTAGCAATCAAAGTCAAGTTTCTTTACTCCCTTCTAGATTGTGGAAGGCCAAAGTCCCTCTTAGAGTTAGGTTGTTTGAATGGACTGTCAGTTTATACCGAATTAACAGTTGTGATATGCTACACAAGAGGAGAGGCAATCTTGCCATTTCTCCACATATTTGTTTTATGTGCAAGAACCAAGGGGAATCAATGGATCATCTATTTCTTCACTGTTCTGTTGTCAGGGGAATCTAGATGCATTTCTTGCAGTTTATAGATATGGATTGGGTGATGCTGGTGAGTATTCTAGCACTTCTGAATCAATGGAGATTCAATGGATTGGGGCAGAGGGAAGATATTTGTTGAGTCATTGATAAGTCATGAGTTGTTACATATTAAGCCCTTAATCACATGACTTATCTGGCATTTTCTTATATTAAACTCCTTATTATACATGGAATTTGCCAATTCTCTTTCACCATTGCATTATATTTTAAATGTCTCATTTACACTCAATTTATTGATGCAAAGACAGTTTTGGAGACAAACCGTGGTCGAGAGAATTCAAACCAAGATCGGGTCGGATCAGACGGGCCTGATCAAGCTCAAAAAGGAATCAAATTAAAAAGAAAGAATAATAAAGCCGACCCAGACCCGACCAAAGCCACTGACCTAACCCGCCAACCAACCCGGTTCAACCCAAGGTCTAATGCGTTTTGGAAAGGAAAGGGGTGAACTGGCTGGAAAGCAAGGATCGGAAAGGTGGTGGTCGTGTTTGGCATTCTCTTGGAATTGGAAGAATTGGAAAGAAGGAATCTAAACCAAATTAGGAAAAGGAGCAAACCGGCAAGGAAACAGGAGGTGCCGAATGGGGAAGAAGGCGACCCGAATTAGCAAGGGGCGATCAAGAGAACAAAGGAATTCAAGCATCGAACTGGCAAGAGACGATCAAGGAGGAAACTAGCATCGAATTTGGAAGGAGGCAACCCGAATTGGAAGCCGAAGCTGAATGAGCATTTCTGGCATGGGACAAGGAGAGATCGTCAGTTTTATGGAAGCAGTTTGGTTCGTTAAGTTCTATAAATAGAGGAGAATCACCAGGTTCCAAACCATCCCCTTCTTCTGTACTTCTTCAATCTCTAGGACGTTTTTGAGCTTTCCTTCTTCCATGGCAGCTTAATTCTTTGCAAAGGCTAGGGGTCATGTTTCCTTGTAATTGGTATGAATATTTATTGTAATTCTTCTTGAATTTTAATAGAATTATGTTTGATTGTTCATTTATTATGATTCCTTGCGATGTATGAGTTCTTCCATATTTTTTATGAGTTCAATCATGTTTTTCTCATTATTAAGAGGAATTTCTCATGGTTTCTAATAGGAAACCAGAATTAAATTGAATGAGTTTTTCTAAAAGCTATTTTAGCCATGTCGTTAACCAAGGTTACAAGATGTTCCTGAATTATTTTAGTTCAACCGAATCAAAGGTTTTCATAGCAATCAAGCATATAATATTTTATCGGAGTCACAATGAATTTCATACCGGTTCAAAGAACTGTCCCGATGCCTGAGCATTCTTACCATCGAATTTAATCATTTTATTTATTATTGATCCTTTAATTATTCATTTAGAATATTACCAGTAATTTTTCTACCATCATATTTGTTCTTTAACCCTCTTTTGTCTTGAATAACCGTGCTCTCTCTGGTTCGACCTCGGACCCACCAAGTACTATATTTCTTCGAACTCCTGCACTTGGAAGTGAGCAAGCAATCATTATTCTTTGCGATCTAATGCGCAATATGAGGAGAATGTAATAGGTGAATCTTTGAGGATTCCCAGAGACCTATTACATGGATTATTGACTATATTTTGAGCTTGGTTGGTGCTTGGGTAGGTGGTAATCCAACAGGAATTTTGTGGTATTTCTATGGATTGGAGGGATTTATTAGTTACCTCAACCGCCCAATTAAGTAAAAGGGTGGAATGGAGGGCCCCAGATAGGGGATGTATCAAACTTAACTTTGATGGGCCATCCATGGGTAATTCGGGTAGATCTGGGATTGATGGAGTTTTCAGGAATTCATAGGGCGTTATTCTACATGTATTCCCAAGGCCGATTGATATAAGTGACTCTACCACAGCAGAGCTTAGGACCATGATTGCAGGTTTGTGTGAGGCAAGGAAGATACTAGTAGAGAATTTATTGGTAGATGGAGATTCTTTTTCAGTAGTCTCATGGATGGCATATAACAACAAGCTCCCTTGGAAATTTGCACATTTGTTGAGGTTAGCACGTCATCTTAGTCAGGATATTCAGGTCTGCTTTTCCCATATACCACGATCAGCAAATAAGGAGGTAGACAGATTAGCATGAGGCAGATATATAGTTTTTTGCTGCGGGCACGCCATGAGAGGATGATATTGATATTTTGGATGGCTAGGACTGTGGGGTGTATAGAGAGCTTTTTGCGTTGATGTTATTATGTTCATATGCATTTATGTTTTATCAGTCATTAGTTTTCATAGTTTATGAATCACTATTGTATATGTTTGTAACCCATTTTGATGATTAATGAAATGCTGTTACTTATCAACAAAAATAAAAAATCTCAAGATAAAAACAAACGATGTGGAGTGGTAAAAAGGGGCTATATAAAGGCAAGAAATTTGCACCGCCAAATGGAGGCGGCGTTTCAAATTTCTTGGGAAAATAGCAAGTTACCATTTCAAAAAAAAAAGAAAAAAGAAAGAAAAAAAGGAATTTGGATTGGAGTAAGTCTCCTCCCACGTCGCGTACCGAAGTGCCAAAGACTAGGGGCTAATGTATGAAAGCGTAATCATTTTTGGTACGTGGCACAATCTAGGAAGATCTTATAGTTGGAACTAATGGACAAGGAGTTATAAGCCAATCGACTTGAAACGGACCCGTCTCCGTTTCTAAGATGAATGGGGGCCCAAGGGTTTCACCACGTAAGGGATCAAAGAGGCATGTTGTTTGGTGGGCATGGACAGAGGGTCCACTCCTTTCTTGTTAAATAAAATTATACCATGAAGTTGGACGACTTCATGGAAATCAATTAAAGCGAGAAAATAGCCAATGGAGACGATATGGAGGATTGGGTATACGGGTTGCACTGCCAGCACTATGGAATCACGGTCTAACCTATGACGAGTTTGGCATGCGGGTACCACCTATAAATAGGGGTCACCCCACCCATTTTGGGGGATCGATTCCGTGATACGTCCTTCCATTGTCTCTACCCCTCCTCATCACCACCACTCTCCATCCTCTCCTTATATCTCTCTGAATCCTCTGGTATTCGCAAGATCTGAATTCCTGATCTGGACACTACAATTCACCCACACAGAGACAGGTAGTCCTCCTTAGGGTTCTATATAACCTCAAGTCATGGATTTTTAAAGGAAAAGAAGAAGACACATTTGTTTGGAGGCTAATAACCGTTAAAATGACTTTAAAAGCCAATCCACTTGAAACAATGAGTCATCTAGATAGTAATTACGTAAAGATGTAAACGACCGTGGGATTCCTGTATTAACTATATCATTTTCCAACCCCAAAGACTTGCCAAATTTTCCGTCAAATTATCTAATTTTTTTCATCAAACTCCCTGCTGAGAGTTCATAGTTACAATGGCAACATCTATTTATTTTACTTGATTTTGAACTGAACTGAACAAAATTAGCATGTAAACATAAATATGATAACTTGCCTCTTTCATAACAGAGCCTCCCTGTTTCAGAATCAAATATTTTGAATCCACCCCTTGTACCAATTGCAAAGCAACTACAGTCACAAGATGAAAATGTTACCCCAAAAAACATTAAAAAGAAAATAAAATTTACATGAATCATAGCTTAGTTATGAAAGCTCCAATTTCAGAAAGAAGAAGAGAACACAATTCTGCAAAACCTTACTTATTGAAAGGAAAGAACAGAAGAAGTTTAGGTGAAAGCAAAAATACTAGAATTCGTTTTATTTCCAGAAATCTATTGAAGGATGAGATGTTGTTGTTCCCTGAAGATGGTTTACCTGTTATCTTGATTGAAGGAAGAACAGAGGATAGGAGAGGTTGATGATTAATTCGCGGAAAGAACAGAAGAAGTTTAGATGAAAGCAAAAATACTAGAATTCGTTTTATTTCCAGAAATCTATTGAAGGATGAGATGTTGTTGTTCCCTGAAGATGGTTTACCTGTTATCTTGATTGAAGGAAGCACAGAGGATAGGAGAGGTTGATGATTGATTCGCCATTCGAGTACTTCCTGCTCCCTTTTGTTCAAATTTCATCTCTTATGAATAATAAATTTCTTTCCTTCCTGAAAACTATGAGTCCCAGTTTACGAGTGCGACACTGCAGGTAAAGATACCTGGGGCGACAAGTATCTTAATCGTGGCAGCTTATTTGCGGGCCCCACGTGTACATTTGATCAATAACAGGGGGTCGGATTGCCTGTTAGAAGGCTCAGAGACTCCCCACTGTGTGGAGAGGATTTGCTGTGGGGTAGACACAACCCACAAGTAAAATTACCATGTTGCCATTGCGGCTCCCTCCTCCCCCCGCCCCCGCCCCCACCCCCACCCCCACCCCCGTTGATGCGAGACACCCAGGGGCAAAATGTGATTCTGCCCCCTGAGCCCCACCATCAGATATTGTTTTGGTGGGGCTCAGGGAAAAATCACATTTTTGCCCCCGGATACATATCAAGAACCTACATACCAAGTTTCAAGGAACGGGATCTTCTCAAGTTCCAATCCCTGTTAGTTGATTTGAAATCAACTCTCAAGTTACAATAACTGGTAAGTTTCAAGGAATGGGATCCCTCAAGATACAATCACTTGTTAGTTGACTTGAAATAAAAAATGTGATATCAATATTAATGATAAATTTATTTTATCCTTGATTTTTGTGTTTGAAAATTTTAATTAGGTTTGTATCCCTCGTATTGTCTTCTGATTGGTTTCAAATCATCTAACAGGTGAAACTTGAGAGGATCCGACCCAAGTTTCAATCTCGATGGCATTTTTCACGTGACATAAAAGGTTCGCAAATAAAACTAGCATCTCGTTGTGTAAAACTTAAGAAGCAATAAAAAAAAATTGGACAAACTAAATTTGACAAATCATTTCTTAGTGTATACACCAGTGGATGATTCTCGATATATATTGATGATTTGAACTCCAACAACAATACTTCTTCTATGTACAAGATATTCAAAATTTCAGGGAATGCTAATGCTTTTCATTGTTCCTATATATTTTGGTTTGTTTTGTTTTTTTGTTTTTTGGAAACATTACTTATTTCCCCTATTTTAGAAAAAAAAAACTACCAAAACGTCCTGTCTAATTTTGAAATAATCAAATGGTTCTTGTCACGTTTTGTCACATGATATAAATATGACAGAGGTCAAAATGATCAATACCATCTTTATCGTCAGGTATAAGTTTTTATGGTCAGGTACAAGTCCGTCTGTGGTGTGGTATTAGTATGCTCATTCTAAATTTATCACGTGTACTTGAATTTTTCACATGTACCTTTATGGTGAGTTACAAGTTCCTTTATAGTGAGTTGAAAGTCCGTCTATTATGAAGTGCAAGTCAAATAATAACAAGAAAAAACAAAATAGGGTAGTTTTGAAATTAAAAATAATAATAATAAGACATGACCATTTGTTAAATATTGATATTCAAGTGCATTTGAAAGGTTATTTCAAAGTTAGAAATGACATTTTGATAGATTCTTTTCTAAAGTATGATATATAGATAATTGTTTTCTTTTTCTTAAAATAAATTCAATACATGGTATAAAAAAATCACAAGTTTTCCACAGCTATTTTACAAAAGAGATTTGAAAATTTTTTCCAAAGGAGATTCCCAAGTTTTGAAAAACAGGCTCTAAGGCTCCGTTGGTTTTGAGGTAAAATATTTTCAATTGAAAAACATCTTGCAATGTAAAATGATTTTTTAATTGTTTGGTTAGAAGTTAGAAAAAAAAGAGTGAAAAGTCAATACTTTTCACTTTCTTATGTTTGGGATTCATGAAAATAATCACAGAAAATGACTTACAACTTGCTATCACCTATGAACTAATTAAGAATCTAGATAAAATTAAATAAACTTGCTAATATAAATAAATAAAAAGTAAAAATATAAAATTAAAAAAATTCAAATAATAGCTAACTTCATCCATGGCCTAATGTAATGTTAAATGTCTAAATAAATCTATAAATAAAATTATAAATAATATTAAATCCATATGAATATCAGCCAATTGATCTAAAATATTAGTGCTAATACTTAATTGAGTTTTGAAAAAAAAAGTGTTAAATAAAATCTATTAACCACTACTGCCTCCATATCCTCCCATCTGATTGAAATATGTCTGCAATCAACATTTACGAAGCCTGCCATTCTTTGCAAGGAATGCTTATGCAATCTCTTTGTGTTGTACGAGATAGTCAAAAGCTGATGTAAGAAATAATTCTTCAAAGCCTTCAATCTTCATTATTTGATCATATACCACATTTATAATTTGATTTTCAATTAGCTCTATAATTGCCGTTGCAACTTTTTCAATTTGTTATGCCATCAATTCAACCTTTTCTTTCATGCTTTCAGAAGAACGCCTTCGCTTTCCATATTTTCGAACTTCTTTTATTGTTGACTTCTTGAGATCATGTTGCTTCTTTGTTTATGTGTCAAACATATATAATGTCTTCAATGCCATTGACATCATCAACTAGTTTGCTCTCATCTTCATAATGCAATCATGTTGGAACTTCTATGGCAAATAAAGTCTTTGGTGAAATCACCTCTAGCATGATCATCCCTGCATACAAGAGTCATCTCCTCATACATTTCTAGTGATTTATTTAGATATTGTGCTTTACTAGGATGTGCCTAATCCAATTAATCCAAAAATTAAATTTATTAAAAAATAATATTAAACTAGTTTGATAAATAGAGAGAAAAAAAATAGAATCATGTCGTACATTAACATATTCAGCGTATTCCTTTGGACCAACCTTAATAATCTTATCCTCTTCATCCCTTCCAAAGTCAGATTTATCACGGACTTCCTCAATTTTACTTCATAATGCTTTAGTGGTTCTATGATGACTGATCACATGTCCGGTGAGACATTCAACTTCAAATGTCTCAGTTATAACTTTAGCAACACGAATATAGTATTTATTTTTGAACCTCTTAATTATAAGTATACTAATGTTAGTAATTTTTTTTAATTATTTAATTTTAAAATTAAATGGTTTGCAATTTAATGAATATAACGCTTAAGTAAACAAAAAATAAAAAAGGAGCCTACACAAAAAACTAAAGGTAGATTACAATAGCACCCATTGGGTTTGGTATAATGGTAACAAGTATTCCTCAAACCTTGGCCATCATAAAAACCTTCTCTATAGTTTGAAAGTATATTACAACGAACCCCTTCCATTAGGAACCGTAAAAAGACTAACAAAATATTTGCTTTCTGCTTATAGCAACATATTTAAGAACGAAAATTCCCTTATATACCTTTTTTTTATAGTCTTAAGAACAAAATATGTGCTTATATGAAAGAAGAAAGAAAATTCGTAATATTGAAAATTGTAATATAATTAGTAATTTAATTTTCTATCATTTTAATACACTTAAACAAAACGATTGATAGAAAGGTATTATGAGTTCTCTTTTGCTTTTTCGAGAAAACCATATACCAACATAGAGGGGTGTGATTCGGTCGATTTGGTTCGGTTTAGTGGTCAAATTTAAATCAAACCAAACTATATTACATTAAATCAAAAACCGAACCAAACCAAAATAGAAACTGAAAACCAAACTGAACTATAATTAATAAAATAAAAAGAATGAACCAAACCGAAATAAAAACAAAAAATTTTGGTTTGACAAATATATATATATATATATATATATATATATATAATGTACTTCGGTTTGGTTTAGTTGGAACCTTAACTGAAAACCAAACCACCAAAATGAAAAAATAAACTGAACCAACTTTTTTTTATTTGTAAAAGTGTCTTTGATCGTATTATAACAAACTTATAATTTTAGCTTTCTCCTAATAATTTAGGAAGGGAATCCTCTCAAGTTACAATTAGCTGATTTGAAAGCAATTAGAATACGACACGAGATGATAAAAATGTCACATCATTATTAATGATAAAGTAATTTTATTCTCAATTTTTGTGCTTGAAAATTTTAAATATATTTTAATTAAATTTTTATTCCACATGTCATATTTTGATTCAACTAATAAGGGATTATAACTTGAGAGGATCCGGATCTAATAATTAACCTTCTTTAGTTGTATCTCATAAAAAATAAAGTTTGACTGCATTCTCTCCCCAGGGCTTCTTTATAGGAGCTATAATCTAGCTTTCAGTCACCTCCATACATTTTAGGGCATGTTTGGCATTGTTTTTTCGGACCCTAAAAGTGATTCTTGAGCTCAAAAGCACTTCATCTAAATATTGATTTTTTTAAACTATTATTTTTTGTTTCAGAAATTACGTTTGTGCGAATCAGTTTGAAGTCTTAATGAAATATGTCTTATGGTCTTATATGCCCCTTTAAAACTTTTAAAATACCTATTTTACTCAAGCTATCTTTACGAACAAAACTCCTTCTGAACATAGATTTCCTACTCAACAAAAGCTTCTCAAAAATTTAACTTAAAAGCGTTTTTTCAATAGATGTTTACCAGACATCTTTTATTTCTCTAAAACAGCTCTTATAAAGTGTTTTACAAGAATCAATTTTAAAAGAATCGCTTCTCCTTCCAAAAAGCAACGCTAAATTTTGTTTAAGGTTGTAATTAAAATAAATTGAACTAAATGGGAGAGTTTGAAATTATATATATTCTAGTACTACTACTACTACTACATAAATTTTGTTTAAGGTTGTAATTAAAATAAATTGAACTAAATGGGAGAGTTTGAAATTATATATATTCTAGTGGACTAAAGCAAAAATTTTGCAAAAACTTATTCCCAGACGATAAATTAAGACAAAGCATTTGTTGTTTCCAATGCTTATCCCTTAATACTAACTTCAAAATGAAACTTACTGACCCCATAAATTTGAAGCGTTTAAATTACAAAAGAAGGTAAAGGTATTTTACGGGCTCGGATCGTCTGCACCAAGAACCGTCCACCGGTGCGTGAATCGGGGACAGGGTTTTAAGTCTCGGGATCTTGGATCGGATCGGCTCAGGCCGATCCAGATCTGATCCGAAGGTGATCATCTTTAAAAAAATAATAATAATAATAAATAAATAAAAATGGATCGGCCTAGTCACTGGAACGGCAATACTAGTCATCAGACTGGCGATACCGATCACCAAACCGGTTGGTATTAGACTGATCCAGGTCGATACCCGTTGGATCGTTCATGTCATAAATTAAAAAAAAAAAAATTTAGATCGGTGGATAAGTCTGTTCCAATAACTAGACTGGTCCAGATTGGTATCAGTTAGACCGGTCCGATCCAAAGCCACTTGATACAATAATTATATCATGGCTTAGGATCGGACCGATCTTAGCCGATCCTGATACGGATCAGTCCGATCCTTGAAACCATGATCGGGGATGTGATTAGTGTTTTTCCTTAAAAGAATTCAGCTTTTTTAAAATTTAAAGGTATTTTTTTTTAAAGGGGAATGTACCAATCACGTCCTCGGCACACACCGGTTGACGATTTTTGGTACAAACGATCTCAAGTCCTATTCTACTATATTGGATATTTTTGTCAGATGGAAGAATCATCAATCGAAACCGTCCATATGATGGGAGATCATCTAGATTAACAATTTGTACAATATTTTAAGCTATGCAAGTCCAAATTAATATATGTGTATAAGGTTTTGTCACGTGTGTTAATGATAAAAATGTTAATTTTCATTGAACACATGGCAATTTTTTAGTAATTGTATTCATGAAGAAGTGGCTTATGAGAAACTTGTTATAACTAGTATATTCTTCTTCAGCCTAATACTTGTGATCCTCAAATTGGTAGATAAGTAAGATTAATTAAGATGGTGAAGGAGATTGATGGTAATAGCTGCAATGGAGGTGACAATCTACCAGCCTAAGTAATGAAGGTTTGAAAATGTCACGACCCGACCAAGAAATTTAAAATTTTCCAAATCTAGTTGCTCACCCCATATCTCAATGGAGATGGATCAACATGGTAAAACATAAGCGGAAGTTTCAAAAGTATTCTAAGAAGATATAAGTAACTATTATTACATTCTGTGAATTTAACAAATTCTAATAAAGAGAAAAGTCTAACACTAGACTAAGCTAACATTTTATTAGAGTGCTACACCCAACCGGTCTCTCATTGTCCAAGCTCTACGAACTGAGAAGTCCGTCTAGACCACAACTCCTCTGTAGCCGCCATGACTAACGAACCTGAAATGTTGGTTGCTAAAAATCATGAGCTCCACGAGCCAAAACGTACATAAATTCAAGAATATATAAGATATAATCTTAGTAACTAAACATTTACTATATTCTATGTTCAAGAAACAACGGAGTTTAATAATGCGGGAGGCCTAGGGTAAATCAGTCATTTAATTAAAGATGCAATGCATGCAATTAAACTACAAAGCCACCACGGTGACTTATCATACATCTACATATATATATATATATGTGTGTGTGTGTGTGTGTGTGTGTGTGTGTGTGCGCCTAATGCATACTCCGGTAGAATGTCAGTGAATCTGTTCCCTTCTGGTTCAGTCTTTCTTCTCATATCTCTTTTCAATGGCACCGAAGAGCTCCAGACATCTGGAGTCATTCCCCCCCTTTCGGTCCAACACATTTTTCAATGACCCCGAAGAGTTCCAGTTAAACTGAGTCATCCCCCCCCCTTTCGGTCCAACTGGGTGCATCAACAACCTGATGTCCTTCCGCAGGGAAAAACGATCACTTGACCAGACTACAGAGGCACTCATTTCTGATTTTCTTGGGCCACTGCCCCTTGGCTAAGATTGAGTATGTTAGGTTAACTACTCCCTCAACTCTACTAGTCGGTCCCTCACTAGATGTGAAACTCACATCACACTCAAATCCAATCACAAAACCCAACCTTGAGGTCTTGGAGCACAGGGTCACACTCTTGACCATACAATGATCTTGAGTTCAATGCTGTGCAGGTGGAGAGGTGTACACTACCTAAACAGTCAAATAATATTGTACAGGGTGTAGACACACAATTCACGGCAATAGACACAATCTTACATAGAATCACACAATCCAAAGTGTCCAACACATTTTTACACATAATACAACACACCACTCAAACAATAGTCACACATGAAACATAACACGTCGTTCAAGCAATACAAAGTGGAACACTTAAACACAAGTGTGTGGGGTTAACTACGTGTTCACGATGAAAGTATCAGATGTGCCAAGTGAAGTGTAAGTTCTACGGGGCATATATCACATGTTCCAAGTTATCATAATATCTTACTAACTCAAGTGATAGTGTGAATGTTTCCAAAACAATTACTACTACACTAAATAACATCAAACTAGTACAAACAATATCAAATCCTATTTAATTAGGTCAAGACAAGTTTGTGTGTGAAATTATGGTCAGAAAGGACAAATCTGGGTGTTTCGGCGCACCTAAGTCAACTTCGGCGGCCTCTTCGGCGAACCCACCTGTGGTTCGGCGAACTTTCCACGAAACTAAGTTTCGGCTACCTCTTCGGCATACCCATCGGTGCGCCTAAGCTAACTTCAGCGGGCATTCATCTTCAGTGACCCTTCGGCTCTCCTAAGGGTCTGCCTGCAGCCCAGAAATGTATTCGGTGACCTATTCGGCTCGCCTAAGGGGTCGCCTAAGGTCGCGAACCGCCAAAAACAGAGGGGTTTTTCATCCAAACTAAGTTTTCTAACTTCCTAAACACTTGGATATTAACATGTCATTTTCAAGTAGAAAAACACCACAACACACCATAGATTGGCATTTTAACATATTGCAATAACTTGAAGAATATA
>JAUPMG010000003.1:6501945-6519529 GCA_031762675.1 Pachysandra terminalis
CCAATACTCATTGTACTTTTAAATGAGAGAGAGAGAGAGAGAGAGAGAGAGAGAGAGAGAGAGAGAGAGAGAATCACTCGTTGGATGCCTTTGGATTAGGGTTTAGGGAAGATAAGTTTTTCTATAAACAGACTCAACTCATTGTTTTACTCAAACTCCTTATGCCATAAGGACTAGAAGTGGGTATCCATACTAGGACGGACCCAGAAAACTTGGCCCTAATATGGACACGCCTACGGATTGGCCCAATCCAAATCCAAGTGGCATACGTCATCTAACATAGATGCTCAACATAGATGAGATTTTACCTTCTTAATGTTAGAATTCGTAAAAAATTATAAAGATCTGGTAGCTAATTTTTGACAACTGAGAATACACGAGTGTCCTTTATTGACTATGATTGAAAAGTAGCTTTTATAATAAGGACTAGAAGTGGGTATCCATACTAGGACGGACCCAGAAAACTTGGCCCTAATATGGTCACGCCTACGGATTGGCCCAATCTAAGTGACATACGTCATCCAACATAGATGCTCAACATAGATGAGATAATGTTAGAATTTGTAGAAAATTATAAAGATCTGGTAGCTAATTTTTGACAACTGAGAATTCATGAGTGTCCTTTATTGACTATGATTGGGAAGTAGCTTTTATAATAAAAGAGTTCCTACAGAATTTTTCTAATGTAACTAAACTTTTATATGATGTTTATTATCCTACATTATCAAAAGCTATAAGTCAACTCTGTAATCTGAGTTTGCTCTTTAAAACTTATAGACCTGTTTTGCAAATATTTTTAACAAAATGGAATATAAATTTAAAGCATATTGGAAAAAATTTCTATTAATTTTTTTTAACTATATTGGACCATAGGTTTAAATTATATAGACTAGAATGATTAATGATTGAATGTAGTACAACTATGGATATTATTAGTACAACAACAAGTGAAGATATAATAATATTATTTACAACCCTCTTTAATGAATATCAGTCCAATTAAGCAATAATAGTGAAACAAGTGAGACTTATGCAACCCTAATATCTTTTGATGCAAGTTATAGGATAATGATAGATATTAGAAGAGGCAAGCAAACACCTAATACTGATACTTCAGAACTGGTGAAGTACTTAGATACTGATCAACTTTGTTTTCTATCCATAGAAGAAATTCAATCTTTTGATATCTTGTTATGGTGGAAGACACATGCAACTCATTATCCTATGCTTTCTGTCATGACTCGTGATTTGCTAACTATTCTGGTGTCTAGAATTGCATCGAAATCAACTTTTAGTGCAGGTGGTAGGATAGTAGACGATTTTCGAAACAAATTGATATCGAAAACCGTGGAGTGCTACGTGCGTCTAAGGGATTGGTTCAGAGAAGAGCATTTTCTTAATCTTGAGGACAAGGTTGCTGCAAGAAGAAGAGAAACAAGGTTGTTATTGTTGGTGGTGGTGGTGAGTGTGTGTGTTGGGGGGAGGGCAGGTTGGGCAGGAGTGGAGCCATAAATTTTTCTTGGGGTGGCAATACCAAATCCGGAAACAATGAAAAAAATATTATATTGTGAAAGGTTTAAAGGATCGAACTGATTCGATTCATGCCTATCAGTCCGTACTAGGATTGAACAGGACCGATCTAGTCCCAAGCCACAGTACAACTTGTGTATCGTGCGGGTTTGGACCAGACTGGTACAACCAATATGAGTATGGACCGACTGGTACTACCAGTCCGACATTTTTATTTTTTTTTAAATTTATAAATTAGACAGTCCAAACTGGTATCGATTTGGATCAGTCTGGTATCGGTCGAACCTGACCAATCCATCAGTTCGCCGATCGACCCTGTCGATCCGATTTTTTTTTTTTCAATTTTAAAATTTAAGATCTGTCTAATTTTTGTACCAGACCCGAATCAGCCAATATCGCCAGAGAGACTTTAAACCTTGATATTTTAAGAATACAAATAAATCTATCACTAAAAGAAAATAAAAATATAATAAAATATAAGGGTTTAATGCTTCATATAAAAATATTAAGAGAGAGAGAGAGAGAGAGAGAGTGAAGTTATATACATAAAATATAAATATAGGATATAAACAGATATATATAATAAATAAATAGGTGTGAGAACTTAATTCTATTAAAATATATGTCTAGAATGTAATGTTTAAAACTTTAAATAGTTATTTATAAAATAAATAGGTATAAACTTATAATTTTTATTAAAATATATTTATAGAACGTAATGTTTAAAACTTTAAATAGTTATTTATAAAAGAAAAAGATAGAAACATGTAAATTAAAAATTATATAAACACCATACTACTATGTAGCGCCACTCTACTCAAGATGAGTGGAGTAACGTAATTTTAACAAATTCTCAAGACTTTGTGGGGCCACCCTGCTCCGCCCTTGGGGGTGGGGGCACACCATGTATGTGCACGTGTGGATGTGTTTCTTTCTTTTTCTCTCTCTTCTTTTTTTTTTTTTTTCCCGAGAGAAATATTGTCACGCTCATGCAACAACAAATAAGAACCAATTGAATCACCACAAAATATGCAAGTTCCTTTGTAATTCCAGTTGGAAGTTGTGTTGCTTTCAACAAAACATAGGCAACTTTGGTGATATCCTCAACTTTACTTGAGATTAACTAGAGGTGGCAATGGGTCGGGTTGTAAACGGGTTGGATCGTTCGACCCGTTTACTAACGGGTCAAGAAAACATGGACCCGAACCCAACCCGCTCATAAATAGGTTGAACCTGCCAACCCGTTTAAAATTTAAATAAATAAATAATTAATTAATTTAATTTTAAATTAATAAAATAATAAATCATTCACTTCAGCTATTTAACGTTATATTTTTAATATAAATTGTAAAAAAAAATCTATTTAACATTAAACACATATTTTAACATATGAAAATAAAAATATTAAATTAAAGAGAAAAAAAACTACATTAAACGAGTCAACACGGGTTAGGCTGATTGTGTCAGGTTCGACCCGTTGGTAAACGGGTCGACAAACTAATCCCAAACCCAACCCATTTAATAAACGGGTCAACTCTAATCCGTTGGGTCGGGGCGGGTCAGACATTGCCAGCTCTAAGATTAACCAAGATATCAATAATTATATTGCATCTTTTCAAGCAAAAATTCATTTTACAAGTGGCTCGCATATGTATTAATCAAAATATCCAAATCAAACTGAAACAAAATTCACATAAATCAAACCAATTAGTTCGTAATATTTTCTAGGTCCTTAACTTGCCAAGCAAGTTGGCAAATTACAAATTGGTTCCTAGCAAACCAATTGCCAAATCAGCTCACTGTAGTAACAAAACTAGCATAAATTATTCAGAGTGATAGCAAAGCAAAAAGTTTTTGATGTTAGTTAAAGTAAATACTAGTATGAAAATAAGCTGAAACCTACCCCAAAGAACTGGAAATTTCAAATACTGAAACAACCCAACAAGAAGGAAGCTAAGTAACAATTGGTTTCACACAAAATGCTTTCACCATTCAATACAGAGAACCATCTTCTTTTTTTTAGGTAGGAAATAAAAAAAAAAAAAAAAAAAGAACCATCTTCTCAATACTGTTGAAAATATTACCCTTAAACAGTGTACTAAAAGTAAAGCACCAAAATGCACTTCATCAGTGGTTCTCAATATGCAAGCATTTTTAGTACGAGAGTATCTTCAAACTTAAATATCAAGAAATCAATCAGCAAACACCAAAAATAAAAAGAGAATCCAAAGCATGAACTAGAATGATTAGTAATACGCATTCAAAATGATCCCTGAAAAATATAAATTCAAAATACATAAATAAAATAATATTCATCAACTTTAGCAGACAGAATCAAGTGTAAACAGCCATACAGAAGCCCATATATCTAAAAGAAAGAACATCATGTAGATGCAACAGGGGATCATGTAGATCATTTAAGTGTGGAAAGAATTTCGCAAATTGGCATGGCCAACACAATTGCCAAAAAAATTGAAAAATTACATCTCATCGATCAAGTATCTCGCCTCCTTGGAGGCAGGAGACAGGGAAAAAGTGAAATTTCCAAAAGATATGCCACAGGCATCCATGGCCATTTTGAATAATATAGCAGGCCACTGTGGCTAATGGTACAAGGCATGGAGCAACTGTACAAGTCTTAAGCCAATCTGGCCTGTGAGGCTAGGCTCAGTAACCAAATTGAACGGATAATAAAGTTAATTAACATTAAATAATCAACCACTTCACCTAAGCAATGATAAAGACTTACATAAAGTTACTAAAATATAAAATAGAATAATAACAAAAAGAAGGAAAGAAAATAAAAGAAAAATAAAAAATTTCACTTCTCTGCTCCGTAAAAGTCCCTATATAAGGTAAGGTAAGGAATGAAAAGAAATAATACAATAGTGTTCATATAAGTTAATTGACTTTTACATTCAAATTTCATTCAAAATCCAAAAATTGCACCAACTCATATGATTCAATGGAATTAACAGTTCAGGAACGTGCTTTCCAGCCTGAGTGTGATTCAGAACTGGGATTTGAACAATTCATTCAAATCATAGTAAAAACAATACCAACAATCAAGGTCATCTAATGACGGAACAAAACACAGCTTCTAGCATGCAATATCAAGGGAATGCAAGAATCAAACATGAAAGGTTAGTTTATCTAAAATAATGAAAGAAATAAAATTTACTACGTTGGAAAAAGGCCATACCAAAATAATTTGAAGTATGTCTTAATACTCCCCCTTCAGCAACTTCAAGTGGTTCATTTATAAATTGAAGAAACACTGCCTGGTGCTCCAGAATTTGACTTTAGGAGGTGGGATTTTTCTTGCTTAGCTCCTGTAACCTGGGCTGTAATCGCAGAAGCAGTTGAAAACAATGAAAGTGGAAACTAATGTAGAGTTCTTCAAGAGAAAACTATAGTTTATATACAAAAGGCATTGTAGAATTTGTGGATTTGTTTGCACCATTGAACACAACGGTTAGTACTGAAACACACCCAAGGACTTTAATCATTTCACTACATTAAGAGAACACCTCAAAATTGTCAGGTCATGATATGTTTGGTTAAATAAACATCCCGATGTACAAAGCCAGTAGCAGTTCGTGTACACTGTTGGTGTAGTACAAGGAGGTGGCATTTTTTTTTTCTCTTTGTTGTATTACTGTTGTAAGTTGTAATTCTTTTTTTCCTTATACATTAATTTTACTGCCATGACACTGTTGAAGTGGAATTCAATGAGAATTTTTGTTACTAAATCTACGGCTTTTATATCAACATAAAATTTCAATGAACGTTTCTTAAATCAAAAGAAGCAAAGTTTATAAAATGATAAAATGACTAACAGAAAAAGGAAATGAAAGGGAATGGATACATACAATTAAGCTCAAAAAGGTTCAAACATCTGCGGCTCAAACAATCCCTGGAAGGATTTCCACTCTGAATATCTTTACAGAGAGATAATTTCTTATCAGCTCTATCCCAGTACGCCGGATCTCGACTCCAATCAAAGAAAAAAAACCTTTTCACTCATGTGCTCCTCCACTGTCGTTCATCAGGTATTTGCTTCCATAGGCCATGAATATTAATCAATTTCTTTCTACAACTTGGTTTCTTCTCTTTTCCTTGTTAAAGGAAGAAAGGCTCTGATATCAGAATCTAGTCCTCATAAATAGCATTATTTTTTCCGCAAACTCACAAATTATTTAATTATAATTTACCTTCCAAAAAAAATTAGCATGAACCATCTCTAGTCAAAATCTCCTTCCATGTGATCCAAATCATCCACCAGAATCTCCAAATTATCCATATAACCCAAACTTCTAATCTCCTCCATTAATTCTCCTAATATCTGATAGATTTCTTCGCATCGAGGATGAGATAGATCTTCCGCATTGAATGAGTGCACCTTGTTTTTCACCTCTATCCAACTCCAACCAGGGACCTTCCTCACTCCTCTCTCCCTCATCAATCTCTTAATACTAGCTCTTTCTTCCCACCTCCCCAGATGCCCATACATATTAGAAAGGAGAACATAAGTGCAGTGTTCTTCAGGCTCTAGCAGTAGAAGCCGCCTCGCTACCTCGGTGGCCAATTCTATGTCACCACATATCCTACAGGCACCCAATAGAGTCTTCCACACCATCGCATCCGGTTTGAATGGCATTGATTCAATTAAGAATTTTGCCTCGTCAAGAAGCCTTGCACGTCCAAGGAGATCAACCCCACAAGCATAATTCTCCATCCGGGGTGGAATTCCATAATCAGCTTCCATAGATTTCAGAAAATGCAAACCTTGTTCTACCAAACCCATGTGACTACATGCAGTCAGAACCGCAACGAAGGTTATATGATCTGGTCTCACCTGCTTTTCTCGCATTAGGAAGAAGAGCTCAAGTGCAGTATTGCCTTGCCCATGTTGTGCATACCCAAAAATGATCGAGTTCCAAGTGACTGAGCTGTCATTAGGAGTCGCGTCAAAGGATTTTCTTGTGTCTTCAATGACCCCGCACTTGGAGTACATGAATATCAATGAACTAGCTACAAAATCATTCAACTCGAAGCCCATCTTAACAGCTAAGACATGAACCTGTTGACCCAACTGTAGGGTTGCCAAATCAGAGCAAGATCGGAAGATAGCGGAGAAAGCAAAGTGATCGATCCTGAGATTGCTAGACCGCATCTGCCTGAAGAACTTCAAGGCTTCTTCAATCAACCCATTCTGCGAGAATCCAGTCAAGATAGTGTTCCAAGAAACGCTGTCCTTGGACTCCATGGAATTGAATTGCTTTAACGCGTCTTCCATGAATTTGCAACTAGATTTCAGATACATTGCAATCAATGAATTCGAAACCGATATCGCATGCCCCAGTCCCTTTTTGATCACCAATCCATGCAGAGATTTCCCTCTGGTTCGATGCTCCTGTTCAAAACAAACACATACAACGCTAGTGTAAGTATACATATCTTGTTCAATCCCAAGCCCAAGCATCTCAATGAAAAGCTCAAATGCAAGATCTCCACAACTATGTAGTGCATAAGCTGCAAGCATGGAATTCCACGTCACCAAATCTCTGGCACCATCAGCATTGCGGAATACCTTCTGCGAATCTTCAATGGATCCACACTCAGAATATGATGTGATGGTGGCATTGCACGCAACGGTATCAAACGCCTTCCCATGCTTTATAATCTTGGCATGGGTTTGCATCGTTAATTTGTAAAACTCAGGGTCATCAAGCAATGTCAAAATACTAGAGAATGTAGCATCGTCCGGCGCCACACATTCCCTCTCCATACAATCAAGCAACCAAAAAACCACCCCACAATCGCCCTCTTGCACGTACCCTGTGATCAAGGCATTCCACGAAACAACATTACGCTCGGCCATACACTGAAACACCGCACACGCATCCTCCATTCTCTTACATTTCGCATACATGTCCAAAAGCGCACTTCCCGAATAAACATTCTTCTCGTAACCTGTCTTAACAATGATCGAATGGATTTGAAGCCCAAGATCAAGGCAACTCACACAAGCAATCCCCTTTAAAATGCTTCCAAAGGTGTACTGATCAAAAGCAAACCCACCCCTCTTCATGATTTTCAGAAGCTCCCAAGCAGTCTCGAAGTTCCCTCGATTTACATATCCGGTAATCATTGAATTCCAAGAAACAGTGTCTCGTTTGGGAATTTCGTCGAACAGTTTGTGAGCAGAGGCTACCTCCTTGCATTTCGAATACCCATTTAAGATGTTGTTGGCGGTGTAGGTATCTGTGATGGTTCCAGCTTTGATCGCTCCACTGTGGGAAATAGAGGCTGTTGTGTGCGAGGTCGAGCTTCTGACGAGTAACGGTAAGTGATGGGTAGGGGTAGTTGAGTAACGGCCATAACTGTTCTTCAGACAGAGACGTTGAAAGGGGTTCTTGAAGACCCTTTCGAAACAAAACATATGAATTGTATGTTAAATCATAACCATTTGGTCAATGCAACGATTCCAGTTGGTTAGAGAGAGAGAGAGAGAGAGAGCATGGGATTGATACCAGGTTCTGTTTTTGTTTTTCGGTTTTTTTTTTAAAAGGAAAAATTACACTTTGACACCCTGATGTTTCTGACAACTTCAGTTAGACCCTTTAGGTTTACGAAATTACAATGATATCTTTCGTCGGAAACCTCAAAGGGAGTCTGTCAAATAACTCTTATAAAGAATTGAATAACTTTTAGTTAAACTGGATAAACTTTAGGTTTAAAATATCCCTCTTAGTCTCTAGGCTAAAGAACCATCTTGCTCTAACATCACACTTGAATCATTCATCAAGGAGGAAAAAAAGACAAACACATCAAATGAGTGATGAAGAACAGTTTATAAGGGGTATATCAGTCAATGACTTAATGTCATTAGTCGATCGACCTCCTTAGGTTTCGGATAAAGGGTATCATTATAATTTCAAAAACCTCAAGAGGTCTAAATATAATTATCAAAAATATCAAGAGGCCAAAATATAATTTTCCAAAAAAAAGAGCAAATTTATTATTTTGGAAAAATTACATACACTTCTCCTTATATTCGGCATAATGGCTACATGTACTCTTCAATTCTTAGCCATCACAAACACCTCCCTATAATTTGAAATTATGTTACAACAAAACCCTTCTGTTAGTAACGATCAATAAAGTAGTGGAATATTTGTTTTTTGCTTATAACAATATATCTTAAAGATGAAAATACCTTGTATATTGATCTTAAGAACAAAATAGGTGCTTATATGAACGAAAAAAGAAGCTTTGTAACAATGAAAATTGTGAAAATCTCATTTATCTCTAAGATAAATTAGTATTTATTTTGCTATCCTTTTAGCATGGATTGATAGAGGGTATTATAGTTAAATGATCAGTTTCTCTTATACATAGTTAGACCCTTCTAGTTTGCCGTAATAAGGATATAATTGTAATAGCCAAGGTTTGAGAGGGTATTTATTGCCATTGTACAAAACTTAAGAAGGTGTCAATCTAATTTACTCTAATTTGCCCCTTTAAACTTAACCTTAACTATATTTTCTTCTTCAACTATAACTATTTACATCCATATCCATGAAACTAAAATTATGTCACACAAAGTCTACATATTTGCAATGTTATCCCTTTAACCAAGAGTGCAACCAGTAAAATATATTAGAACAGAAACTTAAAATTTATTATACTCTTAATTATATTTTTTTCCCTTCAATTATAACTATTTATATTACCAAAACTTAAACTTCATCTTTAAATATATCTTCCGCCGCCTTATACTCTTAATTATATGTTTTTTTCCCTTCAATAAGTACTTATTGTACCTTATAGCTTATATAAGCACTTTTTAAAATTATATCTTATATAAGCACTTTTTAAAATTAAATGTGTTTGGTAGCGCTTATGGGTGTCTTTACCCATAAGCACTAGAGGAAGGCTACCCATAAGGTGAAGCTCTTACGGGTTAAGCTATTTCACAACTTTTGTAATATTTTTAAAATACTTATTTTACCCCTAAACTTTCATAAGCACTTAAATAAATGCTATTTCTAATTTTTAATAATATTTTTATAATACCTGTTTTACCCCAAAACTTTCATAAGCACTTGAATAAATGTATTTACAAAATGCTATTTTCTTCAAATAAACAGTTTATTGTTACTGTGGATAAGTATAAGTTCTCCCATTGAGCAACTTATCCAATGAGTGCTTATCCATAAGCACAAGCCGGCCCGGCTTATATAAGTGTCTATTTCAGCTTATAGCTTATTAAAACACTTTTTGAAATTAAAAATGTGTTTGGTAACACCTAATGGATAAGTGCTTATCCATAAGTAGTAGATGAAGGCTACCCATAAGGAGAAGCTACTAAGAGCAATTTTTCTTCACTTATGCCGAAAGCTATTTCTAAACTTCAGTAATATTTTCATAATACATATTTTACCCCTAAACTTTCATAAGCACTTAAATAAATGTTAATTCTAAATTTTAATAATATTTTCATAATACTTATTTTACCGTTAAACTCTCATAAGCACTTGAATAAATACATTTACCAAAAGCTATTTTCTTTAAATAAGTAATTTATTGTTACTATAGATAAGTGCTCACATTGGCCACTTATCCAAAGAGTGCTTATACTCTTAAACCGTTTGCTTTTGAAATTCCGTTGTAAAATCTTTGCCCTTGTTTTTGGAACAAAAATTGCCATCTACTCGTTAGCTTTCAAAACAACTGTTTATAGCATGAGAATTATCAAACAAAGAAAAATGAAACACTGATCAAATTGTTTCGTAAATCAAACATCTGCTTTTCGACAACTGCTGAATCCGAAATACTGATTTAATAGGTGACGACACCACCACTACCACCACCTATAACATCATTGCCACTTTCTACAACGATATCGAGACATTGGATCCGCCGCCACCACTCCACCTACAACATGACAATCACTTCAGACCAAACTATCAATACCATGAATCCACCATAATACCTACAAATAATATAACAATCCTCACCACTTAAAACATGACAATCACCTCTTAACAAAATACCAATACCTTGAATCACCACACTATACCTACAATATCACAATCACCACCACGAGTACAAACACATTACAACCAATGCTGCTCCAAAGACCGTACCACCCGCCACCATTATTACCATACGTACTACCTCCAATGAACTGTGCCACCTTCACCACCATCACGATCACCACCGATACAACCAGCATCACCATCAAGATGGCCACATCTGCTAGCAGCACAGGCATCAGCACTATCAAGTTTCAGTAGGTTCTATAATGTTTTCCCAACTTATTTCCCTTCAAGAGCTTTACTCCCAACACAAAAGGTGGAACATTTTCAATCTTTTCAGGTTTCCATCAAAACAATAAATCTTCTACAGAAAATCAGATTCAACATGAAACCTTTCGGGTCAAAACAAACATGGCCAAAATTAAGTAAGAAATTCAACATTTCAGATAAGACCGAACACTGCCTTGGGATAAATTAATACAGGATAAGAAAAACAATTGCAGCTGAGAAGCACAAAATCTTCATTATAATTATAATAGCTCCCACCAGTCTGCAGATAAAAGAGAAGACTACCAGACAAATGAAAAGCCCAATAACACAACAAATGCAATGTCCTTTAAATTAGTTCTGGCAGAAGGTATGTCTCCTTAATCTGCATATCATCAAATGGCAAATGGGACAACATTGCTAGAGAATCATCACAAATCCAATCTCAGAGCAGCACTGAAACAAGTTTTCTTGTTCTGAGAGATCTAACAGTCACGCTCACCGACCAACAAACGGAAACCAACTGAATCGCCAATCATACTCTGCCCAACATGCAAGTACCTTTGAAATTTGAGTTGGGAAATCGTGCCGCTTTCACAAAAACTTTGGGCAACTTTGGTGATATCCTGTGAACTTTACCTGAGATGAACCAAGATATAAAAAAAAATAATAAAAATAAATTAAAACTAAAAATGATTTATGTTGCATCTTTTCCAATGAATGCAAAGACCAACGTTCTAACTAAAGAAATGTAATGTAGGTAACAGCTCAAATACCCGTTAATCAATATCCAAATGGACCTGAAACACTATTCACACAGATTGAACCACCCTACTAATCATCCAATACCTTAAACATGCCAATATGTGGCACTTTTTCTACCCCACCAAAATCCCCCACTAATTTTCATGCATGGTGAGCCTCCTTACCAAAAAAAATAAATAAATAAACAAAACACAGCTCGATCAGACGCTTGTAGCCATCTGTCCACGCTCTCCAAGTGGTGATCATGCCTTTTGCTTTAGTGCCATGATATAATGCTCTCGACATGATCAGCATTTTGAGGGCCCGAGTAGACAGCTACAAATGTCCTATTGGGCTAATTTTTTGTTAGAGGCACACTAAATAAAATTTCAAGTCTGTCTGCCTATTAAGCTACAAGCATCCTATGTGTTATGCATAGGGAGCACGTCTTCATCAAAATGTTACATTTATGCACTTGGCCAAGGCTCAGTATGTAATAATATTAGTGGTTTTGCAATCCAGTATGACAAATAGCTCATGGCCAATTTCTCTTCAAATTGTGGAGAAGATTATAAGCATTCAATCAGGCTTCAACTTGTTATATATTTTGCTATGTAGCCAACTGAATGCACAATGCTGATCCCACTTATTAGTTCCTATAATTACAATAACACATAAATCTCCAAGGAAGCTAGCGTATTGCAAATTAACAAACCATTTGCAAAATCAGCTCATTATAGTTCAAAAAGTAGCATAAATTTGTCGCTCTGATTGATAACAAAGTGTAAAGATTCAATATTAGTTAGTAGCATGCTACTCAAAAATAAGTAGAAACCTAGCCCTAACAAATTGTATTTTTCAGGAAATCACAAATACTAACTCAATCACAAACTAGAACAAAGCTATCTAACAAAACAGGAAACTGTTATCCAGATTGAGAACAATATATAGTTTGACATGCAAAATGTTTCAATCATTCAAATTATAAAAATATTTCCTCAATACTGTGAAATATATTACCCTGTAAACAAAGAATGTACTAAAAGTAAAGCACTAAAATACATTTCATTGTGGTTTCCAATTTTAAAGCATTCTTAGCACGGAAGTGTGTTCAAAACAGAAAGAAACCAAACCAATTTAACATAAATAAAGAGTACATAGCTGAATGCCTCATCAAATTTAAGTCAGCATACTAATGGGCATGATTAATATATGAAACCAAATGTAGAATACTACTATTAAATAAGGGTGACGAATTACCCTTCAATCCTCATAATCTCCAGCATTCTCCAATAAGTAGTTGACTGCCAATTCCTCATTACGGTCACAGGCTAAAAACGCCTCAATAACAAGTGCTCTGTCAAATCCCATCGCCTCAAGCTGAAACGGAGAAAAAGAAATCAGTAAATTCTGTAAGTTGAAGGAGAATACGAAGCATGAACTAGAATGATTAGCAGTACTCGTTCAATGGCCTCTTGCTCTGCTGGTGTCACACTGATGGAATGGGGCATGTCCTGCTCAGGCTGGTCAAACAGATCCCTGAAAACATATAATAAATAAATAGAACAGTAGTTACCAACTGTTACCAACATTAGCAGGTAGTATCAAATGTATGTATCTAAAAAAAAGTGAAAGCACATTTATGTAGAAAATCTTGTCGATGCAAACAGAGGCCCCATGTAGTAAACATCATTTAAGTATGGAAAGAACTTTGCAAATTATATTGACAAACTCCCCCACCAAAATTAATTAAACAAGGCAGAAAAAAAATAAGAGCTCAGACGGTTAAGTATCGCCTCCTTGGGGGCTGATTGGCAATTCCAACCTGAAATGCTTTAAAAAGTGGAATTTCAAAAAGACATGCCACAGGCACCCAAGGCCACATAGAATGATCTACCACTCTGTGGTTAATTGTACTAGGCATTAGGCAGCTGTAGAAGTCCTGAGCTATTTATCTTGTGAGGACAAGTTTCAGTAAGCAAATCAAAAGGGGAAATTGATAAAAATAAGCTAATCCCACCACTTTGCCGAGCGATGATATAGACTTGCATAAAGTTGCTTAAAAAAAACAATAATAATAACAAAAAAAGGAAAGGAAATAAAAGAAAAACCCAATCTTCCACCTCTATGATTTATAACAAATCCATAAGCACTCCAGAGAAAGAAAAGAAATAACAGAATAGTGATTGTATAAGGTTTTTATATATTATAAGCATAGTGATCGTATAAGTTAATTAACTATAATAGTCAAATATGATTTCAATTCTATACAACATATCATTCAGCATGATTCAACAATATAGTGATTCAGAGCTTTGATTTGAATCAATATTTGTATGCTTGATTATTCAATTCATATCGTAGTAACCAAGGTTTTAAATGTCACTATCGTTAGATATATCGCCACCAAGGGAAAGGGGAAATATCTCTAGATATATCGAGGAAAATATCGACATCGCCATAAAAGTTGGAGAAATGGGGGAAACCTTTGGAAAAAGGAGAAATTTCCAATGAAACTTTATGAGATGCATATTTAGATATGTTTACACCTAAATAACTTAAAACGTTACAAAAACTAAAGATATTAACCAAGTAATGCAATTATAGGTAAGGAAGGAAGTTACTGGCTACATAATCAGTCGCTAAAATACTCAAGGAACCATAAATAGAAAGTTTTATATTAGAAAATAATAGTAATAACAATTATCCAATATCAATAGAAGGTTTTCAACCCAACTACTTGACAATATATGTTCAAAACATGTGGCTCAATACCGCATGGTGTTCCTTATAGGCTCAAAAATTTTAAGGATTTTCTCTAGAAACTATTTTGCACTGATAAATTCATGATTTTCAACAAGCTTAACGTAGGCCATTAGCTAATAATTATCTAACTAGTTATTCATTACAAAAAGGTCCATTCGAAAAATAAAGTTTTTAATAATTTGCTAGTATTTATTTGGTAAAAAGGTTGAACCGATTGGTAATATTTTAACGAAATTATTACTTTATATATCAAACATTTGAAACCAAGACTATGTTTTTTTCTAAATGATATCCATTTTTAACTAATTTTTATAAAGTAATTAAAATATATAATTTTAAAATAAATTCATTTTTTCGTCTAATGCATAACAAGCTTCCAATATATGCACATATTTATTAGAATATTAGAGGATCAAACATTACATATTAGGTGAAAATCCAAGAAATTACGTTTTCCTAAACTTTTCAGGGTTTTAATTTCTCAAATCTACAAATTCATAATGAAATGCATGTCAATCCATCACATAAGTAAATTGGCCTGCATTTCTTTACAATTTACTACAAATTAAATCAAAGAAGACACAAAAAAGGATTGTAACATACTTTCACTTGATTTTAGCAATTGTTTATGAAGAGCGTGTCAAATTTCACTAAATCTATGTCAAGACAAGCTTTGAATTGAATAGTTAACAAATTTACAAAATAAGTGATTTACAATTCAAATTTCAAGTGTTGAGAGGGATCTCCTGGTTCCCTTTCCTCATGCTTTGTTGTTTTCCTCTCCCTCCTTTTAATATAATTCTTCGTTATCAATCAAAAAAAGTGTTTAGAAAACAATTTGTGGATAAGCATTTTTGATTTATCCAAATAAGGGATATTATCCTTATTCAACCTCTTATAAATGACCTGCAGACGTTTGCAAAAGGGAATTATCACTCAATATCGCTATATATCGTCAATATCGCGATATATCGCTTGATATCGTGATGTCTCCCGATAAATTGTAAAATAAAAATTACACCTTGGATTTATATCACCCCTAGGGAAAGGGGATATATCACTAGATATATGAAGGGATATATCGATATTTAAAACCGTAGTAGTAACCACCGTACCAACCATTGTGGTCATCTAGTGAGGAAAATGAAATATAACTTCTAAAATGCACCAGCAAGGCCCAATTATCATGCACACAAGTTTCACATAAATCTTGCAGACAACAACGAGATAAATAGATGGCCAAGAAAAAAAATGGAAAAAGTTAATGGGGATGCGAGTATGTATAAGGCTGAACAAAAGCAATATGGTAAGAATAACGACCAAAATAAATCTTTTAAAGGAATTTTAAGACTAAACAGAATATGAAATGTTAATGTATCTAAATTAATTAAAAAAAAAAAAACAAATCCACCAAACTTTGTTGAATAGGGCCCAATAATCTCCTAATATTTACCAAACTAAATTAAACTGTGTATAAATACTCACCCTTCAGCACCGTCAACAGGTTCATTTATTAATTGAAGAAATTCTGCTTGATGCTCCTGAATTAGTCTTAAAAGGCGGGGATTTTGCTTGCCTAGCTCCTGTAACATGGGCTGTAACAGAAGAAGCAGTTTAAAAGGATGAAAACTGAAAACTTACTTCTTCAGGGGGTAAGAAAAAAAAAGCACACACAAATACCTGTAGAATTTGTGGATTTGTTTGCACCATTGAACGCAATGCTTGGAACTGGATTGCACCAAAGAAAATTAAAGGATTCATAAATTAACAGAACTCAAAATTGGCAGTTCATGATAGTGTTCAATTCATGGTTTAAAATATCTTATCTTATCCATCGATACATATCTTGTATCCACTCTGTCGGCACGATACACGGGTGCAATTTAGGATAAGTTAATTTCTACACGGTATCGGTCGATACATGTAATATATCGACCGTATCGATCAATACAACCTATATGTTACAATATATCAACCAATACAATTGATACAACATTCACTCCTTTGTTCGACTCTCCTTCTACCCCAACCAAAAAACCAAACCCCACTGAAGTACAGCCAATTTTGCTTAAAAGCTTCATAGTTGATTGACAATATCTATTTGGATCTTAAAAGCACTTTTCCTCTTCTTGCATTGTTTTTTGAGATATGCATTCTAAGAGTTTTTGTTTTCATTCTAAATCATACTCTCTATGTCTAAACAATGTTTTGGAATCTTATTACATGGATCTATAGATTTCAAGTGAAATCCATAAATCTAACTGCATATTTTTCAAGAAATATGCAATGTTCATAGAGATTTTTTGAAAAAATAATAAATTACCTTTTTTACGTAAAACCTATTAAACAATATTGTTTTGACCTAAAGTTTCTACATAAGATGAATCTAAGGCATATATATCAGCTTAATAAATTAATCATAATGTTTGAATATAAAATAATTAATATTTTAAACTAAATAATTCAATACTTTCTATTTTTTTTTCAAATAAAAGTACACAATGTCATCCTAGATTAGGTTTATACTCGATTGATCACATATTTTGTATCATAAAAATAAAATATCATCCTATGAAAAATATTATGAATTTATAATTCTATTAATATATATAAATATATATATATATAGACCATTCCATGAGATATGAATATTTCTTTTATGCTTTATTAGCTTATGAGATATGTTATGTCTTTACACTTATTGATGCTTTTTAAAGTTTCCTTGCGCCTACGGTTGGTTTCCACGTTAATATATGTGGTTGTATCATATTAAAAACATGTTAATTTATCAATTTTTTAGCATATCTTTATATATAAGTGAGTCTTGTTTTATGTATCCACCATTTTCCTTGCATGTCCACCGTATTCATGATTTTTACAGCGTATCAACGTATATCTGATACGTATCCTTTTTTAGGCCGACCGATACGCTACCTCGATACGATATTTAAACCATGCTAATGAATGATCAGTGGTTGAGTAGTTGAAGATGAATTTGCTTAAGCATCAATCTACTACTAGATGTAAAAGGGGAGAAACTACACAAAGGTGGAATACAATAATCACAGCTCCATCATAGTTATTTCAGATGATTACGCGTGAAAAAAAAAAAAGACAGAAACAAATAACATCCATGACCACTTTTCAGCAACTAATAGTTATAAGACCAGAAAAAAGATGAGATCATTTAACCTCCTTTGAGAGATGGGACTTATTGATTGCATAGTAAT
>JAUPMG010000003.1:6529017-6554660 GCA_031762675.1 Pachysandra terminalis
ACCAGAATCCAATGAATCGAAATCCTTAGCTGCGAAGCGACTGTTACGTTCAGCTTCGGTTTCTTCTCTGAAACCTCAACCTTTCGTCTTCTTCGGAGCAGATAAGGACAACGAGCCGCCGGAGATGGCGGATGTCAGCTTCGAGAGAGGAGTTGCTCTCAGCGATGCTTCGACGTTGACGGCACCGTTTTCGTCCATGAGATCATCATCTTCATGCTCGAAGTCTACCGCTTCAACATCAGCGGTCGCCATTGTCTCTGTTTGGCTCTCTGTTTTCTTCCTCCTCGGCGTTTTTCACCTTCTCGGATTCTCGGATTGCCTAACCAATCTCTTCAAAATCTTCTCATTTTTGTTTCTTGAATCACCACTATATCTGCCTTAACCCTCCTCAAAATGTCTTTCACTGCTCTCCTCTTTTCCCTTTCCCCCAATCCTAACATTCCAACTAATGATCTTCACCGAGTAACTCTCCTCATCTCGTCCTCACTCTGGTTCCTAAACTTCTTTCTCTTGTATTGCAAGCTCCACTGTGATTTCCTATTCTCACTAGACTCAACCCCACGTTCTGGACTTCTCTACGCTATGTTCTTCCTGACAATGACACTCTTTTCTCGCTCTAAACTCACTAACAGCAACGTCCAAAGGGATAATTTCCCCATAGCTCCCTCTCACCTCGATCTGAAATTATTTAGCCAGCTCTAGAAGCTCTCCCCACTCATTCCCCTGCGTTGCTACCTCTTCTTCAACACCTATCTCTTTCACCCTTTCCTTATCAGACATCAAAATTTGGGAAACCTCCAACTTACGTAACCTACCCTCTGATAGTGCAAGTGGCACTGGAGATTCTTGAGAAGAGACAGACCTGTTCCGATCAATCTGCAAGATAGCATCATTATGGCAAACAGATGGATCATTAATCAAATGAAAAACAGACCTTCCTGACATACCTGGGTAAACTAGATTAGACATATGATCTATAGGCGAATGAGAAGAAGAATCCTTACTAGAAACCGGAGTAGGATCGGAAGACTCGAAAGCGACCCCTCTCACTAGCATAGTGTCTGGCATTTCTTTGACACAATCAAAACTGCAGATAGATTTCAAGGAGTTGGGAGAGGCTCCGTCCCCCCAAGATTTACCAACCTGTAAGTGAGCATGAGAATTTGATCCATTAGCACCCATTGCCACAGATACCTGACCAGTATGACTCCTTCGAACCAAACTTGGTCGTTGCTTCACTGAGACGTCTTCACAATTCCTATAAGCTGAAGACTCGTAATCGACCAATCGTAAGCTCGGAATTTCAGAGGCAGTATCGTCAATAAGCATCGTGGCCTATGGTAATATCTCTGAGGCCCCTATTCACCTGGCCCCAACCTACTCGTCGGTGAGCGTCGTGCCCTGTGGAAGCTCCCCTAACGCCCCTAAATTCCTGGCCACAACCTACTCGTCATCTGAGGACGGGGGTCTCCTCACAATACTGGGAAAAGACTCTCCGACGGGAGAGCTTTGCTGAATTGAACCACCGACCGTCGGCAAAGAATGAGAAGATGGAGAGCAAGATGGGGGTCCTTTCTGAGAGTAAAAAATAGAGGGCATTTTTTATCTCCTTCTCAATCAGCGACTGGAGCTCCCCCACTGCCACCCTTAACGTCGCGTTGTCGCCGCCTTTACAACCGGAGTCTCCTGCTTCAATCTCTCCGTCCGTCCCTGTGTTGCGCGATCGCCCTCTCCCTTCCTTGTAAAAAAATTTTCTCCCACTTGGACTGGATGAAACAGCTCTTGACGTATCTCTTCGGGCTGGGCTGGCCATCCTTAGGCCCTTCTATAATCGAACTATCAGGGCCTGATCTGGTCCTGTTCACGGCAAAACCATGAGAAACGCTTATCTCCCTTAAGTCCATTCCACTGGGCCCAGGCCCAAGGACTGGAAGTGGCGGGCTTCCCTTCCTTGAAATACCATTTGAATTTGAATTTGAGTCCGACAAAGACTGCAAAGTGGGCCCACCTCTTGCTGCATTAACTTCCTTTTCAATAAAGCTACTCATTCCTCTAATGCCAAGTGGCACTAGCCTGTCCCTCTTGTCCCCTAGCAAACAATCGTCTTCTCCGTTGGGACTTGCCGAATCAAGGTTGAACCCTGAACTCGCCGGCCGTGAGGTGGGGAAGAAGATGCCGAGCTCAAAAGAGCTTGACCCATCCCAAAGAAGGATCTGCCGCGGGATTTCCGATAAACTACCTCTTTAACTAGTATCTCCACTCTACCCAAACCATCGTCCATCAATTCAACATTTCTCACATCTAACAAAACACCACAAAGTTCTCCAATGAGTTTCAGTGTGTTCAAAGCTAATAGTTGAGCGGGGATACCCTCCACCACCATCCAAATGCCGTCTATTGCCACCGGGCCTACCACTAACCCAGTTCCCAGATGCCATCTGGACAGGGTAACCTCCTGATCGTTGTCGACTCGAATGGTCGCAACTTGAGAGAGCCTTCTTGCGCTTTTTCGGAATTAGTAAAAATCACAGCTTTGTTGTGGTTAAGTTCTACAATTTCCCCATTAACATCATCAGCAAATTGGGCGTGAATAGTATTGTTAACAACCCTCCAATCGATTCCGGGGTGAAGGGAGGAGCAGCAAAGCGCATGGGCCCATCTAGGGGAAGTTAACAAACCGCAACGACCGGATTCCACCCTTGGTTCGATATCCCACCCGTAACTCCATTCGCTTCAACCAATCCTTTGAGCTAAGACAGCAATGTGGCTTCTGACTCCTCCTTCTCTCTACTAGTCGGTGGATTGGCCCTATTCAACTCAAACACGTCCTTTGACTCCTTCCCCATCTCCAGCAGATACCTCCACCCAGTTCTCTGTTTATCTTTTGGCAAGAACAACAAACAAGTCTGATTTCATTTCGGATTGAAGTAATTTTAAGGAATTCTCCCCTGACGTTCTTCCTGTGCTCCAACAGGAGTACTCTTCTGGCCACCCTCAACGAACCCATGAAGCCTTTGGGGTGATTGTTCGAATTCAAACATTCCATTTTCCTCAAAAACCACTCAACCTCTTCTCCTTGTAGTAGAAGCCAGCTAGACAAGGGACCACTCCTCTCAGTAATTCTCAGCCATTTCCTTTCATTGTTTTTGAAGCCATCGAAGAAAATATTCTTCCTCTCCACACGAAAACTTCTCCGGATAGCTCCGTTGGCATTGTTCCCTGAATTCGCCTTTGTTGTACCTCTGGCGGTAACGTCTGCATAAGACTGCAGTCCTCCTTTGTTGCCTTCAACAATCTTATGCTTACCTTTCCTGTCCTTGAGTGCCTTCAGGTAAGACTCGACCTCCTGCCTGCTGTAACCGGTATCGAAGAGATCAGCAATCCGCTCTTTCAGTCCCTCATAGTGCTTGTTCGTCGCCTCGACTTCACTTACCATTGCTTCCGTTGTGATTGCAAGCACCAACAATTGCAAACTCTGTTAACTTGTTTTCTTCAGCAATTATTTGATCTGACAGAGTTTTGGCCCATTGGGATCTATTGGGTCCCCCCAGGGAGTTTACAGGATCTAGTGATCCAAAGGAGGTTTCCTATGTTGAGTCCTAGAAGGAGATGAATAATGAGCAGTATAGGGAAAAAGAAACAGGACGATTTTCCAGGACAAGAGTAGGAGCTACCGGCAAACTATTGATGGGGTGATTGCACTAATGGCCACGTGGGTATGTACTTATTCGGATTTCAAAGATTTTACAGTGGGAAATTTGGTGAGAGAGTGGCCCCTGGTTGCTTGCTCTTATACGGCTATGGACAGGAGGTCGGTGACTTGGACACCTAGACAAGGGTGTATCAAGTTGAACTTTGATGGATGTTCCTTGGGGAACCCAGGACCATCTAGCATATGAGGATTGTTTCGTGACCACGATGGATGGATTATTCATGCTTTCTTAAGACCCATAGGTGAGTGGAATGCAATTAGAGGCTAGAGCAGAGATATGTGCATTGCTTACAAGATTGCGAGAGGCTCGAAGCTTAAGGTTGTTAAGTTGGAGGTAGAGGGCGACACTTACACAATAATATCTTGGATGAGGATAAAGGGAGAAGCCATATGGCGAATTGCCCCATTTGGTGCAATTGGCTAAGTGGTTGTCACAGGGGGCTACAGGTATCCTTCACACATGTGAAAAGGGATGCAAATGCCCAGGTTGATTATTTGGCATATCTTGGATGAGGATAAAGGGAGAAGCCATATGGCGAATTGCCCCATTTGGTGCAATTGGCTAAGTGGTTGTCACAGGGGGCTACAGGTATCCTTCACACATGTGAAAAGGGATGCAAATGCCCAGGTTGATTATTTGGCAAAGGGAGGGGTAAGGAGAGAGTTATTATTTGTTGGAATACGATCAAAGGAGTTGCTTAAGGGAGAGGCTTGAGATGGAGTGAATCATATGATGATAGGTTCTTTCTGTTTACTTATTGTACATATTGATGCTCTCTGCATGAGATGAAAGTTTACTGGATTGGTAGACTATATGTAACTCATATTATTAGTATAATACAATACGCTCATCGTTATTCATAAAAAAAAATAAAAAATAAATAAATAAAGTTGAGTAGGCTCCAATATGTCTATTTTCCTTTTCCATAGGTTGTGTTTGGTTAGTCAGAAAACAATGGAAAGGAAAGTAAAAAAGCACTTTCCTTACCTTTCCATTGTTTCCCCTTCATTTTAAAGGGAAAAGTTTGAGGAACTTTTGACTGAAAATGGGGATCATGTGGAAGTACTTTTCAATGAGCCCACATTTTCCAATGAACCAAACACACAAATTGCTTTTGAAAGTTCATTTTCCTTTCCTTTCCTACAGATTCTGGCTAACCAAACACAGTCATAGTGTTTGGGCTCTATGTTCTATATTCCAAGGTGGGCTAAATCCCCAATAGAGTCGCTAGAAAATATAGGAGTGATTTTGGGCTCATTGGCGGAATAGCGATATTAAGACAAATAAGGCCATCATGGAGTCAGAGATGGGTTGGCTAGCAGTAAAAATGACCTAAATTACAAATACAGCCAGTTTACCTCTATTACAAATATCAAGGAAATAAAGGATGAGTCAAACAGGACCAAAAGGTGGAAATGGCTTAGAAGAGTAAAGAGGGAAGCCACCCAGACAGAAAAACACCACCAGAGGAGCCCTAGGAGTCTCCAAGGAATGTTGATTAAGTATTGCGTATGTTGTTCCCCCACAAACTGGTGAGTCATGCAGCAATTATTCACTCACCAACAATCCTACGTTCGTGACCACCATACCTTAAGGAGTGGATGCACTCCTTGGGGGTCATGTCAAGTCTTAGGGGTATCTTCCTTGTGCATACATATATGAACAGATGTATACATGCGATGATAAAATGGTAAGTAATCAGTATGAGTCAAGTTCAACAGAGCCAAACCCAGATAGGCTGAGCCATCAAACCCCGAACTTGATTAGGTCACCAACTCTGGCAACTCGTCAAGCTCAAGCCAGACATTAGTTTCCGGCAAGTCTCCTAACCAGCTGGTTGACAAGGCTCGACAACACACCTAACCCTGACCGGCCACCAGGTCTTGGTAGCTTGCCAAACCAGCCAACCTTTGAGTCTTGTTAAGTTGCTAGCCAAGAACCGCCTAAGTCACCAAAACCAGGTAAGGTCACCGGGTCCGCATATTCATTGAGACTGGATTGATTCGAAGTTTTTAGGTTGAAGTTAATAGAATAGTCCAGGTCTGGTCTTCTACTTCATCACTGGTCATGTCGATGTGGCGAACCATCAATAACCGCTTCTAACAAAGAATTAGAAACAGTGAAGATAAAAGTTGTGATGCTCTTGTTCGTTGAGTGCTCTCTCACCAACTTTTTTTTATCAGTAAAGTGCAATTATATTATAAGTACTAGTAAAATAGTTACAATAGATACAAGTGGCTATACAACTGTACACGAACAGCATACACTAGCACCCTTACAAGACTTCAAGAACCATTCCATACGGCATTGTTCCCTGAAACAAATCTGAAAAAGAGATGTCCCCCAAGTCTGTTTGCCCTGAAGCCCAGAAAAATAAGATAGAGAACACTCTTCTCACCACTAAATCAACTTCAGCCTCCTTCCCTTCAAAAATTCTCTTGTTTCTCTCTTTCCAAATGGTCCAAATGACTGCACACGGGCCCAAGGTTCCATAAAGTATTCTTTCTTGACTTCACCTTCCTTCTTCCCCAACCAATTACGACATCCCTAAAATGAACAGGAGGCATCCACCCAAGATTGAACTTGCCACGAATTACAGACCAGCATCTAGATTCCACAAAACAATGCACAAACACAGTAACTTCTTACAATATTGGCACTTATTTTCAAGGTTTAAAGCAGCTTTTGACATATGCTACATGTGGAAGACAAATGAACAACTACGGGTGCAACTTGGGTCGGACTAACCTGAACCCAAACCGACCCAACCCAACTTTGGGTCAGTTTGGATTGGGTTTTACAGTACATTGGGTCGTTTTGGGTTGAAAAAACATAACCCGATTTAAATCGGTTCGGTTTTGGGTTGGGGCATCGGGTAACCCAACCCAACCCGAAACCCAAACCAAATTAACCCGCTTTTTAAAGTACTTATAAATTAAAATATATACTATATAGGGTTCAAAGAAACCCCTCTAATATTTGGATATTTTAAATAAGCCCCTTGGTATAAAAGGGCAAGGGGCTCATTTGAAAATCAGTCTTTCATCAATACGAGTCGATTACACGAAAAGGAAGAGGCCTGTCAATTTAGGATTTGGAAGAGGCGTGTCAATTTAGGGTTTTGTAATATTCTCTTCACAGTTGAATCTTCTGATACTCCATCCGGCGGCGACCTCTCTCTCTCTCTCTCTCTCTCTCACTCTCTCTCTCTCACACACACACACACATAAAACAAGATGTATCATCACCCTAGTCACAAAAGAATTGAAAATTTCACAAGAAGAAACTGTATGTTGCATCTAACATTTTCTGTAGGTAACAGTAACAGTGTAGTTGTTTGTGGATTTTGTTTATTGTTATTCATATAAATCCCATTACACTTTGAACTTGACAAAAAATAAGTATAAGAAGGAATGCTGGCCATTTTTAGCTATTGCTTCATGCATTGCTATCATAAACAAAGACCTTGACTATCTTAAAAATACAACTTGTGGATTTCACATGCAAGTGAAGTGCGAGATAGGAGTACAGGATGCCTGGTAAGAAAGTCTTGCAGAGCGTAAAAGCTTTAGAGGTTGGGTTGGGTTTAGGGTTTTTAAAAAAAAATCGGTTTGGTGTTTGGGTTTCAGAGTTTGGTTTGCAAATCAGGTTGGGTTAGGTTTGGGTTGATCTCCAAGGAGGTTGGTTTGGGATTGGGTTGAGGTCAACCCGACCCAAGTTGCAGGCCTATGAAAAACATAGCAAAATAATAACCTCGAAGTAGACCTAGGTTAAAGCGAAAATTTCTCCAACAAAAGGACAAGTCAGTACTTGGCTACTTGCAACCATGGAGCTATAATAACCTCGAAGTAGACCTAGGTTAAAGCGAAAATTTCTCCAACAAAAGGACAAGTCAGTACTTGGCTACTTGCAACCATGGAGCTAAACCTAAGCATAAGGAAAATAAACACCCAAAAAGGCACACAAACTACAAGTTTTGAGCTACTAAGAACCACCAACCCAACAAGCATAAAGTTGGCCCATCTAATTAATTACCTCAAAAACTACTTTTGTGTTAGGTAATAAGTATCATTAAAACGGAACATTGATCAAGATGGTATATGACACAAGAAAATGTTTTTCACCGACTCTACTAGTAGAATAGCAAAACTACACTGTCTCAGAAAATTCGAAATAACAAAACTATCTACCTTACTAAGCATGACAACTAGAAATCCATCTTCAGTGACTTTGTTCTCTTCCAATGTACTTTCATCTTTCAAAACCTTTCCATTGTGAATCAATAATTGCTGCCCACACGGATAGTTGTCTTTCCCTTGTACATCTTCAATATTCTTCTTCACAGCCATAACCTATAATAAAGGGCAGATATTAACAAACATATAAATCATTTCATCACATGAGTGGGAAATATAGTAGTGCAGAAAGAAGTGCGCGAGAAAAAAGCAAGTGAACCATAGCATAATCATCTCTTAGGACTAATCATTGAGGAGTTTTTATATAAGCGGATAAAAGAGAAAACGAAGAAAAGTAAAATAAGCAACTGGGAAAACTTAATATTAATCTAAATTCTTGATATTCAGAAAATTGATCGAAACTTACTTCTTAGGTGCGTAAGTAAGACATGTTGTTGTACTTCATAGCCAAAATACATACCTCAACCCAACTGCTTCAAATTAATTAAAGATACAATTACCAGAACTACTCACTGACATACAAAATAATTAAAACCCATCTTCAATTCAGCTTGAGATATTCAGAAAATTGATCGAAAAATATTCTATAATAGCAAAACTGACTTACTTACCAACATAACAACATCCTTTTTGCTATACGGAAACAACTTACATTACAATCAAAAAAAAAAAAAAAATGGACTTTTAGTTCAATTCCATTGCAATTAGCATTAAAAATTCAAAAAAAACAAAAATCGATCTTTAGTTCATTTCCATTGCGATTAGCATTAAAATTAAAAAAAAAAAAAAAAAAAAATTGAAATCCAGTGTTCAGGTGATTGATTACAAATATAACAGAGAAGTGGAATGGAAGACTCACAGTATCCCCGGGGTTAACCCGGATTTCAAAATGGCTGCCTTTCAATGTTTTTACTGTCAGCTTCATCTCGGAGAATTCACGAACAAACTACGAATCGAGCTCAAAGACAAAATGGAGGAGGAGATTTTAAACAAATGTCTGGGAAAAGAAAACCCTAGACAAGTGTTTTCACGGATCGAGAGATGTTTAAGAACGTTGTACAGATTCTAGAAAAAAGAAAAAGAATGGGTTGGACCCTTTATAACTAGGGTGGGATCCACTGGCCTGTGGGCTCGACCAGGGCCTGGTTTATAAGTCTTTTTTAAAAAACAGTATGACCTATTAATGAGTCGGGTTCAGGCGGATTGTGACGGGTTTTGAGTTAAAACGAGATGGATCTAGTTCAACCCGTTTACTAATAGGTTGAGAAATCAAATGAACCGTACCCATTCCTTCAATAAATGTGTTCAACTAGCTCAATCTGTTTATTTTAAATTAAAGTAAAATATAATCTTATTTAATAGGTTAAATTTTAATAAATATTTTAAATTAACGTAAAATAATCACATTTAACATATTAAATTCTAAAATGTATATTAAATATGTTTTCTTTCTTAAAAAAAAAGCTATTTTTAATTTATATATAAGTTTTAAAATACCTATAAATAATACAAAAAAAATATTAATTATAATTATAAACCTATAAAAAACCACTTAAACGGGTAGTGTACCCAACGAGTTGTGGGTTGGATTTGGAGTAACCCATTTTCGGATGGTTGGTAAAATTTAAACCCAAACCCAACTCAATTAATAAAATGGATCAACCCAAACCTATTTAATCTGGTTAGATTCGGATGGGTTGATAAGTCGGTTCAAAAATTGTAAGCCCTAAGAAGGATCATGATTAGGGCTGTAAACGAGTCGAGCCGAGCTTTGCCCAACTCGGCTCAGGCTCCTAAAAGCTCGGCTCATAAAAAGTTTACTTATAAAAAGCCCGACTTATAAAAAGCTTAGATTAGTACAAATGCATTAATATTATAATTGATAATTACTATTATATGTAATATAATATGTTAACATGCGTGTTTAATATTAATACATAATATAAGATATAGGAATATGAACGTATAATCTTATATACAAACCGAGCTGAGCTTTAACCAAGCCGAGCCTACCCAAGCTTTGCTCACGCTCGTTAAGATAATGAGCTTTTTTTGGGTACAAACTCGGGTCACGAACCTAATTATAGAGCTTAAGCTTGGCTCATACGAATCGAGCTCGAGATTGAGCCAAGCTAGCTCGACTCGTTGACAGCCCTAATCAGGATAGGTAGTGTAGTTTTAAATTTCATCAAAAAATTTTGAAATTTTGATTTCATCCATAAAATGTGAAATTGAAATCCTAAAATTTAAAAAAAATCATCCTTCTTATACGTGAAATTATATTTGAAGGTTCTAAACGATCTGGATCACGTACCTCGATGCACACAAATCCAAATCTGCAACGGAAGATCTCACTACAAAAAAGGGGTCCTTAATAGCGGTCTAATAAAAACCGTCGTCTAATGTTGCTATCTCAGCGGTTTTTATTGGACCGCCGAGAAACCCCTTTAGCGAGGAGAAAATCCTTTCGTGCGGGATATTTCGCAGGAGAATTAACCCTTTCTCAGCAGTTTTATTTAAACCGCCGAGAAAGTGTTCATATATCTCAGTGGTTAATAATGACCGCCGAGCAAGGGTTCATATATCTCGGCGGTCATTAATGAACCGCCGAGAACGGTTTGGTAAATAGTCGGCGGTCTTATGTAGACCGCCGATATAAGGTTTATTGTCGGCGGTTTTTAAAAGACCACCGACAATGGTATTTTTTTTTATTCCCTACTTGAGAAAACTCTATTACAACCTCTCCAGCACAAGCCAATCAAGAGTTTCAAGAGGAGGTGACTGCCTTGCTGGAGATCATTTGGGTATTGCTACAGGTATTGTTTCTCCATCCTTTCTTATTTTTTATGTTCTCTCTCTTTTGCTCTGTTGCTCATTGTTGAATTTCATTATTTTACATTCACTTACCTTGTTCCCTCTTGGATGTGTTGCTCATTGTTGAATTTCATTATTTTACATTCACTTACCTTGTTCCCTCTTGGATGAGATTTATACTCTTTTATGAAATCTGAATGAGATTACTATTACTAAGATCTATTTCTCAGTTCCCAAGCTTATAGATCAATCAATTTCGGTTATCTCATACATGAAAGTTGATTTTCTTTAAAACTAGTTGTAGCCTACAATTAGTATTTGTAGGTTATTTTTAGAACACAAAACTAGTGAGAGTTGTGATCTTAGGCTTATAGGTTATTTATCTCATACATGGGGTTTGCTTTCTTACCAAGTAGAATGAAACTTAATCTTGGACTAAAACTTGGTATATGAAGAGGAATGATGTAGAGGAAAACACAAACCAAATGCAAATGAGTCTTACGAACTCATCTTTATATGTTTAGCTCTCAAATGGGAGGTTAGAGATGAGTTAGTAACTGTCAATATTGGTTTGAAACAAGGTCTTCAAATCGTGAATCGAATAATAAATTGTTAGGCGCCACTTAGGATCGAATTGTAATTTTGAATCATAAATCATAAGATTCAAAGTAGTTTTATTAGAAGTAGGGTTTGGGGTTTAGTTTTTGAGATTTCTCTTAGTAAAAGGGCTTTGTATGGAAATAGCAAATCCAGATCTCTGTAAGAAGAAGAGATAAAGAGATGGGAGAGTTCTCTATGGGTGGAATCCCAAAAATGTGAATAGTAAAACTTTTGGGTAGGGAGGAGTCTTCTACTTATAGAAGACTCAACTCAACTCCATGTAGGACTCTATCTCCTAATCTCATTAGGAGAGAGTTATCAACATCCACACTTCTAATCAAGTATGGACGTCCCATTAAGTGGGGACCCCAGGTCGGCCCAAACAGGTCGACCCATCTCTAAAATCCAACATCTCGCACTCGTTCATAGTGGGCACGAAGTGTGCATCTCTTTCATGTACATCTTATCTTCCCATCATAGATGCTAATCATACAGGTCGTTGAGCGTGCGACCGACTAGCACAAAGTAACGGGAGAGTGATATCATATCAAGTTCCATGAAACTGAAATGGAGATGCACTCTGAAAGTCTTGCCTATGCCCCATACTTATTTGGCCACATTAGATTGAGTATTTCTAATCCCTTATGAGCACAAGCTCATATCTCTATACTCAACCACAAGATTCATGTTAATGTGCTCATTTCAAATAATTCATATATGCTACATATATATCGGATACATATAGATAAAAGATGTAAAACATCAAATGATAATTTTAAAACATTAGCACATATCTCTATGAATCGTCTCTCTATAAATGTGATGCCAAATAGTCTTCCCTAGGTAGATTGTGATCTGTACCACCTAACATAGATCACAATCTACATAATCCTATCTCTTGGACATGAACCTTAAAAGCTTGTCTAGCTATTGGTTTAGTCATGGATCAGCTACCATATGCTGAATAGGGATATGTGAAAGGGACACATCTCCATGTGTAACTTTGTCTTTGATGTAATGATAGCGAATGTTGGTGTGTTTCATCCTACCATGGTATTTGGGGGTCCTTGGCGTAGGCCAATGATGCCATGCTATCACTATAGACGTTGATCGGTCCTACGCTAGCTCTGAAGACTCCAAGATCCTATAAAAATCGCCTTAACCTTACAGCCTCAAGGACGGATGCACAACAAGCCATGTACTCTGACTCCGTAGTGGACAACGCAATGCAGACTTGCTTCTTGCTATTCTAAAAGATGGCCAAGCCATCTTGCAAGAATGTGTATCCTGACGTCGACTCTCGATCGTCTATATCATCTGCCCAGTCTGCATCACAGTAGCCTCATAGCTGCAAATCTGCTCGCTGGAAGCAAAGCATGTCTGCTTTCCCACGTAGGTATCCAAGAGTACGGTTTCACTGCCTTCTAATAAGTCTGCCTTGGGTTACTTTAGTAATGGTTGACTAAGCCAACTGCAAAACTGATATCAGGTCGAGTACACATCATAGCGTACATCAGACTACCTATAGCACTAGCATAGGAAACACTACCCATCTGTTCTTTCTCTTTCTTTGTCTATGGACAAAGACCAAGATGCAATGAATCCCCATTCTCAACAAGATTGCCAGTGAGTTTAGCATCGTACATTCTGAAGCACTCAAGTACCTTCTTTATGTAAGTCTCCTGGGACAAACACAGAAGCCTCCTAGCGCGATTCTTGTGAATCTTAACACCTAGCACATAATCTGACTCACCCATATCCTTCATCTGAAAATTGAAGGGAACCCACTCTGTAGTGGCGACAATCATCTCCTTACCATTCCCCGCTATCAAAATGTCGTCAACATACAACAACAAGATAAGAAAGCTCATACCATGATGTCTAACATACACACAATGGTCTTCCTCGATCATCATGAAGCCAAACTCTATAATGGCTCGATGGAATCGAAGATACCACTGCCTAGATGACTGTTTCAGGCCGTATAAGGAGCGTTTGAGTTTGCAAACGCTGCCCTCATGTCCCTCGGCTACGAAACCCTTTGGCTGATCCGTATGGATTTCCTCATCCAGTTCTCCATCGTTTGAATCTGCAAACTCTGCCCTCATGTCCCTCTGTAGTGACCCAGACCCAACTGGATAATTAATGAATAAATTTCAAATTAATCTATTAATTATACATTGGAATTTTATGAAAACCACTAAATAGGATTGAACTAGTTAATAATTATGTGAAACTATAGGACTATTACTTAATTAATTAAAGATTAATTAAATGGGCTTACCTATTAAACCATGTGGACTATAATGGACGAATTAGGCCAAAACCCAATTAGAAGCTCAACAAGACTTAAGTAAGTAATTAGATTATTAATAAGGATAATTAAGGAATTAAGCAATTTAAACAATCTTACTTATGATTCTCTAATTATTTGAAATTCAAACTAAAACAAATTAAATTCAAATAAAAGAGATAGAGTTCAATTGAAGCTGGGAAACTATAAGCTAGGAAGGAGAGAGACTGTGTCTCTAGGCAGGGACGTCCAAACCGAGAGAGAGAGAGAGAGAGAGAGAGAGAGAGAGAGAGAGAGAGAGAGAGAAGAGGTTCTGGTGTAGAAGGTTTGTAGAAAAATCCATGATGAGGAGACCAAGAGGAAAGAAAGAGAAAGAAGAAAGAGCAGTAAAGAAGATAGTTCAATACCGGAAAAGAAAGGAGGCTAGGGAGGTGCTGAAAAGGAAAAGAGAGGAAGATGAGCATCCCTAAAAGGATGGGTCGTATGGTCGTGAGTTGGAATGAGCACGTGCCTGGGAGAGGCCTAGTGACACCCTGCATTGCACTACATCTCATTTCACTCCATGCTTGCATCATACCTTGCATTGCACCACATTGTATTTAATTTGATTATAATGCATTTACTTTAGGACTTCTTGATTGTGAATGATTTTGGATAGGTGAGCTTCCACCGTGGGTGAAAATCCCTCAAGGTAAGAACTTGGATAGGTGTGTTTCCACCGTGGGTGTAAGTCCCTAAAGGAAAGGATTGTACATGTGTGTTTCTACCATGGGTGAAAGTCCCAAGAGGAAATGAATGATACCAGAGACTTCCTCCGTGTTTGAAAGTCCCTAAAGGAATGGTGATTTCTGTTGCTTGTGATCATAGTGAGACTATGTATTGATATGTGTTTAGTTATGTGCATAAATGTGTATTTCTACCGTGGGTGCAAGTTCCTAAAGGAATAGTACATAAGACTTCCTCCGTGGGTGCAAGTCCCTAAAGGAATGGGTTACGTGTTAAGTATGTGATACTTGTTTATCTGGTTAGTTGGTTGTAGCATGGTGGGACCATGTGGTGCTTGTTGTGATGCATAGTTAGACTGTGTGAATGTTGGGATCTTGTTGTTGTGTAACATAGTGGGACCATGTGTACATTGTGTGATTGTTGTTTGGAACATGGTAGAACCATGTGGAATTTGTTGGACACGATGGAATCATGTGGGTTAATCTTAGCATAGTGGGACTATGGGGATTATGAACTAATGATGTTATGCTTAGATATATGGTGGTTTCTATGTGAACTGTGATGTTACATGATATTTGTAATGTTCATGCTAGTATGTAATATATAATATGATGACATGATAATACACATATGATTGTGATAGTATGTGCTGAGTGTAATGCATGAAATGAACTGTGTTGATTTATATGCATAAAAGTAAGTATTGTAGATTCATAAAATTTATTTACTAGGCTTTGGCTGATCCTTATTTCTACAGGTCCTCTTGTCTGATCTAGACTGGCTAGAGAGATGACTTGGTGTTGAGATGCTGCTTCTTTTGAGATGCTTGCTATGAGACTTATCACTTTATTTTATCTTATTTCAGTTTCATTGGTTTGACCCCATGTGGGCAGGATATGTAAATGGGATTTATTTACTTTATTTGTGAGTTCATTGCCCAACATGTTTGGTTGGATAACGGTTTTTATTTTTTTAAGACTTCTGCTGTCTATTATTATGTTGAGACTCTGATTCAACCAGGTAAGGGTTGACGTTATGGTTGTTATCTGTATCCACGAGGTGGGTCCGAAGGTCGGTTCCTCGGATTCCTCGAGATTCCCATATCTCAGATTTGGGGCATGACACGCTCGGCCACGAAACACTAGGGCTGATCTATATGGATTTCCTCATCCAATTCTTCATTAAGAAACGCTATTTTGACATCCATCTGGTAGAGTTCAAAATCAGGGTGTGCGATAATAACTAGAATGAGGCGAATGGAGACAAACTTCACTACTGGTGAGAACGTCTCCTCGTAGTCTATACTCTCTCTCTGGGTACAACCTTTCGCCACGAGACGGGCCTTGTATCTTTCTATACTTCCATCTGCCTTGCGCTTGACCTTTAGAACCCACTTGTTCCAATGGTCTTGCGTCTAGGGGAAGATCAACAAGTTCCCAGACTTGGTTCTTCTCAATGGATGCCATTTCATCTTGTCTTACATTAATCAACTTCTGCAAAGCAAGTGATGATAACGCCTCTTAGTATGAACCAGGCTCATCATCATCAGGTGTGACAGTCATGCACGAGTCACCCTCAATTAATGTGAAGCAATGACGAGGAATTTGTATACAACTACTCCTACACATGGGATTGTTGGAATCCGTGTCCTATGGGACACTCCCACTGGGCAATAATCCACTCCCACTATCCAAAACATCCGTAGATTAATCTGTAGGATCCTATTAAGAACCAACGTTCTCAGTAGTATTTGGATATGGGGTGATCTCCGCTGATCCCAGCAGATCTGGCTCATTCATCTCGAAGAGCTCCAAATTCATCCATGATCTCACTTAGAGTGCTCTGAGTATCTCACAAAAATGAACATAATGGCTATCTTGTCTAGCTTCCATCTCTGGTGAGAAGGCTAGTGAACATAACATGCAGATTCCCATGGCCTCATGTGGGTTAGGTCGGGCGCTTTGCCTGTCCATAACTGGTATGGTGTGCTAGGAACTGACTTCGTAGGGACGGGGTTTAAGATGTTAGCTGCAGTCATAAGTACATCTCCCCAAAAACTAATGGGTAGGGACTCATGCGTCATCATCGACCTCACCATGTCTAATAAAGTACGGTTTCTTCTCTCTACTACACCATTCTGCTGAGGTGTTCCTGGGATCGTCAATTGCCTACGAATTCTTTTTTCTTCACATAACTATAGGAACATATCGGATAAATACTCGCGTCCTCTATCGGTACGGAGACACTTCATGTGTCTATCCAAATGGTTTTCGACTTCTATCACAAAAGGATCTAAAGCAATCTAATGCTTCCTACTTGTGGAAACTTTAGTACACATAACCGTATCGGGTGTAATCAATGATGAATGTGATGAAATAGGACTATGTGGTAGGTCCTAACATTGATTGCCCACATATGTCAGAATGCACTAACTCTTAAGGAACGTTTGCTCTCACTGCCTTACCCAATGGTTTCTTATATGACTTATTGGCTAAACGTTGCTCACAAACGAATAACTGAACCTTGACAAACGATCCTAGTAGACCTACTTTAGCCAATCGGTTCATCCTCTCTATCCCTATGTGGCCTAGTCTAGCATGCAATTTCAACGAATCAGAAATAACAACATCATCATCATGGGAAGTCAAATTAGAAACCAAATTTGCATCACTTGAATCATCAATATCAAGTTTAAACAGACCATCATAAATAAATCCTGTACCATATAAAATCGACTCTAAAGAAATGGAGACGCAATCTTTACTGAAAATAACGGAAAAAACTAGTCTAAGTTTCTCTACTAGCTATAGCAGATTACTTTGAACATGTCTCTCTTTCCTCTACGCTTCCCTCTTTAGGGCTCTTGGTACCTTTGTTTACCTTAGGCGCTTCCTTAGTTGTTTTCCCCTGTTGGGGCGCCATACCCTTGCACGTGAGCTTAGACCTGGTTGTCTTGCGCTTTGCCTGCTCGGCTAAGAGCACAGTCCTGTTAGACCTTGCGGTTTGACACTCTACCTCGAGCTCAAGATATGCAACAAATCGTTAAGCGTTTTAATGTTATCATTTTGCTTCATGATGAGCTTCATTTGCTCCCATGAGTCAGGTAGGGATCTCAGAACAATGAGAATCTGCTGCTCATCTGTCAAGTAATTTCCTGCGGCTTTCAAATCTCGTATTATAGACGACATCTTCCCAAGATGCTCAACCATCCTCACTATGGGAGTCGTCTTGTAGGTCTCAAATCTCATCATCAATACTCGTAATCTGATGGCTGAAGTACCAGCGAATGCAAGTTTTAGTGCGTTCTAAGTCTCAAGTGCAGTCTTATAGGCCTCAATTTCATCAATAAGATCATTGTGCATACTACTCAACATAGTAAATCGTGCACAACGGTCCTTCTTGGCCCAAAGCCTGATAGGCATGTATGCCTCTACGATGCTAAGTAGTGGTCCCCTCCTCAGGATAAACTAGGCTATGTGATGAAGTCTCTAAGGGCTTGGACTCATCGAGGAGATATTGGATATTCCTATATGATATGCCATAGTTCTTACAATCCAATTTCTCACCCCTGTTTAAGCCAGTTACTATTCTCTTTGTGGCCATATCACTACAATTAAAGTAGACATATCTCTAGCATCTCATATACACACAGATTGTTGATCTTGGATCATTATCTAGGACTAAACAATAATATTAATCTTTTATTTATCATATAAAAAATGCACTAAACCGTAGGTCATAATGCATAATCATCACCAATACAATAAAATTATAATACTATTTTTAATCCATAATATACAAAACCCTTATAGGAAATAACATAATCTCAACTAGGATGTTATTACATGTTAACCTGATATAACTATGCAAATAATCTTAACTCTAAACATGATATTATTTACATGTTAACCTCATATAATCATGCAGATAAAATAATCTCTAATTCATGATATTACTTACATGTTAACCTCATATAATCATGAAAATAAATTAAATCTAAATCATGATATTATTTACACGTTAACCTCATATAATCATGCAAATAAAGTAATCTCGAAATCATGATATTACTTACATGTTAACCTCATATAATCATGTAAATAAAAAATTAAATTATTCTATTATTTACATGTTAACCTCATATAATCATGCAAATAAAATAAACTCTAATCATGATATTATTTACATGTTGACCTCATATAATCACGCAAATAAAAATAACTAATTAAATCGTGATATTATTTACAAGTTAACCGTATATAATCATGCAAATAACTCTCTAACATGATTCAAAGTTCTAACGCTAAAATTCAAAAATAAACATGAATTTTAAGGTATGATCCGGGAGCGCGCGATAGCCCAGCAGCAAGGGTGCGCACGGCAGCCCATTACGTAGCAAGGCACGCAGGTAGCCCAACAGTAGCATGCTCGTGTGGGAAGCCCAGCACAAGGCCTCGTGCGTCATCCCATCAGGAGCGCAGGACGCACACGGGAAGACCAGTGCGATAAGCCCAGCGCTTAGGCGCGCACGGACAGCCCAGCGCACAGGCAGTGCACGGGCAACCAAGTACCAGCCATGCACGGACAACCCAGTGCGCAGGCCGCTCATGGGCCTAGCGCACAGGTAGCCCATCGCGGCGGGCCCAACGCGCAGGACGTGTAGTGGCAGCCCAACACGCAGGCCACGCATGGGTAGCCCAGCCCAGCAAGCCTAGCACGTAAGCTCAGTACGCGGGCTGCTCACAGGCAGCCTAAGGTAGCAGGCCCAGCACGCGGGCAACCTACTACACAGGCCCTGCGCGCTGGCCGCGCCTTGGCAGCCTAGGAGCACGGGCAGCCCTGTGTGCAACCCAGGGGCGTGCGCAAGTGCACCAGCCCAGGAGCGCGCCTACGTACAGGTGCGGATTTCTGCAGAAAAACAGCAACTCGGTTGCAAATTTGACGAGGCTTCTCAGCATACCTCAATCCAACGAAGATGTATTGCAGCAGCTATGATACCAATGAAGGTTCTAAACGATTCGGATCCTGTACCTCAATGCACACGAACCCGAATCTGCAATGGAAGATCTCTATAGAACCGGATAACGTCCCACGTCGGAATATGTGATTACTAGAACCACATACAATGAATCCACACTCAATCGACCTAGTGCTTTGTATGAAACCCCAATAGCAAATCCAGATCTCTGTAAGAAGAAGAGATGTAGAGGCTGGAATCTCAAAAACGTGAATAGTAAAACTTTTGGGTAGGGAGGAGGAGTCTTCTACTTATAGAAGACTCAACTCAACTCCATCTAGGACACTATCTCCTAATCTCATTAGGAGAGAGTTATCTACATCCACACTTCTAATCAAGTATGGGCTTCCCATTAAGTGGGGTCCTGGGTTAGAGCAAATGGGTCAGGCCAACCATGTCGACCCATCTCTAAAATCCAACAATATTAGTTTCAACATTTTGATCATTAGTTAGTCTTGCTAAAGCTATAGTCAAAGATGATAAAATGAGTAAGGAATTTTATTTATTTTTCTTAAGAAACTAGTTAAGGCATTGTGGTCCCTTTTATGGAAAGAAGGTTGAAGAAATTTTTCAGGATGGTTGATCCATTTGATGTGATTCCCAACTATAATCCTCCATCCACATTTTACTAGTTTCATTAGAGCTGGACCACGTCATCCACATACTATTAGAAGTCACTTATTTCAGGTTGCATTTGACACTACTTAATTAAGTGCTTATTTCTACTTATAACTTATAAAAGAACTCTTCCAAGTCATAAGTGCATTCGGTAACATTTAATAGGTAAGTTCTTACCCATAAGCAGTAGAGGAAGATGGTGATAATAAGTTGATGAGAAATACTTCTCATTGTCACTTATGCAGAAAGTTGCTTTATAGACATTACCAAGGCTAAGTTTAGCTTGGCTTGTGCTTTTGGAAAAGCACTTATTAGATAAGTGGTTCAATAGGAGCACTTATCCACAACGGCTCCGTATCCACTACAGCTTAAGACTTGCAACAATCCATGTAACACCGTTGGATTGCTGCCACGGGGATTTAACCCCAAACTCAAAAACGTTAGTTTAACGACAATGGTTTTGAAATTTTTTTTTAATCATTGAAATTTAATACACCTCCGACCAATTTAATACACGCCCCAACCCGACCTTCTTCTTCTTCTGTGTTCTCTTCTTCTTCTCTTCCTAATACCTGCATTATCTGACCTCCTCTTCTTCTTCTCTCCCCTTATTGGAACAGCTGTTGCACCTCTCATAGGAGCTTCTCTCACCGCTCATCAAGCTCACCCTTCCTCGTCAACATCCAAACCTTGAAGCTGTTGTTCAAGAAGTACGAAGGTAAGAAAAACAAGGAGAGAAAAAGTCAATTATCCTCAGGGTACCCAAACTTATAACATTGAAAGATGTGGGGTACCCCGGGCAAAAAATAATTTCAGGCTTAAAATTTAAGCCTTGGTTTCCCTCCAACTACACCCCCCCACACCACCCCAATCTTTTAGATGGTACCTAAGGCTTAGATATTAAGCCTGTGGTACCCATTTTTAATGTCCATTACCCACCCACACACACACACATCACCTTAACATGGGGTACCCAACTTAAGCCTTGTGTACCCTTCATAGGATACCTAAGGCTTATTTTGGGTACCCAAGCCAAACAAAAGCAAAAAAAAAAAAAAAAACAGATTCTTTGAATTTTCCTTGTATGCATTGGGTACCCTCCAAAGTGTTGTGGAATGGCCCACATAGGGTTCTAAGGTTGTATTTGTGTGTAGGGGGTATGGTGGTGAGGTGTGAGAAAGTGTACTTGGTTGTTGTGGGTGGTACCCAAGGCATAAAAGTCAAGCTTTTTGTATCCTTTGTCTAATTATGCATGGGGTACCCAAATTAAGCTTTGAGTACACTTCACAGGGTACCCAAGGGTTATTTTGGGGTACCCAAGGCAAAAGAAAGCGGCCTTGGGTACCCTTCAGAGTGTTGTGGAATGACCCACATAGGGTTCTAAGGTGGTGTTTGTGTGTGTGGGGCATGGTGGTGAGGCGTGAGAGAGTGTACTTGGTTGTTGTGGGTGGTACCCAAGGCATAAAAGTCAAGTCTTGTGTACCATTTGTTTAATTAAGCATGGGGTACCGAACTTAAGCCTTTGATTCCCTTTACAGGGTACCCAAGGCTTATTTTTGGGTACCCAAGGGAAAAAAACGCAAAACAAAAAAAAAGAGGTTCTTTGAATTGGCCATGTATGCCTTGGGTACCCTCCAAAGTGTTGTAGAATGACCCTCAAAGGGTTCTAAGGTGGTGTTTGTGTGTGTGGGGAATGGTGGTTTGATGTGAGAGAGTGTAATTGATTGTTGTGGGTGGTACCAAAGGCATAAAAGTCAAGCCTTATGTAACATTTGTCTAATTAGGCATGGGGTACCCATATTACGCCTTGCGTATCCTTGACTGGGTACCCAAGGCAAAATAAAGCAAACAAGAAAACAGGTTCTTTGAATTGGCCTTGTTTGCCTTGGGTACCCTCCAAAGTGTTGCTAAATGACCAACATAGGGTTCGAAGGTGGTGTTTGTGTGTGTGGGGTATGGTGGTGGGGTGTGTGGGAGTGTACTTGGTTGTTGTGGATGGTATCGAAGGCATAACAGTCAAGACTTGTGTAACATATAAATATTAAGTATGTGGTACCCAAATTAAGCTTTGGGTACCCTTCACAGGGTAACCAGGGCTTATTTTGGGGTACCCAAGGCAAAAAAAAAGCAAAAACAAAAACAGGTTCTATGAATTGGCCTCGTATGCCTTGGGTACTCTCGAAAGTGTTGTGGAATGGCCCAAATAGGGTTCTAAGGTGGTGTTTGTGTGTGTGGGGCATGGTGGTGGGGTGTGAAAGAGTGTACTTGGTTGTTGGGAGTGGTACCAAAGGCATAAAAGTAAAGCCTTGTGTACCATTTGTCTAATTAAGCATGGGGTAACCAAATTAAGCCTTGAAGGGTACCTAAGGCAAAAAAAAGCAAAAAAAAAAAAAAAAGGTTCTTTGAATTGGCCTTGTTTTCCAAGGGTACCCTCTAAAGTGTTGTGGAATGGCCCACATAGGGTTCTAAGGTGGTTATTGTGTGAGTGGGGCATGGTCGTGAGGTGTGAGAGAGTGTACTTGGTTGTTGTGGGTGGTACCCAAGGCATAAAAGTCAAGCCTTGTGTACCATTTGTCTATTTAAGCATGGGGTACCCAAATTAAGCTTTGGGTGCCCTGTGCCAAGGCTTATTTTGCTGTACCCAAGGCAAAAAAAAGCAAAAAAAAAAAATAGGGTTCTTTGAATGGGCCATTTATATCTTCGGTACCCTCGAAAGTCTTGTGGAATGACCCACATAGGGTTTTAAGGTGGTGTTTGTGTGTGTGGGGCATGGTGGTGAGGTGTGAGAGAGTGTGTTTGGTTGTTGTTGGTGGTACCAAAGGTATAAAAGTTAAGTCTTGTGTACCATTTGTTTAATTAACGATGGGATACCCAAAGCAAAAAAAAGCGAAAAAAAAAAACTGCTTATTTGAATTGGCCTTGTATGCCTTGGCTACCCTCCAAAGTGTTGTGGAATAGCCAGCATAGGGTTCTATGGTGGTGCTTGTGTGTGTGGGGCATGGTGGTGAGGTGTGAGAGAGTGTACTTGGTTGTTGTGGGTGGTACCTAAGGCACAAAAGTCAAGCCTTGTGTAGCATTTGTTTAATTAAGCGTGGGGTACCGAAATTAAGCCTTTGGTACCCTTTACAGGGTTCCCAAGGCTTATTTTGGGAAAAAAAGAAAATAAAAAAACAGGTTCTTTGAATTGACCTTGTACACCTTGGGTACCCTCCAAAGTGTTGTGGAATGACGCACATAGGGTTCTATGGTGGTGTTTGTGTGTGTGGGGGCATAGTGGTGAGGCGTGAGAGAGTTTACATGGTTGTTGTGAGTGGTACCAAAGGCATAAAAGTCAAGCCTTGTGTACCATTTGTCTAATTATGCATGGGGTACCGAAATTAAGCCATTGGTACCTTTATAGGGTACCCAAGGCTTATTTTGGGGTACCCAAGGCAAAAAAAAGCAAAAAAAAAAAAAAAAAACCAGTTTATTTGAATTGGCCTTGTATGCCTTGGGTACCTACCAAAGTGTTATTGAATGGCCCCGATAGGGTTCTAAGGTGGTGTTTGTGTATGTGGGGCATGGTAGTTTGGTGTGAGAGAGTTTAGTTGATTGTTGTGGGTGGTACCAAAGGCACAAAAGTCAAGCCTTGTGTACCATTTGTCTAATTAAGAATGGGGTACCCAAATTAAGCCTTGGGTATCCTTCACAGGGTACCCAAGGCTTATTTTGGGGCACCGAAGGCCAAAAAAAAGCAAACAAAAAAATAAGTTATTTGAATTGGCCTTGTTTGCGTTGGGTACCCTCCAAAGTGTTGCTAAATGACCTACATAGGGTTCTAAGGTGGTGTTTGTGTGTGTGGGGCATGGTGGTGAAGTGTGAGGGAGTGTACTTGGGTTTTGTGGGTGGTACCGAAGGCATGACAGTCAAGCCTTGTGTACCATTTGTCTAATTAAGCACGTGGTACCAAAATTATGCTTTGGGTACCCTTCACTGGGTACACAAGGCTTATTTTGGGGTACCCAAGGCAAAAAAAAAGCAAAACAAAAAACAGGTTCTTTAAATTGTCCTTGTATGCCTTGGGTACCCTCCAAAGTGTTGTCGAATGGCCCACATCGGGTTCTAAGGTGGTGTTTGTGTGTGTGGGGCATGGTGGTGAGGTGTGAGAGAGAGTAGTTGGTTGTTGTTGGTGGTACCAAAGGCATACAAGTCAAGCCTTGTATATTATTTGTCTAATTAAGCAAGTCGTACCCAAATTAAGCTTGAAGGGTACCCACGGCTTATTTTGGGGTAACCAAGGCAAAAAAAAGCAAAAACAAAAACAGGTTCTTTGAATTGGCCTTGTAAGCGTTGGGTACTCTCGAAAGTGTTATGGAATGGCCCACATAGGGTTCTAAGGTGGTGTTTGTGTGTGTGGGGCATGGTAGTGGGGTGTGAGAGAGTGTACTTGGTTGTTGGGAGTGGTACCAAATGCATAAAAGTCAAGCCTTGTGTACCATTTGTCTATTTAAGCATGGGGTAACCAAATTATGCCTTGAAGGGTACCAAAGGCAAAAAAAAAGCAAAACAAAAAATAAGGTTCTTTGAATTGGCCTTGTTTGCCTTGGGTACCCTCTAAAGTGTTGTGGAATGGCCCACATAGGGTTCTCAGGTGGTTATTGTGTGAGTGGGGCATGGCGGTGAGGTGTGAGAGAGTGTAAATGGTTGTTGTGGGTGGTACCCAAGGCATAAAAGTCAAGACTTGTGAATCATTTGTCTAATTAAGCACGGGGTACCTAAATTAGGCTTTGGGTACCATTCACAGGATACCCAAAGCTTATTTTGGGGTATCGAAGTCAAAAAAAAAAAGCAAAAAAAAAAAAACAGGTTCTTTGAATTGTCCTTTTATTCCTTGGATACCCTCAAAAGTATTGTCAAATGCCCCACATAGGGTTCTATGGTGGTATTTGTGTGTGGTGAGGTGTGAGAGAATGTAGTTGGTTGTCGTGGGTGGTACCCAAGGCATAAAAGTCAAGCCTTGTGTACCATTTGTCTAATTAAACATGGGGTACCCAAATTAAGCCTATGGTACCCTCAACAGGGTATCCAAGGCTTATTTTGAGGTACCCACGGCAAAAAAAAAAGCAAAAAAAAAAAGGTTCTTTAAATTGGCCGTTTATGCCTGGGGTACCCTCCAAATTGTTGTGCATTGGCCCACATAGGGTTCTAAGGTGGTGTTTGTGTGTGTGGGGAATGGTGGTGAGGTGTGAGAGAGTGTACTTGGTTGTTGTGGGTGGTACCTAAGGCATAAAAGTCAAGCCTTGTGTATCATTTGTCTAATTAAGCAAGGGGTACCTAAATTAAGCTTAGGGTACCCTGTGAAGCGTACTCAAGGCTTATTTTGGGGTATCGAAGGAAAAAAAAAAAGCAAAAAAAAAAACAAGTTCTTTGAATTCTCCTTTTATGCCTCGGATACCCTCCAAAGTGTTGTCGAATGGCCCACATAGGGTTTTAGGGTGGTATTTGTGTGTGTGGGGCGTGGTGGTGAGGTGTAAGAGAGTGTACTTGGTTGTTGTGGGTGGTACCCAAGGCACAAAAGTCAATCCTTGTGGAGCTTTTGCCTAATTAAACATGGGGTGCCCAAGGCAAACAAAAGCAAAAAAAAAAAAAAACCCATTCTTTTAATTGGCCTTGTTTGCTTTTGGTAC
>JAUPMG010000003.1:6554760-6568259 GCA_031762675.1 Pachysandra terminalis
TTTTTTTTTGAATAACACATGGGTACCCTTACAACTGGGTACCCTTGCTAATTTGCCTTGGGTACCATTTTGGTATCCATGTGGCAGCAATCCAACGGTGCTATATGGATTGCTGCAAGTCTTAAGCTGTAGAGGATGCGAGCCCATCCACAACAACAATAGGTTGCTTAAAGAAAATAGCATTTGATAAATACATTTATTTAAGTGCTAATGAAAGTTTAGGGGTAAAATAGGTATTATGACAACATTATTAAAGTTTAGAAACAACATTGATTTAAGTACTTATGAAAGTTTAGGAGTAAAATAGGTATTATGAAAGTATTATTAAAGCTTAGAAATAGCTTCCCACATAAGTGATAAGAGAAACTGCTCTCAGCTGCTTCTCCTTATGGGTAGCCTTCCTCTACTGCTTATGAGTAAACACTTACCTATTAGGTGTTACCAAACACACTTTTAATTTTAAAAAAAATACTTTCATAAGCTATAAGGTGAAATAAATACTTATATAAGCCGGGCCCAACACAGCCTAAAACATTGAAAACAACATTTTAGCTCCAAAAACATTAGTAGACTTTAAAAGTGATATTTTTACCATTTAGTATTGACAAGAAACAACTACATGTATTTACTCACCAACTATCATATTTTTTGTATAGAATAATCAACTTTTTTTTTTTGTAGATACATGCTCCCATTGAGTCATTTATCCAAAATTACTTACTCAAAAGCACGAGCCGGACAAAATGCAGTCAAAGCTACTTCTTTTTTGCATTAGATTACCAGTTTCCTAGTTTATTATTGATTTTTTTTTCCTATTTTTACTTATTTTTCATTTACAAAATTCATTTATGACATCACAACTGGTTGAACCATTGGACCCATGATCTTGTCTCCTTTTCGGTTTGAAGAATGGTCAATGTTTGGAAACACTACATATTTTACGACATGAATTAGGCATAAGAGCTTAAACATAAACTAATTCAACAAAATAATTTTTGATAGATCTGAAAGTGCCTGTCTTATCCAGAGTGTCATTTGATTTAAACTTGATTCATTCTATAACTATGGAAGACCTAGTACCTCCCTCTACTAAGAACTGTTCCTTTTTCTTTTGTTGGATTTTAGAGATGGGTCGACCCGGTTGACCCGACTCGGTTAGGCCGACTCGTGTCCTTACTTAATGGGACGTCGATACTTGATTAGAAGTGTGGATGTTGATAGCTCTCTCCTAAAGAGATTAGGAGATAAAGTCCTAGATGGAGTTGAGTTGAGTCTTCTATGAGTAGAAGACTTCTCTTCCCTACCCATAGATCACTATTCACGTTTTTGGGAGTAGAGACGTACATAACTCTCTCCTCTCTTCATCTCTTCTTCTTACAGAGATCTGGATTTGCTATTGGGGTTCCATACAAAACCCTAGGTTGATTGAGTGTGGGTTGATTGTATGTGGTTCTAGTAATCACATATTCTGACGTGAGACGTTATCCGGTTCGATAGAGATCTTCCGCTGCAGATTCGGGTGTGTGCATTGAGGTATGTGATCCGAATCGTTTACAACCTTCATTGGTATCAGAGCTACTGCGATACGTCTTCGTTGGATTAAGGTATATCGAGAAACCTCATTAAAATCAGCAACTGAGTTGCTGTTTTTTTGAAGAAATCCACACGTGCACGCGTGTGCATGTCCCTTGTAGCCGGGCTTCCCGCGCGTGGCCTGCGAACTAGGACCACGGACTAGGCTGCCCACGCGCTAGGCTGCGTTAGGCCTGAGTGCCTGCCGTGCTGGGCCCCCCGTTTGAGCATGGCCTGCGCGCCTGCCAGCGCTTGCACCTGCTGCACTGGGCTGCAGGCCCGTACTGCTGCATTGGGCCGCACGTCCTTGCCTGCGCTCTAGGCCAGCGTGCCTGTTGCGCGGGACCGCAAGCCCGTGCCTGCTGCACTGGGTCGTGCGCCCTTGCCTACGCACTGGGGTGCCTGTGCGAGGCATGTGCGGCCCTTACTACAGGGCTGTTGTGCACGCCCTTGCTGCTGGGCTGCCTACCTACGTGCCCTGCTGTGTGATGGGCTACCGCAAGCGTCCTTGCTATCGGGCTACTGCGCGCGCATGCTACTGCTGGGCTACCGAGCGTGACCAGATCAGACCCTGAAATTCATGTCTATTTTGAATTTTGATGTTGGGGCTTTAAAGCATGATTTAGAGTTTATTTTATTTGTATGATTATATGAGGTTAACATGTAAATAACATTATGTTTAGAGATTATTTTATTTGCATGATTATATGAGGTTAACATGTGAATAATATCATGATTTAGAGTTTATTTTATTTACATGATTATATAAGGTTAACATATGAATATTATCATGATTCAAAGTTTATTTTATTTACAGGATTATATGAGGTTAACATGTGAATAATATCATGATTTAGAGATTATTTTATTTGCATGATTGTATGAGATTAACGTGTGAATATTATCATGATTTAAAGCTTATTTTATTTACATGATTATATGAGGTTAACATGTAAGTAATATTATGGTTTAGAGATTATTTTATTTACATGATTATATGAGGTTAACATGTGAATAATATCATGATTTAAAATTAATTTTATTTGCATGATTATATGAGGTTAACAGGTAAATAATATCATGATTATTTGCATGATTATATGAGGATAACATGTAAATAACATCTTAGTTGAGATTATGTTATTTCCTAGAAGGGTTTTGCTTATTATGGATTAAAAAAATAGTATTAAAATTTTATTATATTGGTGATGATTATGCATTATGACCTACAGTCTAGTATATTTTTTTATCTGATGATTATGCATTATAACCTCTTATTTAGTTGTGTTTTTGCATTTTGACCTAGGAGAAGGGTTAATTGTTGTATGCCCACCTTCTCTTTGGGAGTTCAACCTAGATTCATGTTGTATATGGTAGCCCTAAACCCTTGACCTCCATATTTGACTTGATTTGTGGAAAAACCAAACCCCAAGTGGAGAAAATAAAGAGAAAACCCCAAATCTCCATTATAGGCCAACTAAATTCAAAAACCAAGTATAATCGAACCATCATGGGGGTGTGAACGGTTCTTGGTGAAATTTCAGTTCATCTCGATCATTCCTGAGCTTATTTGGCCTCTCTGGTTTTGTCGCCGAAGACAGCCTAGGCGAGCCTAAGAGGTCGTCGAACCCCCTTCGGCGAGCCTAAGGATCGCCGAACCAAATTTGTGAATAAATAAGTTTACTTCCCATCTATCGAGACTCTTTTGGACCAAACCCCGAGGTGTCAAACTATTTGGCACACTTTTACACTTTTTGACATGCCGAAGGGTCACCGAGCACCCCGCCGAGCAGCTCCCTTGGTCCAATTTGAGGGATTCAAAGGGGAGCGCGTGTATCTTGACTAACCACACGTGTTTGGCCTATTTCCGGGACAAATAGACTTATCATGCAAAATTTGACCCCTCAACCTGGAAGTTGGATTTTCTAGGCTTTGCCGAGCAATAGAAGATTTCGGGAAAACAAGCGTGTATAGTCCTAAAACACTCCTATTAGCTTTATACCATCATATTACATGCGTTTGGATGCAAATGGTAGTTGTGATAAAATAATGACCTTCAATCGTGATGAAAAGGCATATTTGAGGTGTTTCTTGCATAATTCCTTTGAGAATGTGATTGACTTAGGTATCCTGATGCCTCGTGGACTTGTTTATGATGAATGGATTATGTTTTAAGGGTCTAAGATATTGATGTGGAGTTTGGTGTCTGTGTGCCCAACTGGCCCTTCCTCATTGCCTATGAGAATATATATTTGCCCTGTTTTCCTTATAGCATCATAAATATAGATTTACATGTTGCATGTGCACTTTGATTTACTTAGTAGAGTAGATTGTGGGACTGTGCTCATATGTTTGATGATTTGAATATATGCCTGTGAAACATTGTATGTTGCATTAATAAATAGATTTGAATATGGATGTTGCATATAGACCTTCTGGCTGTGATAGCCTAGTCTAATACCCCACATGATACCCTCGGGTTTAGACTAATACATGGGATATTTGACTTGATAGCCACTATAGTCCTATTAGAGGACCCTGTGATCGTACCCAAGCTGAGAGTGAACCTACATAGGGAGGCCTCTATAATCTTGAGGGATGATGGTTACCCAAGGATCCGCACGTTGGTGCAAGCTTGGAAGATGATAAACTATCCCAAGGATCCACACGTTGGTATAGGCTTGGGAGACAGTGAGACCATGTTATATTTTCTGTTCGATTTGTGAATATGTAAGATTCCCAGAATGAATTAACATGTGGATATGAGCTTTGGCCACGAGCCCGTGATAAAAAATAAGTGGGGGGGGATTGTGCCTCCTAGGTTGAAAGCCCTTAAAAATATGTTGTACACATAGAATAATCCTATCCCTTAGTCCGTTCAAACGGGGGATGATTTCTGCTGGAACATCCTAGGGGGCATTAAAGTTACTGGGACACCTCGGATAGAGATTGGGATCACGTGGGAACTTACGATATTTCACATTCTATACAGCGTTTGCATCCCACTTACATTTGCATATGTTTGTTGATATTAGTGTGAGAGCCTCGTGTATGAAACACTTGGCCTAATTTTCAGATAAATATATGCATATAGTTGTGGGGTTATTATCTATTGAGATATACTCTGTGAGAATGGGAGAGAACTTCAGATTGCATATATTTATAGTTAAACATCCACATTGTTCACCACTTGCACATATACTGCGTATTACACATTGAACACTTATCGCACATTTCTCATAATGTTGGAACATGAGTGAATACACTTCATTGAAGGTTTACTCGTTCTGGCTTCCAGCTTATGTGTGTTGTTTATATTTCAGGTTTAAGAGTGGGTAGCGTACTCTGGTAGAATCTTTGATATAGTCTAAGAGTAGACATTATATTCTTAGATTTGTTTTATTTCAGCTTAGGTGTTATTAGTTACTTATATCTTACTAGAACTGAATTTAACTTCCGCTTATGTTTTGACCATTGTTACCCACACTCATAGAAATACAGGGTGAAGACTGCTAATAAATCAGAAAACCTCAGAAATTGGGAATTTCTGGTTTGGTTCGTGACAAAATTAGAACTATGGCATATGGCATAGGAATATCCAATATCTCCTCAATGAGTCCGAGGACCTAGAGACTTTATCACATAGCCTAGTTTATCTTGATAAGGGAGTCACTGCCTAGCATCGTAGAGATATGGAGGCCTATCAAACTTGAGCCAAGATTGATCGTTGTGCATGGTTTACTATATCGAGTAGTATGCACAATGATCTTATTGGAGAATTCGAGCCCTATAAGGCTGCACTTGACATGTGGAACACACTGAAACTCGTGTTCGCTGGTACCTCGACTATTAGATTACATGCATTGACAATGAGATTTAGACCTACTAGATGACTCCCAGCATGAGCATAGTTGAGAGCATGAGCATAGTTGAGAATCTTAGGAAGATGTCGTCTATGATACGAGATTTGTAAGCCGTAGGGAATTACCTAATAGATGAGCAACAGATTCTCGTTGTTTTGAAATCCCTGCCTAACTCGTGGGAGCACATGAGACTCGTCATGATGCACATTGAAAACATTAAAACGTTCAACGATTTGTCGCATCATCTTGAGTTCGAGGTAGAGCATCAGACCGTAATGTCTAACAGCACTGCGATCTTAGCCGAACCGACGAAGCGCAAGACATCCAGGTCTAGGCGCAAGCGCAAGAGTAAGGCTCCCTAAGAGGGGGAAACAACTAAGAAAATGCCTAAAGCAAACAATAGTACCACACGCTCTAAAGAGGGAAGCACAGAGGAAAGAAAGTCATGTCCAAAAGTAGTATGCTATAGCTAGTAGAAATACTTAGAATAGTTTTTCCATTATTTTCAGTAGAGATTACGTTTCCATTTCTTTATAGTCGGTTGCATATGGTAGGCGATTATTTTTGATGGTCTGTTTAAACTTGATATTGATAATTCAAGTGATGCAAATTTGGTTTCTAATTTGACTTCCCATGATGATGATGATGTTATTATTTCTGATTCATTGAGATGGCATACTAGACTAGGCCACATAGGGATAAAGAGCATGAATCGATTGACTAAAGCAGGTCTACTAGGATCACTTGTTAAGGTTTAGTTACCCGTTTGTGAGCATTGTTTGGCCGGTAAGTCATATAGGAAACCATTTGGTAAGGCAGTGAGTGCAAAAGTTTCTTAAGAGCTAGTCCATTCTGAGATATGTGGACCAATCAATGTTAGGACCCACCACGGAGAGTCCTATTTAATCACATTCATCGATGATTACACACGATACGGTTATGTGTACTTGATTTCCCACAAGTCAGAAGCGTTAGATTGCTTTAGATGCTTTGTGGCGGAAGTCGAGAACCAATTGATCGACACATGAAGTGTCTTCGTACCAATAGAGGATGCAAGTATTTATCTGATATGTTTCAAGAGTTATGTGAAGAAAAGGGAATTTGTAGGTAATTGACTATCCCAGGCACACCTCAGTAGAATGGTGTAGTAGAGAGAAGGAACCGCACTTTGTTAGACATGGTGAGGTCGATGATGGTGCATGCATCCTTACCCATTAGCTTTTGGGAAGACGCACTCATGACTGTGGCCTACATCTTAAACTTGTCCCAATGAAGTCAGTTCCTAGCACACCATACCAGCTATGGTCAGGCAGAGTGCTTGACCTAACCCACATGAGGCCATGTTATGTTCATGTGCCTTCCCACCAAAGAGGGAAGCTAGATAAGAGAGCCGTTAAGTGCATCTTTGTGAGATACTCAGAGCACTCTAATGGCTGTCTTTTTCCGTGAACAAACCGACGGGGGACTAACACAGATTAAGTTTACGTGATGTGGATTTCATTGATGATGATTTCCCAAGCAGGAAGAGATCAATGATGAATTTGGAGCTCTTCAAGATGAATGAGTCAGATCTGTTGGGATCAGCGGAGATTACTCCATATCCAAAAACCATTGAGAATGATGGTTCTTAATAGGTTCCCACAGATTAATCTTCGGATGTTATGGATAGTGGGAGTGGATTACTGCCCAGTGGGAGTGTTCGAGAGGACACAGATTCCAACAATCCCATATGTAGGAGTAGTCGTGGACAAATTCCTCGTCGTCGTTTCACAATTGAGGGTGAGCCGTTCATGACTGCCACGCTTAATGATGATGAGCCTGGTTCATACCAGGAGGCCTTATCATCACTTGCCTTGCAGAAGTGGATAACTGCAAGACAAGATGAAATAAATTCCATGGAGAAGAACCAAGTCTGGGAACTTGTTAACCTTCCCCTAGATGCAAGAACATTAGAACAAGTAGGTTCTAAAGGTTAACCGTAAGGCAGATGGAAGTGTAGAGAGATACAAGGCCCGTCTTGTGGCAAAATGTTATACGTAGAGAGAGGGTATAGACTACAAAGAGACGTTCTCACCAATAGTGGATTTGCCTCCATTGGCCTCATTCTAGCTATTGTCGTACACCTTGATTTGGAACTCTACCAAATGGATGTCAAAACTACGTTTCTCAATGGAGAATTGGATGAGGAGATCTATATGGATCATCCAGAGGGTTTCGTAGCCAAGGGGAATGAGTGCAGAGTTTGTAGACTCAAATGCTCATACGGCTTGAAACAGTCATCCAGGCAGTGGTATCTTTAATTCCATCAAGTCATTATAGAGTTTGGCTTCATGATGATCGAGGACGACCATTGTTTATATGTTAGAAATCATGGTAGGAGATTTGTTATCTTGACGATGTATGTTGATGACATTTTGATAGCGGGGAATGACTAGGAGATGAATGTCGCTACCAAAGAGTGGCTTTCCTTCAATTTTGAAATGAAGGATATGGGTGAGGCAGATTATGTGCTAGGTGTTAAGATTCACAGGAATCGTGCTAAGAGGCTTCTGTGTTTGTCCCAGGAGACTTACATAAAGAAGGTATTTGAGCGCTTCAGAATGCACGATGCTAAACTCATTGACAATTCTGTTAAGAAGGGTGCCTCATTCCATCTTGGTCTTTGTCTAGAGACAAAGAAAGATAATGAACATATGGCTAGTGTTCCCCATGATAGTGCTATAGGTAGTCTGATGTATGCTATGATGTTTACTCGACCTGATATTCCGTTTCGTGGTTGGCTTTGTCAGTCGTTACCAGAGTATCCCAGGGCAAACTTATTAGTAAGCAGTGAAACTGTACTCTTAGATACCTACATGGGATAGCAGATTACATGTTTTGCTTCCAGTGAGCAGATTTGCAGCTATGAGGCTACTGTGATGCAAACTAAGCAGGTGATATAGACCGTCGTGAGTCGACGTCAGGATACACATTCTTGCAAGATGGCTTGACCATCTCTTAGAGTAGCAAGAAGTAAGTCTGAGTTGCGCTGTCCACTATGCAGTCAAAGTACATGGCTTGTTGTGTAGCCGTCCTTAAGGCCGTATGGTTGAGGCGATTCTTACAGGAACTTGGAGTCTTCAGAGCTGGCGTTGGGCCGATTACCATCTAAAGTGATAGCATGGCATCATTGGCCTGCGTCAAGGACCCCAAATAACATGGCAGGACGAAGTACATCAACATTCACTATCATTACATCAGAAATAGAGTTGCACATGGAAACATGTCCCTTACACATATCCTTACTCAGCATATGGTAACTAATCTTATGACTAAATGTATAGCTAGACAAGCTTTTCAGGTTCATGTCTGAGAGATGGGATTACGTAGTTTTGTGATTTATGTTAGGTGGTACAGTCTTATTTACTTTTGTTATGTAGACATCTCATATTACTTTATATTTCATGCGTGAGTATTTAATAGAGTTTATCTTCTCATGAGGCATGAGATGGTGTATTATATGTCCACATTACACACACATTATATCCATTTTATGAGGATGTGGATACCATATGTCACCAGGTTAGTGGTTGGCTTCTCACACAGCGACCAACCTTGGTGCATGAATTGTGAGCAGGACAAGACGTAAAGAGGACTTATGCCGTCGGGGACATTTAGCGGACTCTATAGAGTTATATGTCTCCCTGGAAGAGCCAGGATGAGATTCCTTAGGGAATTGTATATTGCCTGATTAGAACTGGATGTGAGACCTTAATCAAGGCGCTTGAGAGTTGTTACTTGGATTAAGGTGCTCAAGTTAGGCGCATAGATTGCGGCTAGACTAAGATCCGTACAGTTTTGGAGGTTGACATACCCTTGGCTAGGCCCAGGGTTCTACCGTAGAATGTGTTGCATACCATTTGTGCTATTAGCGACGTTTTTCCTTTGAGAGCAAGATAATGGATCCCTATTTCCTTGTTGTATGAGATTAGGATGATCCTAGCGTGGATCAACTTATACCCTTACTACCTTTGATCATGTCGTGAGGTTAGATCTAACGATCGCTACTCTAGCTTAATTTCCTATGGCCAATCACATATGGTCTAATGGGTGATTGTCTGGAAAAACAGTTAGGTCGAAGCTAAATGGCATGAGGCTAAGGGAAGACTATTTGGCATCAAATTTATAGAGAGACAATTCATAGAGATATGTGCTCATGTTTTAAAATTATCATTTGATGTTTCACATCTTTTACCTATATGTATCCGATATATATGTAGCCTATATGAATTATTTTAAATGAGAACATTAACATGAATCTTATGGTTGAGTATAGAACCTGAGCTTGTGCTCACGAGGGATTATAAATACTCAATCTAATGTGACCAAATGAGTCTGGGGCATAGGCGAGACTTTTCAGAGTGTATCTCCATTTCAGTTTTATGGAATTTGATATGGTGTCGCTCTCCTGTTACTTTGTACTCGTCGGTCGCACGCTCAACTACCTGTATGATTAGCATCAATGATAGGAAGATAAGATGTACATGAGTGAGAAGCACATTTCGTGCCCAGTATGGACGAGTGGGAGATGTTGGATTTTAGAGATGGGTCGTCCCGGTTGACCCGACCCGTTTGAGTCGACCCGGGGTCCCTACTTAATGGGACGTCCATACTTGATTAGAAGTGTGGATGTGGATAACTCTTTCTTAAAGAGATTAAGAGATAGACTCCTAGATGGAATCAAATTGAGTCTTCTATAAGTATAAGATTCCTCCTCCCTACCCATAGATCACTATTCACATTTTTGGGTGTAAGCCCCAGAGAACTATCTCCTCTCTTCATCTCTTCTTCTTACAAAGACCTAGATTTGGTATTGGGGTTCCATATAAAGCCCTAAGTCAATTGAGTGTGGGTTGATTGTATGTGGTTCTAGTAATCACATATTCCGACGTGTCATGTTATCCGGTTCGATAAAGATCTTCCACTGCAGATTCGGGTTCGTGTGCATTGTGGTACGTGATCCAGATCATTTACAACCTTCATATTTCTTCCCATTCCATTTAGTTGGAATTAGCCATTCATCTTTCTAGTTGAGGTTGATTCTTAAATCCATTAGCTAGGGAGCCTTATATAGGTTAGATTCTTCTTTACTTAATTAGTAGGCATAAAGGAGTCCTCCCATCCTTTGGGAAGTTGGTAGGACATCCCCTTCAAAAGAGGGTTAGGGAGGGTCTTGGGATTGAACCCGCGTCTCCCTATGGGGGAGTGGTTGAGTGACCACCAACGCATATATACCAAAAAAAAAAACACAGGGAATCTTTGTTTAAGATTGAGATTCTTTTATTTCCAATTAATCATAACTCTATTCTTGAATGCATTTGGTTTTTAGAATGGCAGATCATTCAAGAGAATGCACTTATGCCCACTTGTCTTTGATTCATTATTAGATTTGAGAAGCAAAATCAAGATCCGTGAAATAAAATATCTTGATAAAGTGATCAAATGGAAAACCAAAAGAGAAATATGACAATGAATTTTGCAATTTCAAATATCTATAAGCTGTGTATTACATGAATAGGATGCCTTTTCTACTTCCAGTTCATTCCCTTATTATTATCTCAAAACTTACTAATTAACCAAACACCCAATCTCTAATGGTCTAAGTCACAAAAGAAAACTATAGCAAAGGTTTACATATATATAGGTATGCAGAAACTAACTGTGGAATCCATCACTATCTCCCCTTGATATATTTCACCCATTAATCATTGTACATTTTCTACGTATTTCGCCTTCATTACCAGTCTTCACTCCAATGCTTGTAAGCTTCAAAAATGACTCTCCCCATTTCTGAAAGAAACTCTCTTGATTAGTAGAGAACTCCTCTACTCTCCCCTTTGTTCTTCCATCACTAAACAATACTGAATCTGATTGAAAGAGCCCCTTATGAGCTTTGAGATTCCGATAATACTGGCTATCGAACAAAAACGATGTTTCAGGATCATTGTTTACAGTTATGGATGTGCTTGCACCTGCAGGGCACCTCTTTGTCAATTCAGCTGCATAGTTTCCGTCCAAAGATGTGTCAGTGAGTGTTAACTGCCCTTTTGAATCCTCGTGAAACCGATCACTGAATGCACCACAATGTGATGATCCTATGGTGTGAGCTCCTGCAAAAATGGAAGAATTTATGAAGTGGGCTATTGATCAATGGCATAATAGACTACCTGCGGTCTCTTAGAAATTAGTAACTTGGAAAATTGTGCTGAGTCTTTGTGTTGTTATGTGGAGACTGATGATCCAGCCGTCAACTCCGCCGGTAGCCTGAATTTTTTGGGGGTTTATGGGGTATAATATATAGTAATTTCACTTTCTATTATGTTTAGCCCTAACTATAGGGTATTTTTCATACTTTTCGTGACTGCTCTTCTGTAATATTTTTTTCTAAGCTTTGGAGAATAATAGTAAAATCTGTCATCTAATGTGTATTCGTGAGCATAGGCACTAATTGTCAAATCATATAAATATGTGCCTTTGTGTGTTTGATTTCTTCTTCATCTCGTTTCATCTTTCTTACACTTTGATCAGTGGGAAATTTGGACACTGGCCCTATTAAACTCAGAAAAAATTACACAAATTGGCCAATTCAATTGGGAATCTTCAAAATTTTACATCTAATTTGATTGTATACTTCCTATTTAGTACTGGGGCCAGTTTCGAAATTTCATAACAGAGATTGACTCGGTGGTGACTCGTTCCGAGTTATTAACTCAGATCTGCAGACTTCCTATCAGCCGATCTATCCGAGTTATAAGACAGTGAAATGGATTGAAGAACATAAAATTAGTGATGGGTTACTGTAATAATTTTTGTCTATGTTTCTGTTTACCTGAAAGAATAACAAGGTCATCTAGAGACAATCCTTTAGAGGAGAAAAGCTTAACCATCTCATCCAGAGTAAAACTTGTGTCCACCATGTTAGGTCTCACATTGGAAGCCGACGACACCGTCCCGTCTCTCCGACCCATCGGAATCTGAAACGCCGGTCCACCGGCCTGTTTCAAATAATAAAACATTAGAAATTCCTCATATATGTCAGTTTCTTCATTGGTTTCCAAACAGTATTCTTTCATTAAGATATCTTAAGTACTTGTAGAGGATCTTACAACTTCAACAGCATCTCTAGCAGCTATAGCAAGTATGTCAGCACAAGAAACAATTCCTGGACAGAAGATTTCAATCAATCTTTTTGCCGACTCCAACATAGAGAATCCTCCAAGTGATGTGTTGGCTGGATCACTTCTCTCAGTCCCATTTCCTACTAAGAGCACAGATCCATCACAACCCTATAGACACAGTTACAGAGTTACAAGAGATAAAGACTATATGGGGATGTGGGTTTTGGAGTATATTGAAGCTGCTTCACTCACCTCCACCATGCAGTCATGGAATAATAAGCGAAGGAGCTTTCCGGGGAGTGTTGGATCGAAGGTTGAAGCCGAAGTCACTGTGTTCTTCACTATAAGTTCTGCTGATGGGCATGAAGCTACGTAGAAGTTGAAGGAGAGGCTGGGAGATGAAGACGAGACGGTGAAGGGAGAAGTCATCAAGAGAGTTAGTATAAGAATGTTGTAGAGAAGAACTACAGGAGTCAAGGTTATAAGTTTTGGATCCATAGAGAAAGATGAAGACATTAGGGATCATATGAACAGAAAGAGTAGTGTGAAGTGCTTAAACCTCTTACTCCATATTGAACAAATCTGTGTGTGTGTGAGAGAGAGAGAGAGTTATTACTTGTTACCCATCTCTCTTTTTTTTTTTTTTGTTGATTACCCATTTCTCTCTTAAAAGCTACATTTATTTGGTTTGGTTTTGTCAGGAGGTGGATGAGTTATTCATACACCAGCAATAAAAATTGAAGAAGAGACCCCTTGGAGACATGAAAACGCATTTAAGTTGTTTTTGAGGAACTGTAAAAGCAGTTTGAATTTGAAGCCGATGTGTGAGTATAGAAAAGAAGAAATAATAGGGTAGGTAGGTAGGGGGTTGTCTTTTCACCTTTTCAAAATCCCGGGGGGGTGGGGG
>JAUPMG010000003.1:6578173-6589605 GCA_031762675.1 Pachysandra terminalis
TCTTCTAATTCCAATCCCAGTTGCAACCCTTCTTCTCTCTTTCTTTTCCTTTCTCTCCAAAGCTACAAATCCCTAACTCTCTCTACCGTCCAATTTTGTTGTGCACGATCCCCTCCTAGAAGCCCTCTTTCAATGTTTTTCCAACTTCCTTCTATTCCTACTCCTTGTCCAATTACAAACCTTCTAATCCTATTCTAACCAATCTCAATTCTTTCTAATCCCAATCCAACTCTAATTTAAAAAATCCCCTCTTCTATTCTAATTAATCTTAAATCCCTTTGAAATTAACAAGCTAGCCTTACCTTCTAATCCCATTGAAATTAACAAGCTAGCCTTACTTCTAATTAATGCTTCATACAACTATTCCTAATTCCAGGAAATTTAAACTTAATTAATTACACTACACTCCCCCAAACTATTATTAATATCAAATTGACCCCAATTCTACATTTAATTACATTAATCCCAATGCTCTATTTATCTTAAGAAATTATATTATTTTCTAGATCTGGGTTTCTACATATGTACATGTAAAACATGTGATTTTTATATGGTACAGGGATACCGTTAAATTTATTGGGCTACCCATGAGCTAGTCATAGGGTACATTATTTGCTACACAAAAAGCATAGAGAAATTGTTTCCCATAGGATATCAACTTTCTAAATCTAATGTCTTTCTTGTGCGAAACTTCAAAATAATAGAAAGTTTGGCAAATGATATTATACATGCTCACTATAGTTAAATCAAGCAGTCGCTACAAATCAATCATAGGGTTTTTGCCAGCAATCCAAAACCGCTGGCAAACGTCTCCAGACCGCCGACAAAGGAATTGACGACAGGCATGGGGACCTCCGTGCTATGCTTGGCCGGGGAAAGCATTCTCGGCAGACGGGACGACGGTTTAATTGGAACATCGACAATTAGAGGAATATCGTCGGCGGTCAGAAACCGCTGTTAAAAAGACCTTTTGGCGGCGGGCCAGACCGCCGAGGAATATGACATTAACGGTAGTTTTTGAGACTGCCGTTAATTATAAAACAATCTCTGACGATTGTTTTCATAGTCAATTGTCCTTATAAGGGAGAGTTGTCATAAAATCTCTCAAGGTTCTAAGTCAAGCAATCAACTTGAGTAACCTCGACTTGAACCCAAAGAAATCAGATATAAATATGTTTCCTTCGAATTTACCTTTAAGGTAAAGTGCAATAATAGGTCCCACACAGTCTGTTAAAAACTTTACCCGAAGGTATTCCTTGGGTATAAATTAATATGCATTCCTTCAAAGTTAGTAAGCTTTTAATCAAGTCCTTTGTGGGTGACAGACCCATAACTTGTCTTTTGAAATGGGACAAAAACCCTTTGATCAAGTCCTTTGAGGGTGACTAACCCTCAAGTCTTTTGAGGGTAACCAACCCTTAGACGATTTGACCCTCTCGTAGTGGTTAGTCTAACGAATTGACCATCTCAGGGTGGTTAGTCCCTGTTAGATGAATAGTGACCATTCTATCATTTCAAAATGTTACTTACTGAAGAAGTAACTCTTACAAAATAAGAATGTTGGAGATTTTGATCAGGCCGAAGGATCATTATGGTATGACGCGGTCAATAAAATGGTGGATGCCATTTGGAGTCTACACGTGTAAATTAATTTGGGAGCAGTTGTATTACTTTTAAAGTGATTCAAAGCAACATGTTACATCTTATAATCGAATTGTCCTTCGTTAAGATTATGACATGTGTCCAACGTGATTAATCGGACCACTTCACCATTAACCCCATGAATTTTTTATGCAGAACCATTTTTGTTGCATAGAGAGTACAGAGAAATTGTTGCACAAAAGATTCAACTCCTGAATCTAACGTCTTTCTTGTGCAAAACTTTACAATAATAGAAATTTTGACAAATAATATTATACAGGATAAAATCTATTACATGTATATTATTATTAGGGCATATATGCTCAAAATATTATCCATATGGCCTATATGACACAAGGTTTTTATTCTCGGGATCCTGGATCGGACCGGTCCGGGCCGATCCCAATCCGGAACACCAATTCGGTACTGGATCTTCCGATCCAACTTTTGGATCTTCCTTTGAAAAAAAAGATTGAATCAGTCCGGATCGACCGATCCGTATCGGTCTCGGTTGGATCGGTCCGATCCAAAGCCAATTGAAAAAAAAAATTCAATTGGTTGGATCGGTCCAATCCAGTCATTGGATCGAATCAGATCGGCTGATCCGTATCGATATTGGTTGGATCTGTTCGATCCAAAGCCACTTGATACAATAGTTGTATCGTGAGTTGGGAGCGGACCAGTTTGGGCCAATCTCAATCCGGATCGACCGATCCGATTCGATTCAGACCGATCCTTGAAACCATGATATGACAAGGTCCTTTACCATGTGGGTGGTCTGGATTAGTAACACTATTCCTCCACAAGTAAAAAAGAAAAAAAAAACATTTTTGACGAGGCAGAGTAGAATAAAATGTAATTCTGTTTTGGTTTCAGAATTCTAGCACTTGAAGTTTTGTGTGGTCAGGAGTTAAGCAACCACCTCACTCAAACCCCCCACCCCCCGCAGCGCTCTTAATGGCTCCAATTCATCTATTCTTAATCACTTCTTAAATAAAAGATGGCTCTATTAGGACCTTTTCTCTCTGATCCTTCCCTCAAGAAAACAACCCCCTTTTCATATTTTCACTACACCCGGACCAGTACTGCAAGAACAATAATAACAAGAAGAAGAAGACCAAGAACAGTCGTTTCTGTTATAAAACCATTCACATCTTCTCATAATGATCTGGGTCTGAAGCCAAAATTGAAACAGGGTAGTAGGAAATGGAGACAGTGTTCTGCGGTTACAGAGATTGAAGGAGGAGTGTATGTTGATGGAAAAGGCAGTGGAGGAGAATCAGGAGAAGCTGACAATGTTCTTCTAGAGGAAGAGAAGGGAGAAAGAATCGTTGCGGATTATGACTGGAGAGAGGAGTGGTATCCACTCTATCTTACCCAGAATGTCCCAGATGATGCTCCTTTGGGTTTGACTGTCTTTGATAAGCAGATTGTGTTGTATCGAGATGGAGAAGGTGTCCTTCGATGCCATGAAGATCGGTGCGCTCACAGGTATTTAACTCAGATTCTGGGGTTTTCATGATTTGGGTCCTGTTGGGTTTGTTTGTTTCTTCAACGAATGATAAAATGGGTTGCTGGTGCTTGAATGCTTCTGATGGAATTTTGATCAGAAATGGGGAATCACTAACTTTTCAACAAATTCATGATATGGGTGTTTGATTAATTGTACTTTGAAGTAGAAATTGATACTTCACTCTAGCTATGAGAATTTGAATGATTTTTGGAATCTGTTTGAGCACATAGAAGTGGTATAATATATTATGAGCATTGATTTAACAAACATTTTAGGACATTATTTTTCTAAATCCAGTATTATTGACTAGGAAAGACAGAACTTATCAGCTTATTACTTAGAAGAGCCATTGGAATTAGTCTTTTTTCATATTTGTATGGGAAACAGGGAACTTATCTGCATAAAACAGGTGCATCCTGAGCTGTTGTGGCCTATATGTTTCTCTTTCTGAACTATTTTGTTAGAAGAAATGTAAACTTCAATTGTGAGCTTAAACATCAGAAAGCAAAACAATTTAATGGAAAAGAAGAGGAAACATAAAAACTTCAATCCTGAGGTCATTAGTTCTCTCATATGTATAGTGTTAAGGATCGGCTGATCCCAGTCTGGATCAGCTCGGGACGAATCACGATCCCAAGCCAATCCCAAAATATGCTGATGTTTTCTGACTCGGTCTGAAATCAAGTCAGATCGTCCGATCCAGACTATCTGACTCGGTTTCGGACAAGTCATATCGGACAATCCAATACGTCCGATCTGAGTCAAATATTTTATGATTTTTTTAGAAAAAAAAATTTAATAAATAAAATGGACCACGTTCGGATCGGCTGATCCCTGATCCGATACCAAGTTTAAACACTATGCTCATATGGAGCACCCATATATCCTTACATATTAGTTTTCTGGGCTTACACAATTTAAATTAAAATTCTTCCCTTCTGAATTGAAAGTCTACACATGGAAAATTATATGACAGGACTCTGTCATTACATATTATTTCCCTTTTGTCGATCAGTTTTCCACATCTTCCATTAGTTTACACATTGACATAAAAGCTTTTGAAGTTTTAACTTCATGATCCTGGAATCCTTGATTGCGATTCTAAATTAATTCAGGTTAGCAAAACTTTCCGAGGGGCAGTTGATTGATGGAAGACTCGAATGCCTCTACCACGGTTGGCAATATGAAGGTGATGGAAAATGTGTGAAGATACCTCAGGTCTGTCTCAAGTCACCTTGTTCACATTTCTTGTTTTATTCATGTATACCTGTTCTATGTTGATGAACTTCTGTACAATGTCTCTGCAGCTTCCTTCTGGAGCAAAGATTCCTCAATCAGCTTGCGTGAAAACATATGAAGTGAGGGACTCTCAAGGAGTTATATGGGTATGGATGTCAGACAAGACACCTCCAAACCCTGCTAAACTGCCATGGTTCGAAAACTTTGCTAGACCGGGGTTCCGAGATGTCTCCACCGTCCATGAGCTCCCTTACGATCACTCAATACTACTCGAGAACCTCATGGATCCAGCCCATGTCCCAATTTCGCATGATCGAACAGATTGGACTGCAAAGAGGGAAGATGCTCAACCATTAAAATTCAAGGTAACTGAAAGGACCGATCGAGGATTTGCAGGTCTATGGGGTAGGGAGAAGGATCAACCCTTGCTAAATGTCCTACACTTTGAAGCACCGTGTGTTCTTCAGAATAACCGAGAAATTGTTGACAAAGACGGGACAAAGCACTACTTCTCAGGTCTCTTCCTATGTCGACCTGCAGGGCAAGGGAAGTCTATGCTCATTGTAAGATTCGGAAACACTCGAAGATCTCTCCTGTTACAACTTTTACCGAAATGGTACTTCCACCAGAATGCAAGTAAAGTTTTCGAGCAAGATATGGGATTCCTTTCTTCCCAAAATGAAGTTCTAATGAAAGAAAAGGTTCCCACAATGAAGCTGTACATTAACCTAAAATCTTCTGACACTTGGGTAGCTGAGTATAGGAAGTGGATGGATAAAGTTGGGCATGGAATGCCTTATTATTTCGGCCACAGTACAGTCAGTCTGCCTGAAGCGCCTGCCGTAGTGGAACATGCACCGGCGGGACTTGTTGCTGGAATTTCAGCTTCATTGCCAGCCAAGGGGGGACTGGGAACAATGCATGCTCCGAATCCAGCCAATCGATATTTCCGTCATGTGATCCATTGTAAGGAATGTGTTAGTGCTGTTAAAGCTTTCCAAGCATGGAAGAATGCCCTATTCATCATGGCTCTTGCATCAACTGCATTGGCCATTCTAGTGTCTGGAAGACAGTGGAAAGCGCTTCTTTTAGTTTCGACGACACTCTTACTGGGTGGAGCATATGCATGCTCTAGTGCAATCGCAATGAACACGACCAACTTCATTAGGACACACAGGAGATTATGAGCAGCAGACAAAAGAAAGGGAACATTCCTACTTTATATATGTATGTTTCAGGTGTGATTCAAATCAGACATCTACTGTATGCATTGGTACTGTCTCTCTTTACAAGGTTTAGATATTGTATAAGTGTATAGAACCTCCCTCTCAAAACTATAGGTTTGAACATATTTCTTTCTTTTAGTGAGCAGATGAGCCATGGATTTGAAATTGGAGATGAGCAGATTGTTTCCGCCTGACGATTATTAGATCAAGTTAAAAGGATTAGGCAACCTGAGGCAGTCAATTAACAGAAAAGAATTGTTGTGGCTGTTGGAGGAGGTTTTGTGGAGCTCAGCGGTCACTGATTTACACACCCTCTCACTGGCCGCTGAAGCTTAAGATTTTGGGTCGGCTAGACTGTTGATACCAGAGGTGCTGCATGACTGCATTCTCTCTTTAAGATGCAATGCTATGGTTGTAAAATAGTTGGAACTCGGCTAAAGTTCATCGTTAAACTATTCTAATGATCCAGAGCGTTTGGAAAGTTTACTGTTAGCGTTAGTTTACTAGGTTCATGGATCAAATCATTGGCCAAAGTTCGGCCAGAGATTTTTTCCTTATATATATAATCCCACATACTGTGACAAGGTAACCCCCGAATATATGACCCCCCACCCACTAGAACCATATATCAGGTAAGCCCGGATACTTGAACCTGGGACCTCTAGTTCTTGAGCTGGAGAGCCTATCAATTGAGCTAATCCGTGTGGGTTGATTTGTTCTTTATATTAGTTGCACTGTCACGACTTGGGACATATGGACTTATTTTGCCAATTCCCGATTCGCGAATATCGTGTACAACCACACAGTTCATAATTAATTAAAAACCAATCATGTTTGTAATAGTTTTATCAGAGTAGCCTATATCGGAAGCAATTAAAGCAAACTATACATTAACTTAAAGCTTAATGTACACATATACATACAGGGTAAACAAAGGAGTTATTACATACACTATATAATATGTTCTCTACAACTCTCTCTCTCTCTCTCTCTCTCTCTCTCTCTCTCTCTCTCTCACTCACAACAAACAAGTGTGATCGTCCACTTTAAGATCTCCACATCTAGCTGGCTTTCTAGCTGCCCCCCTTCTGTGTCAGACTCTGAAAATTTTAGAAAACATTTTAATGAGAATAAATTCCTGGTGAAAATAAAATTATACGAGAAATCATGCTCTTTGAAACAACAGTTATGAACCACAATTATAAACGTAACAGAAATAGAAATAAACAATATGATATATGAAGCATCCCAATAACCATGCATTCTAACTGAAATGTAAATAAAATAACTGGAACACATATATAGATGTTCAGATTGGCACGGACACCTTGGTGTCATCCCATAGTAGCTGGCTAGGGCACAACTCACCGGCACAAGGATCACGGTAAATTCAACTTACTATAGAAAATTAAATATACAGAATTCACTCTCATGCCATGATCGGACCAGGGCTCATGATCATCAATAGAGACTGAACAAAATCCACATTGATCAAATGGAATAAAACAATCACTTGCAAGGACTCCAGAATGTCACTCGTCAACTGACATCCAAAGAAAACATCATAAACTCATTATTCATTTTACAGATACAAAACATGGATGTAGTAGCCACACATTGGCCTACACCCACATATCGGCACAAGGCCCAGACCATATTGCTCCACATAGCACACATCTCATATGTATGTAAATCATGCACATAAAATCCAAATAAAAATGCTTTTCATATTTAAAACATGTATTTACTCTTATATCATGTTTTAATACTTATAGATAGTATAATGAGACCATCAAACCTGAGAAAACATAATTTTGTAGAAATGCCGAAGGTAGCTTCAATCAACCGAGGGGCTCCCTCGGTTAACCGAACGTGACAGAAACTTAGAAATATAGTTTTTACATTAAATTTCAAATTTGAACTTCAAAACAGAATTATAATGTTTAGGGCAAACATCAATTCTGAACTTCAAAACAAGATCATAGTTTTTAGGGTAAGCTTCAAATCTAAACTTCAAAACAAAAGTACAATACTTTTATTGTAAACTTCAAATCTTAACTTCATAACAAAATCACAATATTTGTACAGCAACTTCAAATCTGAACTAAAAAAAGTAAAAGATATAATTGCAACTAATCCAAGTATAAAAATATATTCTATATCCTATTAATTTTATTTTCTCAAATCAAAAACTATATAGTTAGTATTATTACTTATAGATGTAAGCTAAAATCCTATCTTAGATTTCCTTCATCATCTTCTTTTTCTTCTTCTTCTTGTTCTGTAGTTTCTCTCATCTCTAATCAGTTTCTACCACTATTAGAATTAATAAACTTAAGTATTTTTATACCTATTCACTTAATAATTTAATTAGTCCTATTAATTATACTAATTAGATAATTAGGTGTAATTTTTCTTAATTTATTTAACCTAGATTATATTAATTAATTTGAGTTACTCTCTAATTAAACATTATTAACGCATGTCCCCATTTTATCACCTTCAATGCCACATGTCATCGTTTAGGTCTACACACCTTTTGACTCACATTAGATGGTGTTTATGAAATTTTCAAATTAAAAGTTTAACCCTCCGTTATCATTTAATTACAAGTATGCCATTTCATTTCTTTCCTTCAGTTATCGTATAGCTTTTTTTCTTTTTGGTCAAGAGACTTCAATATTAAATCAAAAGCAAGTTCAAGTTACATAATAGGATACAATTCCGGGCGTGGTGCATCTCAGTAGATCTTCATTTAGTACTTTACCCAGAAAATTAGGAGGGGTTGAGATCCAACAACAGGAGTAATGCGTAATTAGACTTAAGAATTATGTCCCAGTTACCGTATAGCTTACCTCTAGGTTCGTAATGCATTCTCACCAATCACATGTGCTCTTCATCATGCTTATTGCGTAATTAGACTTAAGAATTACATGATAAAAAAATAAGTTTAATTATTTAATTACTAATCATATATACACATTTATATGCATACTTGTATATAAATTTAGGTACATCCATCATCTATATTACCATTAGTGTTGAAATTGGTTACTATATATTCACTAGGCAAATATTACATTACACATGTAATTATTAAGTTAATTATAATTACCATTTAATTAAATTTTAACTCATTACAATCTCCCCTCAAAATAATTTCGTCCTCGAAATTAAAATCATACCTTATTATGCAAACATGTGAGGATATTTCTCTTGCATTTCAGCTTCTCTTTCCCAAGTGCACTCCTCAAATGAATGGTATTGCCATAATACTTTGACTAGAGAAATGACTTTCGTTCTCAGCACTTGCACTTTTCCATCCAAAGTCTTCACAAGCTGTTCTGTATAGGATAGATCTTCCTGTATCTTAATCGTTTCAAAGTTGATCACATGTTGTTCATCGGGTTCATACGTCCTCAACATGGATACATGAAATACATTGTGAATATTTTATAGTTGAGGAGGTAATGCCACTCTGTAGGCTACATCACCAATTATTTTCAATATTTCAAATGCCCAGATGAATCTAGGAGTTAGTTTTCCTTTCTTTCCAAACCTTAGAACACTCTTCGATGGTGAAACTTTCAAAAAAACATGATCTTCTATTTGAAATTCCAGAGGTCTCCTTCTAATATCTGCATACCTCTTCTGTTTATTCTGAGCCCTTTGTTGATTCTGACTGATTATTTTGACCTTATCAATTGATTCTTGGACTAATTCCGGTCCAAGTAACTTTTTTTCACCCACTTCATCCCAGCAGATTGAAGATCTGCACCTTCTACCATACAAGGCTTTATAAGGTGCCATTTGAATACGTGACTGGAAGCTATTATATCAAACTCGACAAGTGGTAAGTATTCATCCCAGCTTCCAATAAGATCGATTGCACACGCTCCGATCATGTCCTCTAAGATCTGAATAAGTCTTTCCAATTGTCCATCAATCTGTGGGTGGAAATTAGTACTGAAATCCAGGTAAGTTCCCAAGGTGGTTTGTAAACTCTGTTAGAATCGGGAAGTAAAACGAGGTTCTCAATCAGACACAATGGAGACCAGAATGCCATGTAACCTTACAATTTCCTTTATATACAACCTTGCCAAGGTCTCTAGTGAATAAGTCATCTTGATTGGAAGGAAATGGGATGCCTTAGTTTGTTGATCCACGATTACCCAAACAACATTATGGTTATTTCTCGTTCTAGGTAATCCTGATACAAAGTCCATGGTGATATTTTCCCACTTCTATTCAGGAATGGGCAAGGATTGCAATAGACGTGCCGGTCTTTGGTGCTCAGCTTTTCTCTTGCTGGCATACTAAACATCTAGAAACAAACTGGGTGTTTTTCTTTTTCATGTTGTTCCACCACCAATAATGACCCTTCAAATTCTGGTGCATCTTGGCATTTCCAGGATGTACTGTATACTTCGTATGATGTGCCTCCTTTAGAATTTCTCTTTTTTAATTCAGGATCTTGTGGAGAACACACTCTACGTCTAAATCTCAAGTTGTCATCGTTCTTAACTTCATCTAGATATTTCCCTTCTTTCAACCCATTCATAATCTTTATCAATTCAGGATCACTTGGCTGAGCTTCTCTGGTTTTCTTAATTAGTACTGGCTGAATAATAATACTGGCTATCAATACTCAATATTTTCCTAATTGAAATGCAGGTCTTATATCCTTGATTTTTTCAATCATTCTCCACTGATTAATCAAATGTGCCAGATATCTCGATGATTTTCGACTCAAGGCATTAGCTACTACATTAGCCTTGCCTGGCTGATATTGGATAGTGCACTTGTAATCTTTTAACAAATCTATCCATCTCCTTTGTCTCGTATTCAATTCTTTTTTAGAGAACAAATATTTGAGACTCTTGTGATCTGTATAGATCTCAAATGTTTCCTCAAACAGATAATGCCTCCATATTTTTAAGGCAAATACGATTGCTGCCAATTCCGAATCATGAGTTGGATAGTTCTGCTCATGCACTTTTAGTTGACGTGAAGCATACCACAACCTTCCCATGCTACATGAGCACACAACCCAAACCTCTATATGAAGCATCATTGTATATTACCATTCCTCCACTAGAATCTGGAAGGGTTAGTACTGGGGCTGAGGTTAACCGCTTCTTCAGTACATGAAAGCTTTGCTCACACTCCTCAATCCATTCAAACTTGAAGTCCTTTTGTGTAAACTGTGCTATACTAGAATTGTTTTGTACAAATCTTTGATAGTAACCAGCCAAACCCAGAAAACTTCTTATTTTTGTGACATTGGTCGGTCTACTCCAGTTAGTTACCGCATCAATGTTACTAAGATTCACTGAGATACCTTCCTCAGAAATCACGTGCCCTAGGAAAGCAACTTGTTCTAGAAAAAATTCACACTTGGACAATTTCTTCTCCCTTAGTGTCACGCCCCAAATTCGAGATATAGGATCTCGAGGATTCCAAGGGAATAACCTTCGGATCCACCACGTGGATGCCAACCACATATTTAACCACATCCTGGTTAATCAGAGTCTAAAAAATAATGAATAGCGGAAGTCTCAATAAAAACCAAACATATAGCTCGACTCAAGTTTATCAAGCTATAAACCCACTGTGTGAAATAAACCATAATCTGTTACAACTCATGCTCACCAGGGGTCAAACCAAATTAATCAAAACTAAAATAAAGTAGTGTCTAAATCCAAATACATCTCCTCTCCAGCCAGCCAGGTCAGACGAACTGAATACCTGTAGAGTTAAGGGTCAGCCGAAGCCTAGTAGAGAAAGCCAACGAAATTACAGCAATTACTTTC
>JAUPMG010000003.1:6589705-6606381 GCA_031762675.1 Pachysandra terminalis
AATCAAGCCTAATAGAATGATTGGCCATTAGTTTTATTAGGATTGAACCCAAAGTGTTCCTATTTTCTGTGATTATACGAATACTAATTATGCAATAATGCCTAATGACATGATGAGTATAATAGGATTTCATAGGCCATGCCTAAGGAAGATGGGTTGTACTACAAGTAGATTAGTTAGTGTAGGTAGACAATTTGTGCCAATCGAAGATGGGTTATAGTTATCCCATATGATAATGTAATTTTTGCCTAAGAATTTGATAACTTATGCCTAGAGAAATGGACAGATAGGCTATGCTTATTCTTAGCATAATACTCTTTTGGGATGCTATGTGTACTTGTAGCCACACAAATCTGTTTTCAGACAGTGAATTAATGCCTAGGAATTTATGAGATTGCCATAATAAAAAAGGTTAGAGGGATCATCAATACTCTGCTATTTTTCCTAATTGATTAATTCCCTTTAATTTAGTTTAAATTGATTTTTTAGATTTTAATTTAATTTACTTTGATTTTTAGACTAGATCATAAAAATTCCTTTTTTTTTTCAAATTAATTTTATTTAGATTTAATATGGTAAATTTAAGAAACTAAACCCATTCAGTCATTGAGGTTCGACACCCTCAAAATAACCCTATCCTACGAGGATTCGTATTATTGCGAGTGGTTATAAATTAACACATTAATTTTTGTCTAATCCCGCAAGATCTCTCACAAATCTCGGCTTTATTTTCGGATTGCTCAAAATATCCCTCTTGCGACTCGCTTTTGACTTGGAAAATATTGGTAATTGAATATTGCTATTAGAGACAAAGTTGTGGATATGAGTTTTTTCTTTCCAACGGGACCAAACTCACTTCAATCGGATTTATATTGAAGGCGTTATGTCCAAAATACCGAAATCTATTCTACTTTTCTGGGCTGATCTTTGACTTGGTCTTTTAGGCTTCACTTGGGCTTCCTTCTTGAGATTCAAGACGTAATTGGCTTGGGAATTGATCTTTGATCTTCTCCTCTTTAGGACTTTGAAGCTTGATTCAATTGATTTTTTAATTGACTTGATTTAAGCCCATATTTTCTTTATCATCACCAACCCTGCAAAACAAGATAAATGCATTAATTTATTCACATAAATACATCTCTAAGACTAACAAACATGATTAATAAGTCTAAAGTGCAAGTGTTGCACACTTATCACTTAACTTGGGCATGCTGGGTCGCGTCCAGAGTTGCTCTACCATGCCGGTTCTTGTCCGAGGTCGATCCGTTTGCATCCGGGACTTTGGGGTATTCCTTCTTCTTCTTCTCCAAGAGCTCCAAGAGAAATGAGAGTGGGATGAGAGAAAATGAAGGTTTCTAAAGGCTTAGTGTTCTATTTATAGGTTAAGGGCAAACTTGTAAATTTAACTAGCCAGAAGGGCAAAACCAGGTTTCTAGCTCTATCATTTCCAACTAACCACCTAATTAATTTCTGATCATGTTATTATGTTTAGGGGTCTCAAATGAATCTTCTAAACTGCCTAAACTAATTATTATCTTGCTAATTTATTTTATTTCCTATTTATCAGCTAAGCTCAGTTATCTGACCCGTATTACCTCTTAAGTCTATCTGGTTAATCTGATCAGCGTTAGGTGACTTAAGGGTTTCTAAAATATTTAATAAGATTAAGGGCCTTATGAGTTTTAATCCTAATTTATTAATGATATTAAATTATTAATTTATCAAATTACTATTTTACCCTTAAGGTTTCAAGTTGTAGTTTTAGGATTTATTTAGGCTGCTACACTATGAGACTGGAAATAAATATTCAAATCATAAGTGGAAGTAAATTCAATAGTTCTAATAAATAATTAAGTAAAAATTACGGATCTGGTCCTGTACATAAATTTGAATAAAAAAACTTTACTTCCAATACATCAGCCCTATCATCTAAATCTCTATTTCTCTAATCCCTTCTTCCAAAGCTCTCCATTTAAGTGAGCCTTCAATCTTGAAAAATATAAATCAACAAACATAAGTTGGAAAGCCGGATGGGTAGTCCTTCAAAGCAAGGTATTTACTTATATCCCAATGTTATAAGAAACATAGTAAATAATATAAGTGATGGTAGTAAAGTTTGCAATGTATATGATTAAAGATGAATATGAACATAAATCAGACAATGGATTATTCTCTCTCAATTCTCACCTTGATATATGAATCAATGGTTAATATTAAGAGCTTAAGTGCCTAATTCTATATGCAAATTAGACCAAGTGTATCATACACAAGATATGAAAAATAATTTCAACAAAGAATATGATAATGCAAGGGTGCTGTTAAGTATGCAAATATAGTAAGTTCCTATGATACCAATCTTTCCTTGAGCAAGATATCTTAACGAACCACCCCCCCATACAGGGTCAGTCTCAAAGATAAGATATTCTATGTGTGTAACACAATTCTAAGGGGTTTCAGCTTAGAGGGCACAATTCTCCCACTTATTTTTTATTAAGGGAATATCCAAGGCATCACCAATGTAAAATCTCCTCGGGGGATCATACATATTTAACAACCGACAGAAGGGTGTCATGATTCAGCTATTGGGCATCACCTTAGTGAACTTTCCCTCACCTATCATCTTACCAAAAGTTTCTTGGGATCCCCATACAAGGCCTATCCCTCACCTTGGGTGAAAACAAGTATAGTCCATTCATAGGATAGCAATGGTTTAAATAAGTCAAATAGTCTCTTGTGTTGGTCTAAACCCATGGGTATCACATAGGGTGTTAGACAATGCCATTTCAGCAAGGTAGTTCACATACAACTCATAGATTTAGGTCCTTTAATTAATGTAATGCACACATAATGATTCACAGACATATATTCAATCAACAAATACATGAGCACAATCCCATAATTCTAAGCTATATAGATATATCATGACATAATTACATATAATTGATAAGGATACTAAAATAAGCCTAATACAAGTGTTAGAACATGAAACCACCATTATTAAGTAAGCATTCAATGATATCTTAAGTAATTCTACTAATAAGGACAATTGGTATACTACTTATACGGTTATAACATTACACTGTCAAGTTCATACATCAAGTATACATCTAAGAATTCATATAATCAGGAAATAAGAGCATTAGATAGGTTTTGGGGATTGGTTCCCTAATTAACTGAAAATCTCATATTGCCAGGCTAATTCCCCAACGTCTAGCTCTTAGATATGGAAGGTCAAGTCTACATTGGTACATCCCCAGTGCTTGGAAACATAACCAATCTTCTAGTTTGGGTGTTTTACTAGTGTCCAAGATCAAAAGTCTCCGAAGGGGTCACATTGGGTTTTCGGCAAGGTGCTTGGTTGGCTTTCGGTATGTCGAGAATTCCAAAAGTGTGCCAAAGTTTAGGAAGCTTTGTGATTTGGTCCGGGAAGGTCCCATTAGGTCAAATTGGGTTTTATATCACTTTCCAAAAGGAGGCTCGGCAAGGTCATTTAGTATGCCGAATTGGGCTCGGTAGCAATTCCAGGGAGCTGTATTTTTGTCTATGGGGCTTGGTAAGGTACTTGGCATGCCGAATCACAACCTGTTCAGGTTTTGATTGGGATTTCTCCCGAATGCCACTTACCATCTAGGGAAGCTTCGAAAATAGGTATTGGATCTGAGGGTTTGGTCTACACAAGGACCTCTTTGTTTCTTGGGTTCCAAGTTAAGGATTTTTGGGTTAGGCGTAGTTCGCATGAGCATGCAAGTTACAGAAGATTAGATAGTTATATTTCTGGGTTTTACTATTAGGATCGTGGGGCAAGGGTTAGCACAATCAATATGAACTTTCCCCATGGTCATAACATCAAAATAGAAGTAAATACACAAGACTTTGAAAGAAAACTCACATTTTTCCTGTAGGATTGCTTCTTCTTCTTCCTTGGGGTTTTCTGGAGTTCTTCTCCTATTCTAAGTGTTCACCACGAAATTGGGTGGGTTTCTTGTGTTTTAATTCACTTAGTTACCTCTTTTTTTATAGGCTTGTAGAGCCAAGGTAGTGTAATTAGGAACTGCTATTTTGGGTAGATCTGGGTTTCTATTCTCTTTTAGGAAAACATATTCTATGTTACTAATTTGTTTGCAAAGCTTCTAGAGGTTTCTTATTAGATGTGTTGGTTGTCTTGGATCTTAAGCAATCCCCTTAACTTACTAATTGATTTCTCTTACCTATTTGATATGGTTTCTATTTTACAGTCCATGCCTAGTCATCAAGTCAATATTGTTGACCAAGTCCAATTTGTTGACTAGTTCAGTTTTAGTTACTTATTAGGATTTCAAAATCAGCCTATTGTATTATGTTTTTTTATGTTTATTTAATTATTGATTTATTAATTATAAATTTAGGGTTGTTAACAAATTACTATTTTACCCTTTTGGTTTCAAATTAATTGTTCTTAAAATTTCAGATTCTTATAATAAAATTCAAACCATCCTAAGGATCTACTTGAGATAGACCTTATACAATATATCTTAAGAATTTACCTGAGATGAATTTCTCAAATCAATATTCTTTCAAAATTATTCTTTTGAATGCCCATTTATAGGAGGAGGATTAATTCCAAATATTGGAATATTATGCCAAAGTAGCATATGCATTGAAATTTTCTTTAAAAAAAAAAAAAAGAATACTCAAAAAGAAATCAATTAACAAAACTTCAAAGTATTACTATTTTTAATCAAAATTGAATACAAAAGTATTTTGAAAATTCAAAATACAATTTTTTAAAGCTTTTATAGCTTTACATATCTGTGATGCATGAATAAATTAAGATCTTCTAAAGCTTATAAGCTTTACATAAATTTCTGCTTCTATTTGCGATATTCAAACTAAGCAAACCATCCACAAATCATTGGGGTTTGCGGGAACTATCAGACGGCATTACAGCAGCCAAATCTGCTGATGGAGTTTGAGAAAAGGAAACATAAGCTTAGTCATCCTCTTCAAACCCATCTTTTGTTCGTCATGGATGTTAAGTGCCAAGGATGTTTTTAACATAAGGATGATAATCTTTTGATTTGACTTCGTAATAAAGATCGGTCACAACAATATCATACCAAAAGCTCCAATCTATAGAAACATCATTCTTGATGATTTCTTCACAAACCATAGAGTATGTGAATATCCTGATCTTCTTCTCACCAATTTTGCTTTTGAGAGCCATTCGGGCAAGGTAAGTTGATTTCTTGAGACCCCCCTTCATTTATATACGATTCAAACTGTATAAGAATATCAAATGACAATTCTTGAAACTATGACAAGTGCATGCGTTGTGTGATTATCAGAGATATGCATTTAATAAACATAGGAAATTGTCTCATGTTAACAATCCATTTACAACATGGCTGAACAACACTTTCTAAACGCAAGGAGCTAATGATGATGAGCTAATTTGAAAATTGATTTAATCCAATAATAATATGACATTTGGCAAGGTCAGTTATGTAAATATACATTCTAAAGAATGTATAATTCGAATTCTGAATATTTTCTTGAAAGCCCACCCTCAGTAGGAGAATATTTTCAGAATAATATATTTCAAAAGCCCATTTCGGGAGAATCACTTCGAAATTAATAGTATATTTGAAGTTTTACTTTTGAGAGCCATTCGGGCAAGGTAAGTTGATTTCTTGAGACCCCCTTCATTTATATACGATTCAAACTGTATAAGAATATCAAATGACAATTCTTGAAACTATCACAAGTGCATGCGTTGTGTGATTATCAGAGATATGCATTTAATAAACATAGGAAATTGTCTCATGTTAACAATGCGTTTACAACATGGCTGAACAACACTTTCTAAACGCAAGGGGCTAATGATGATGAGCTAATTTGAAAATTGATTTAATCCAAGAATAATATGACATTTGGCAAGGTCAGTTATGTAAATATACATTCTAAAGAATGTATAATTCGAATTCTGAATGTTTTCTTGAAAGCCCACCCTCAGTTGGAGAATATTTTCAGAATAATATATTTCGAAAGCCCATTTCGGGAGAATCACTTCGAAATTAATAGTATATTTGAAGTTTTGCTTGAGATAGGCTTCAAACCATATTCTTGAAGGAAAACCTTCGAAATATCCAATAATTATAGTGTATTTAGGTTAGCCACCTCAAGAGGGCCAATTCATCATCACGGGTAATATCTCATATGAGGTTATCAGCATAATGCTATTTCGATGTTGTATTTCGAAGTAGTCTTTGTTAGGCATTTCGAGACGACATCTCAAAATGACCAACTTATTATCGCAAATTCATATTCTAAATCACCTTTCGGGATAATCATATAAATAACTTAAAGTCAACCTTCGAGATTATCACTCGAAACGAGCGTTATGAAAACATAATGCTATGAATTATAAGGGAACATTCCCTGATATCTACTATTCCTCGAAGCTAGTAAATTCGAGGTTATTTACTTAAAGCATAGGGGGAAATAAGCATTAGACTTTCAGGAATGGAGAGCTAGAGAGATAAGTCCTATCAGGATCCTAGAAGATCTTGTAGCATTTAAGGATTTGAATCAACACAGAACAGTAACATATCATTACTTTTATAACGTTATATTCATTACTAATCCGAACGTTTTGAAAGTATTTATTGAAACGTTGTATATTGAATTAGGTGTTTAAAATATTCAAATCAAAATGCCAATTCAATCAAGCGTTTTCAATACGTTCATGAAACGTTGCAAACGGTTAGGTATGAGTCTGAGGCTATAAAAAGGCAATGATACATTAGAAAGAGGGATTGGATTTCTGAACATTTGACATCCTCTGAGAATATTATAGAATCTTTGTCTTAGGAATTCTCTTTTCTGAAATCAGCATAAGTTTTGTGGTGTCTTTCTGAACATTCCTGAGTGGTCTTACCTCTTTCCTTCTTTTCTATCAATTTCCAAGAGGAAACCTTTTGTTGGAATAGTCTTTCTTTAATTTAGGCCAACGAAAGCAAGTATTTGAATCCATTGTTGTGCAAACCAATTTCATTAATTGACATTTTAGGTCATTTACTGGTTTGTGCATCCACCAGTATCATACAAAAAAAACATTCAACGAAACTCAAAATACATTTAAACTCATTTTAAAAATCTCCAACAAAGACTACCATCTATGTTCTTTAATATGGCCCATCAGACTGAACCAGAAAAGCTATCGATTCAGATGTCTCCAGCTGACAAGTAATTTTGGTCGACCTAAACATTTTTCTTGGTTAGGGTTTGTTTGTATGAATATTTTCATATCAAAATCAAGCAATACATAAGAGATACATGGAGCAAGGAAGTAGTAGCAAGTGTGGCATCCCCGATGGTCTAGGTGTTAGAGCAAGAAAGAATGCGGTTGTGAGAAAGCCACGATCAACAAAAACTTGCACATTGAAGGAGTGGGAACAGTTATGACAACTGAATCGAAGAGGGTTATAAATACCCAAAGAGATCCTACTTTCAAACCCCAGAAAAATCAACACTCAATTAGCGCAATGCTGGTTAGATCCCACGATCGTTTATCCTCTTCATTGTTTCCATTACAACACCAGTGCCTGATTTCTCCCTTGCTCACTAGCCACTTTTTCCTAGGAGTCATTGCTTTTAGCATTGGATGCTCTTCCAATTTACCAATGGGTCATGATAGTTGGAACAAGTCCCTATGCTCACCAATCAATCTGGTTGAAGTCTCACCAATCAATCTGGTTGAAGTCTGTTGCTCTCATCCGAAGACAAGTCTTCACTGTTTCCCCTGAGAAGCTGCTCTCAATCCTCGGTCGTTGGTCCAACCAGCCAGTGGGTCATGGCCACTGTTGGTTCATCAATCTTTTTTCTACTTTTGTTTGTTTATTTTGTTATATTAATCATCAACGTCTCTTATTTTCGGTCATGAATATATTCTTGGTTGAAGGCAAGATATTTGAAATTAAGGTTAATGCTTGTTTCTAATTGGTGTTATATTTATAGAATTTGAAGGTCTGGACGAACTCATCACAAAGGAAGAACCCCAACCTTTGTCAATCGCCTTAGTCAGACACATTTTGGTGACTGATCACACGATCGATTGCCAGACCAACTCAGTTTAGTCAGTGTGAACTGACGCCTAGGGTCAAAAGCTGAACCCTCGAACTGTAATAGTCCTGGCACTCCCACACACATCACACGCTTTATACAAATCACCACACATCCAGAGAGGCGACTGAGGAATTTAGTGGGAACATACCCTTTTTGGAATGCCTGGTAAGACTAGGTGTATATCAATGCCAAGGAGAAGCACCAGACTGACAAAGGAAGACGTGGACGGAAGAGTACCCGTAGGAGAACAACAACGGGTACAAAATCCACTTAGAATGGAAATACATAATGAAAGTAGGTCCACATTCAGCCCCGCACCTCAACAGCGAGACCCAGATGGGTCAGTGTAGAATATGCTCCAAACTTTAACTAACTTCTTCACAGGGTGGATGGCCGAATCAAATCGATCATTCTTGTTATTAAACAAGAATATCGACCTCTTCGCAATCAGTGCTAACAAAAATCAGAGGGAGTTCAATTCCTCACAAAGGGAAGACCAATTCATAGCTGTAAGAAGAAATTGCCGTAATGAAAATATGGCCACGACCATTAATGTTAACGGTTAAGGGGTACCCATGCTAAATGATAGAAATGACAGGGGCAAACCCAGCCAGGGAACGTTGACATTATTCAAGGGGGTACCCTTATATATATGGTAGATAATGATTTGTTCCAAGAGAACAATGACTTGTTTGATCCTACAACCAGAGGCCTAGATTGTAACCAAGTCTATCATATGGTTCAAGAAGCCCTTGGGTATTTGCTTAATAGAAGGATGAGCAGGCCGTCCTATAGACGACCATAGCCTAAATGGATCGATAATATGAATTCCTTAGAGGGTTAAAGATACCAGAGTTCTCCCTATTCTTAGGAGAATACGGTCAATCCATGATTGAACACATTGGGCTTAACATTGTTTGCCCAAGCTCGCCCATGCTATCATTTGTCAAGCCCAATCCCAGACCAACCCAGCCCGATACATAATGGAATATCCATTACTATTTCATCTCATCAAGAAAATCCTAATCCATTTTATATCAGCAAATTTCTCTTTCTAAATCTTATCAACATCTTCATCCTCAAACTCAATATAATCATCACCAGCCCCAATGTCATCCTCATCAAGAATGGCAGCAACTAGTGAGACTCGTAATCCCTGGGAGTGCTCCATACGCCATCAATAAACGAGCCTCATCGGGGATCTATTTGAGGATAACACCGGCTTTATCGTCCTGGTAATCCCGTAGATCAACAAGTATGATATTGCCGGCATCAATTTACACCTTCTTATGCATCTTGCCTCAGATGTGACACAGGCGTTTGGTGCCATCGATCCACATGGATTCACATCTACCATTGCCAAGCATGCAAAGCACTTGAGCGTCCATCTTCCTTAAAAACGAGCTCTAGCTTATTGTTGTCCACTTCCGTCTTTCCTCTCTTTCTCTTCTTTCCCCCTTTTTCCCTTGTTCTTACTTAGGCATGACTGCTACTAAAGCAAAAGATTTTGATTGCCAAAACCTTAACCCCGATTCAAGAAGCCCTAACTAGTATGGAATGCTTGGGTCGGGCCCCGGGCTAATCTAGCATCAACTTGATCGCGGCTCTAAAAATCAACTAGGCCTTAAATAAAGCCTGACCCGATCCTACGGGCTTATTATCTATGCCCAAGCCCACCCAAACATAGGGCTGGGCTGGTCAGGCCGAGCGGGTCACTCGGCCCATTGCCTCCCCTAAATCGGACACTTCACCGTCCAATGTGGAAAAGCCTCGGCCAATGATTATTGTAAGATAGGATTGTTTCACCATCCAACGGGATATGCCTTTACATGGTACATTATTTTGACCTAACTCGGTCCAGAGTTGGACCAAAATGGAAGAAAAGTTCCACACTCAATTTTACAGAACGAAGTTAGAGGTTTCAATAGCCGATTTAGCAAGGCTAAGATAGTTGCTTGATGAATTGGCCGATACGTTTATAGCTCATTTCAAAAGGGGTAAGAACAAATGCAAATTAATCCTCCCTAAGACAGAGTTCGTCAAGTTAGCTCAAAATAGTTTGGGCATAGAACTTCGAAAGAAGTTTGAAGGGATGGAATTTAAAGACTTTTCTGAGTTATCCTCAAGAGTCACCAAGTATGAATGGATTCTTAGATAAGAGAGCCAAAGGAAAACATCCATGTATGGAACCTACTACCACGACCCAAATTATGAGATATATCTCGTAGAGGTTGTGGCCAAAACACCTTTGTGTCCATAGCCCTGAAGAAAACAAGGCAAATTCTCCCTTTATATATAAATATATAAGTTACTGAGGTTTTATCACATGACTTTTGGGATTTATTGCAATCATCTTTAAATAAAGGAGTCCTTCGAATTTCACAATAAATACACTTCAAACCTTTGTTCTCTTTCGAGGGAACCCTTTTTGGTATGTTAATCTATATTCCATCGAGGGAAGATAAAGTAACTGCATACATCTCACAATGTGGTCAGTATATTATCGAATTATCCATATAAAGACCTTAGATTTAAGACATTCAACGGACAATTCGTTTTCATGGTCAATCGTCCTTATAAGGGAGAGTTATCATAAAATTCCTCAAAATTCTACGTCAAGCAATCAATTTGAGTGACCTCGAATTGAACCCAAAGAAATCAGATATAAATATGTTTCCTTCGAATTTACCTGTAAGGTAAAGTGCAATAACAGGTCCCACACAGTCTGTTAAAAATATTATCCGAAGGTATTCCCTGGGTATAAATAAATATACATTCCTTTGAAGTTAGTAAGCTTTTAATAAAGTGCTTTGAGGGTGACAGACCCATAGCTTGTCCTTTGAAAGGGGACGAAAACCCTTTGATCAAGTTCTTTGAGGGTGACCAACCCTTAGACGAATTGACTCTCTCTTGGTGATTAGCCTAACGAATTGACCATCTCAAGGTGGTTAGCCCCTATAAGATGAATAGTGACCATTCTATCATTCCAAAAGGTTTCTTACTGAAGAAGTAACTCTTACAAGATAAGACGTTAGAGATTTTAATTAGGCCGAAGAATCATTATGATATGACGTGGTCAATAAAATGGTGGACGCTGTTTGGAGTCTACACGTGTAAATTAATTGGGGGTAGATGTATTACATTTTAAGTGATTCGAAGCAACATGTTATATCTTATAACCAAATTGTTTTTCGTTAAGATTATAACATGTGTCCAACGTGATTAATCGGACCACTTCATCATTAGTCCCATGAATTTTTATGCAGTAAAATTTTTGTTGCACAGAGAGTACGGAGAAATTGTTGCACAAAGGATCTCAACCCCTGAATCTAACGTCTTTCTTGTGCGAAACTTTACAATAATAGAAAATTTGACAAATAATATTATACGTGATAAAATCTATTATAGTATATTATTATTAGGGCATATGTGGTTAAAATATTATCCATATGCCTTATATGACAAGATTCTTTACCATGTGGATGGTCTGGATTAGTCACATCATTCCTCCACAAGTCTTAATAAAAAAACCATTTCTGGTGAGACAGTAGAAATTTTGGTTTTGGTTGTGCTAGACGAAATCCGAAATGGCATTTTTTCGGACTGACTTATTTCGCGAAATAAATGACCAAAATTTCGGTGAAATCTCTGCAAAAGTTTTCTACGTTGCCCAGATTTATTTTGCCCGAAATGTGCACTTTATCTCTAAAATTTTCGACCGTAATTTCAGATATTTTGACAGAAATAAATCCTAAAATCCAGTTAAAAGTAAAAAGTAAAAAATAAAATAAAAAGATAAATTACATTCACACCCCCTTGAGTTTGGCATAATGGCAACAAGTACCCCTTAAACTTTGGGCATCACAAACACCTCCCTTGTAGTTTGAAGTATACTACAACAAACCACTTCTGTTAGTAACTATTAACAAAGTAACGGAATAATTGATTTTTGCTTATTGCAATATATTTTATGGATGAAAATACCCTTGTATACCTTGTTTAATAATCTTAAGATCAAAATAGATGCTTATATGGAAGAAGAGAGAAGTTTAGTATCAATGAAATTGTGAAAACCCCATTGATCTCATATAATTATAGGATAAAATTAAAAAGATGATAATAAAAAAATATTAAAAAATGGTTCATATTTATTACAATTATCATAGATTGAGGGGTATTATAGTCAAATGATCAGTTTCTGTTACAGATCGTTAGACCCCCCTCTAGTTTGAATTTGAATCCAATATATTTTGGATACTTATATACTTTTTGGATGTTGTATTTATTAGTTGTAAACTTTTGTATTACTTCACATTATTAATCAAATATTATTTGTTATTTTTTTTTTTTGAAATTTGTATGTTCATAAATAATATATATTTTAACAAAGATATCATTTTTTTATTGACTAACTTTATTATTTATATTTTAGAAGTTATTACTTAGTACTTATGAAAAAAAAGAAAAAGAAAGAAAAAATTGGCTAAAATTATACCTATATTAAAATACTTTAAATAATAAAAAAGTGAATTTATTTCCAATTATTTAAATAAAAAAAATCCACCAAAATTTCGCTAAAAGATCCGAAATTTCGGATATTTCGATTTCGTTTTGGCCCACGAAATCCTTAATATTTCCGAAATTTTAAACTATGTCATAAAATGTAATTCTGTTTCGGTTTCAGCATTCTAACATTTGAAGTTTTGTGTGGTCAAGAGTTAAGCAACCACCTCACTCAACCTCTCTGAATAGCTCCAAATCATCTTAGTCCCTCCCTCTCCGTCTCTCTCTCTCTCTCTCATTCTTCATTATTTCTTAAAAAAAAATGGCTCTGTTACGACCTTTTCTCTCTGATCCTTCCCTCAAGAAAACATCCCCCTTTTCATATTTTCACTACACCCGGACCAGAACGGCAAGAACAACAATAACAACAAAAAGAAGACCAAGAACACTTGTTTCTGTTAAAAAACCGTTTTCATCTTCTCATAATGATCTGGGTCTGAAGCCAAAAGTGAAACAAGGTAGTAGGAGAAGGAGACAGTGTTCTGCTGTTACTGAGATTGAAGGAGGAGTGTCTGTTGATGGAAAAGGCAGTGGAGGAGAATCAGGAGAAGCTGACAACGTTCTTCTAGAGGAAGAGAAGGGAGAAAGAATCATTGTGGATTATGACTGGAGAGAGGAGTGGTATCCACTCTATCTTACCCAGAATGTCCCAGATGATGCTCCTTTGGGTCTGACTGTCTTTGATAAGCAGATTGTGTTGTATCGAGATGGTGAAGGTGTCCTTCGATGCCATGAAGATCGTTGCCCTCACAGGTATTTAACTCAGATTTTGGGTGGTTTTCATGATTTGGATCGTGTGGGTTCGTTTTTGTGTTTTTTTTTTCCAATGAATTATGACATGGGTTGCTGGTGCTTGAATGCTTCTGATGGAATTTTGAACGGAAATGGGGAATCACTAACTTTTCAACGAATTCATGATATGGGTGTTTGATTACTTGTGCTTTGAAGTAGAAATTGATACTTCAATCTAGTTATGAGAATTGGAATGATTTTTTCAATCTGTTTGAGCATAGTAGTAGGATGATATATTATGAGTATTGATTCAACAAACATTTTAGGACATTATTTTTCTGAAGTTAGTATTATTGACTAGGAAAGAAATAACTCATCAACTTATTACTTGTAAGAGCCATTGTAATGAGTCTTTGTTCATATTTGTATGGGAAACAGGGAACTTATCTGCTTAAAACAGGTGCATCCTGAGCTGTTGTGGCCTACATGTTTCTGTTTCTGAACTAGTTTGTTAGAAGAAATGTAAACTTCAATTGTGATCAAATGTGAGCTTAAACATCAGAAAGCAAAACAATTTAATGGAAAAGAAGAGGAAACATAAAAACTTCAATCCTGAGGTCATTAGTTCTCTCATATGCATAGTGTTAAGGATCAGCTGTTCCAACTCGAGATCAGCTCGGGACTAGTCACGATCCCAAGCCAATCCCAAAATATGCTGATGTTCTCTGACTCGGTCCGAAACCGAGTCAGAGCGTCCAATCCAGATGATCTGACTCGGTTTCAGACGAGTCAGATCGGACGATCCAATACATCCGATCTGACTCAAATTTTTTATGATTTAAAAAACTAAAATAAAAAATTGGGCCATGTTTAGATCGAGCGATGCCGAGTTGGTCAGCAATCCAACTCGGGATTGGATTGGGACGATCCCCGATTCGATACTGAGTTTTAACACTATGCTCATATGGAGCACCCATATGTCCTTACATATTATTTTTCTGAGTTTACACAATTTAAATGTAAAATTCTTCCCTTCTGAATTGAAAGTTTGCACACGGAAATTTATATGATAGGACTCTGTCATTACATATTATTTCCTTGTCATTTTACTCATTCATGTTCTTATATGGATCAGTTATCCACATCTTCCATTAGCATACACATTGACATAAAAGCTTTTGAAGTTTCAACTTCATGATCCTGGAATCCTTGATTGCAAACCTAAATTAATTCAGGTTAGCAAAACTTTCCGAGGGGCAGTTGATTGATGGAAGACTTGAATGCCTCTACCACGGTTGGCAATTTGAAGGTGATGGAAAATGTGTGAAGATACCTCAGGTTTTTCTCAAGTCACCTTATTCCCATTTCTTGTTTTATTCATGTATACCTGTTCTATGTTGATGAACTTCTGTACAATGTCTCTGCAGCTTCCTTCTGGAGCAAAGATTCCTCAATCAGCTTGCGTGAAAACATATGAAGTGAGGGACTCTCAAGGAGTTATATGGGTATGGATGTCAGACAAGACACCTCCAAACCCTGCTAAACTGCCATGGTTCGAAAACTTTGCTAGGCCGGGGTTCCAAGATGTCTCCACCATCCATGAGCTCCCTTACGATCACTCAATACTACTTGAGAACCTCATGGATCCAGCCCATGTCCCAATTTCGCATGATCGAACAGATTGGAGTGCAAAGAGGGAAGATGCCCAAGCATTAAAATTCAAGGTAACTGAAAGGACTGATCGAGGATTTGCAGGTCTATGGGGTAGGGAGAAGGATCAATCCTTGCTAAACTTCCTACGCTTTGAAGCACCGTGTGTTCTTCAGAATAACCGAGAGATTGTTGATAAAGACGGGACAAAGCACTACTTCTCAGGTCTCTTCCTATGTAGACCTGCAGGGCAAGGAAAGTCTATGCTCATTGTAAGGTTTGGAAACACTCGAAGAGGATCTCTCCTGGTAAAACTAATACCGAAATGGTACTTCCACCAGAATGCAAGTACAGTTTTCGAGCAAGATATGGGATTCCTCTCTTCCCAAAATGAAGTTCTAATGAAGGAAAAGGTTCCCACAATGAAGCTGTACATTAACCTAAAATCTTCTGATACTTGGGTAGCAGAGTATAGGAAGTGGATGGATAAGGTTGGCCATGGAATGCCTTATCATTTCGGCCACAGTACAGTCAGTCTGCCTGAAGCGCCTGCCGTTGTGGAACATGCACCGGCCGGACTTGTTGCTGGAATTTCAGCTTCATTGCCAGCCAAAGGGGGACTGGGAACAATGCATGCTCCGAATCCAGCCAATCGATACTTCCGTCATGTGATCCATTGCAAGGAATGTGTTAGTGTTGTTAAAGCTTTCCAGGTATGGAAAAATGCTCTATTCATCATGGCTCTTGCATCAGCTGCATTGGCCATTCTAGTGTCTGGAAGACAGTGGAAAGCACTTCTTTTAGTTTCGACGACACTCTTACTTGGTGGAGTATATGCATGCTCTACTGCGATTGCAATGAACACGACCAACTTCATTAGGACACACAGGAGATTATGAGCAGCGACAAAAGAAAGGGGACATTTCTACTTTATATATGTTTATGTTTCAGGTGTGATTCAAATCAGACAGCTACTGTATGCATTGGTACCATTTCTGTTTATTTAGATATTGTACAAGTGTTCCCTCTCAAAACTATCGGTTTGAATACATTTCTTTCTTTTAGTGAGCAGATGAGCAGGGGCAGAGCTACATGGGGGCAAGGGGGGCAGTTGCCCTATGTTTTGGATTTTATTTAGTAAAGGTACTATTTTTTTTATAAATATTTCATATTGGCCCCTCTCAAATTTTTTTTGCCCCCTAAATATTTTCTATTGCCCTCCTTTCATTAACTTTTTTTTTTCTGTTTCTATCCTTCACTGACATGACTCACGAGCTAATCTACATTTTCTTGATTTATTTGTCTTTTCCCTTTAGACTATCGATTCTAGGGTTTTTTTTTGGCTTCTTTTGGGCAGCTTCTCATACTCTACAGCAAAAATGGGCAACAATCTATACATCAACGTTAGATTGTTGCCACGTGGACATAGGCAACTTAACGCCCACGACAGCATTTTAACGGTGTTTTCATTTTTTTTTTTTATGATTAAAAGTTAATTTTTTAAAGTTTTTTCTCTTTTTTAAATTTTTTACTTCTCCCTTCTTCTTCTTCCTCTCTCTCTCTCTCTCTCTCTCTCTCTCTCTCTCTCTCTCTCTCTCTCTCTCTCTCTCTCTCTCTCTCTAAAAAAA
>JAUPMG010000003.1:6606481-6623391 GCA_031762675.1 Pachysandra terminalis
ACCGGTCCGTACCGGCGATCCGGACCGGAACCGGACGGAACCAGTCCGGCGACCGGTTCCGGTATTTAAAACCTTGAGTTGGAATTGGGTTTGTGGGATTCGCGGGTTTGAGTCCCTAAAGGAAAATAGACTTGGGCGCTTGTGAAATGTGGGTTGGAAGTCCCTAGAACTACGTTTGCGCACGTAGATTTGTGGTAGTCTGACCTAGCTGGTTTAAAATGGGGTACAAGAAGCGTTTGATCCTAGCATGTAAGTTGGATTATCTTCGATCCGACAAGTATCCATAAGTCTGTGACAGAGATTTAAGTCAACTCACTTGATAAGAACACCGTAGATGTCCTGTTGTGCATGGTTATATTATATGGATGTTGCATGTGCATATCATTAGAGATGGTTATAGCATATGGACACAGTTTGTGAGAAACTGTGTTATTGTTTGTTATGGATGATCAATCATGAGTGTACCATGGGATGTTGATACGCTTTTGGGCGAGGCACGTGATGTGCGACACTCGATACAATGCGTATATTATTGATGTATGCATTTATCATGAGATTTAATATTATAGTTGTTATAGAATTGCTATATAACCTATTTAGATGTCATGATAAATTATATGAGATTGATAATGGTTATTTATGAGATAACATGGATATCTGAGAATGAGTATGATGTTGATACATGCTTGTGTGTTTACATGAAGAGTCGATCGCTCTGTGTGTTTTGTGTGAATGACTAGTTGTTAGTTTGCATTTACTAGCCGTGAGCTAACCATTGATGTGATTTATATTTCAGGTCCTTCACGTGATCCGGCGACGAGGCATGGCAGTTGACTTCATTGTGGTTTTGCTTATAGCTCTAGATGAGAGTATAGACCAGTAGGCTTTGGTTTATTTTATTTGAGTTGTGAACCTTAGTGTGATTATGTCAGATTTGGTTTTCTGTCAACAGCCTTTGGTAGGCTGTAGTTCTTTTGGTTAGTTTGATTTATTGATTTGAACCATTTGTTTATTCATTCAAGCTTTTATTTGGAAGAAAAGGTTTTGTTAACTAGTGTTTTTGTGAATTAGTCTTCGCTATAATTTTCTGGTTTTGGTAAACTAGCTTCATACACCTTCTGTGTGAGGGAATTAGTGACCAAGCGTCCTCCTAGGGTTGGAGCCCGAGGTTGCTTGTTCGGGATTTGCAATTGCACACTTATCGATGTGATCCGGATTTCGGGGCGTGACAGATACCCAAAAAACACCTATTACCTAACTTCGATAGTTGGACATTATTGGAAATGTTATAGCAAAAATGCTTCCTTTGGGCTACATGATTAATGCATACAGGTTGAATAAAAGAAAATATTTACATACAGCCATAATGCCAGCCATGCTTTATGGAGTATTGTCATGTAACCAAAAAAATAACATGATTGTGCAATCAAGAAATTGCATGATCATGTTGTGGAATTAAGAAATAACATGATCATATAATGAGCTTAGCCAAGATTGTCACTCAAACCAATCAATCATCTTTTATGAAGGCATGATTTTAGATTTTGATCTTGAAGGAATTTTCGCACCTTTAGGCAAATTTGGGGGGATATTTCACTTCATTGTGATATCTTTCATAAAAATTGTACAGAAAAGTAAAAAGAAAAAGCAAATAACGATACAAGAAAAATCTTGGCACCCTTCGAAAAGGGAAATTTCACTAAATTTCAAGGAAATTTAAATGATACATGAAAGCGTATATGAAGCCCCGACACCTCCTCAAAACAGCAGACCATTACTTTTAGAGGTGGTAATTGTTAGATATTCATAGAAAATATTCCTAATAATTATGTGACTTTGCACACTAGCAAAACCAAGGCCCCAACCGTTCCAATTCCCCAAACTTAATAGATTGTAACAACAAATCCATCAGATAGAAACATGAATACCCCCAAAAGAGCAGGCCTTTAGCAATGAGTAGCAGCGAATTAGTGAGTCAAGATTCAACAGACAGCCAACATCTAACAAAATTGTAACATCAGACAATGAGAAACCTAAGAGGCTGTAGAAATGGAATAGAGCCAATGATAATGAAACATTAGGGAAGAGTATATAAACCGGAAAAAATCCATGAGATGCCTTCCCAACAGGCCTAGAATATACCCTGTTAGAGGTGTGATCGAGAATACTGCTATCAGGATAGCAATATAGGGATCGAGTTCATTATGAGAACACTGAGTAAATCAAACACAGAAAAGAAAGAGTTTTAGGCCAATGTGGGCTCTGATCCCTTGTTAGATAGTCTGAGCAAATATTTTAGTAATTGTACGAATTAATCAAGGACCCAAATGGTTTAAATAGATCCCAATGAGACAACTTAGAAACCAAATATTCAGAAAATGAACTTAAATGTAAACTCCCTTAAATATGACACAAACAACCAAGATCTACTATACTTATACACACTATGAACAAACAAGGCAGCATATTTCTCTAAGAGCAATAAGCAGGTTTGGATCAGGTTGACATGACATAGCAAAGACCCTAGGATAGATAGCCAACCCAAACATGTGTAAACCCCAGTGGATTCAAACAGGTTGACGGTTTTACATTATAAACCCACCAGGTTTTCGATATGTTTGAGTTGACCTAAGGGGATTAATGCCTCGTCACGTCAACCCAAACCCATTAAAACTGGGCGGGTTTAAAGATGCATCAAGGAATATAATTGTGATATTTGGATATTATAAGCTAGATACCCTTGGCCCTCCACCCACCACAAAACCTCAGATCAGATCACATTTCTGATTCTCTGCTTCCCTACCCATTCTACTAAAGAGCATCTACTACAATTATGAACTTAAAGAGAGATAAATGATCCCTTTGCCTGATCCTCCTTGAACTTCTAAATTAACCTTCCCAGCTGCCATTCAGCAAAATCGAGAAAGAGAGTGTAGACACTTATGCTTTCAGACACTTTCTCCATCTCATGCCAAAAACCACAGTGTGCAACATTGTGTCGAGAAAGTTTCCATCAAATGATCATAAATTTGTCCAAATCAATCTTGCACATGATACCCCGTTTAACACTTTCTCCATCTCATGCCAAAAACCATCTTATGCAACATTGTGTCGAGAAAGTTTCCGTCAAATGATCATACACTTTGTCCAAATCAATCTTGTGCATGATACCCCTTTTACCTTCTCTTGATCTGGAATTAATGCATTTCTTAGCAATCAGAACCCTATACAAAATATGGTAACCTGCAATAAGGCAACAACGCCCTTGGAATGATCCTATAAACTTGTTCCTCACACCCTTAAACCAACAAGAAAGCACCTTAGACAGATTCTATACATAGCATAAAACAATCATAATCATCTTGAGCGGTTTTCCTAAACCAACAACTACTGCTAAATCTCAGATTGATAAAGAGTCAATGATGAATCTTATGACATAAAATGCCCCATCACAATGGAGTTGATGATGATAGAAATGACAAGAGCAGATTTAGGCAGTACGATTTACATTTTTGAAGAATTAATGTGTAGTCAACAGCTACAATAGATAGGCAGGGCAATGTAATGCAATAAAAAAAAAATGTAAACAACGAAACCCAAATAGTTTCAAAGAAAGAGGAAATCATCATATACCTGTAATCATAAGTTAAGGGTTCTCCAATTTTTATAGCTTGGGCAGCAAAGACACCTACCCGTGTCTCCCCCTCAACTTGCCTAAAGAAAATAACAGATCACAACAACGATCAGGATCCATAAAGTACATGTAGCATAACCAGAATCCAATTACAAAACATATGTAGTGGCTTTTAGATCAGAATAAATGCTCCAAAATTGAGCTTCACAATTGTCAGACTGCCAGTGAGCAATAACCGAGAAGTATCCTGCCAACTAATTAGATCAAAATATTCATCATTGGTTGCCCTTAGAAAAGGACACAACCAAAAATCAGACAAATCTTAGGATCATGGCTTTCAACTTCAATCTAAAACTTAGATGGCAAAAACACAAAGTTAATAGCTGGAAAAAGCCCATCCGTGAGGCTATTTAGTGTCTAATTGGTCTAATTTTTTGGACCCACCATCAATTAGAGAAACATCAACCCATCCAACCGCAAGAATCTAAGTTGAAACATCAATGGACCCAAAGTCCATCAATCTTAGAGATCCTGACCCCAAATCTACCAAGGGCCCCACCAATACTGTGGATCAGAAAATTAAGTTGTTCTGCTGCCTTTGGTGGTGTAGACAGATTCCTTTTAAGAATACCAACTTTAGGATCTTCATTTCTAAAGTGGAGCGTAAACTTGCTAAGCATATGTGGTCTACATTTGGAAAAAGAGTTCTTATTATTGGAAAGATTAGAGGTGCCTAGTGTTTGCAGCCATACCAGAAGAAGGACACCATAGAGATTGCACGCTTGGTACATGACACAATTAACATGGGGTAGATTTCATGAGAACAGACATCAGGTCCATTTTATATTTCCAATTATGCAAGAAGACAAATCTTCTGGTCTTACAAGCCTACATAATTCATCCATCATTGTTTAATAAAAAAACCAGGCACAAAAAAATATAATATACCTACCACTTTTCCAGTTTACAGTTAGGATCACAACTATGATTTAGAAAACGAGAGGCATTTCCCTTGAAAGTTGCATCAATAGTAAAGTCCTTCCGGATTTCACACATGTAGAAGTTCTGGTCACCTCTGTATTTCATGTCCCATAGCCTTTGTTCACATAAGGCATCATCAATAACTGCATTACAAAAAATAATAGTAGGATTAAACCTGTAAGCATGTTGAGGTTGAGCAGATAAAATATCACCCAAAATTTTTTTTTAATAATCCACCAATACAATCATAAAACGGTAAACATGTTAATAATTAAACGAGAAGAATAACAAGAAAAAGAAATATGCCAATATTCTAGTTTCGATAAATGTGATATTGAAAATCTGACAAGGCGAAGGGCTTTCCCATTCTCAAATGCAATTTCAACTTGCTCATGCAAAAATACCCACTTTTTAAGCTTTTCTTCTGATTTTGATGTTTCCAATTTTCTTTCTGGATTATCACACCTCATCTGTGGTCAAGTAACACCTTGCAAATCTTCAAGGATATATCCCCGTCTGATAAAAGGTAGAGTGTCCAAGACATAACAACATTGCCCTGTCATGTAATATGCAACTATTCTTTCAACTCACACAATCAACTACAAGGCATAGGGGTAGCTAGTTTCCACCACGATCCTATAAGACCAATATCAAGCCAAAAGAAATTCAGGAAGCGAAATTTTTGTAGCAATGAATGGATAAATGATTTTACCTACTGATAGATTTTACATGTGCAAAAATTAACTAGGGAAAGCACTTTATAGTGGTGGGTCCTATTGGTGAAGGTTGTAAATTAGAGTAAGATTTGGATTTTCAATTCCCAGTTGGAGTAGGGTAGCTACTTTTTAAGAGTTGTAATTTACTATTTAGAGAAGAAAGAGGGACATGAAGCCTGTATAAATGGCAGTGGTCTAGGTGTTATTATTTTTTCCCCAGATTAACACGCATTTTTATTAACGATTAGGAAAATAGTAGCCTGAGATACAAAAGTATAACATAGTGAAGGATTTAGCTAAAGACAGAAAATTAAAATATAGAGAAGCTATGAACAAGAACTATACCAAACATATAAGGAAAAAATACAGGAATCCAAATCCCAAATACTCATAGCATCAGTCCATCTGATAATGCATCCTACCCAAAGACATTGCATCTTTTATTGCTCCATTTTTTGACCCAAAAAAATATCTGCAGTGTTATTAGCTACCCTATTCACCCAGTGGCAAGACGTATTCATTGTGTTTGCCAAGGCCTTGATCAAAACAACAATATTCTTTCAACTCCAAGAACCGTGGTGACCTCCTTTAGTCAAACTAATAACTGTTACAACATCACCTTCAAAATTCAAATTGTTGAAATGCAATCTTCTTACTTTCTTCATACCAAAATGTAAAGCTTTGGCTTCCACCTCAGTGCTGATAGCAAAACCCTCAATAATTGGACCAGAAAACATGTGCATTATAGAGCCATTCTCATCTATATAGAAATTCCTCCGCCATTAAAATCAAATTTAATAAAACCTGTTTGGGGAGCTTGCCACTTCACTTGAACCTCAATCTCAAAGGGACTTGAGAAAACAATCATCCACCAATCCCATTGAATACTTGACATAAGCACCTCCCTAAACCCTTTCCTTATGATATTGCTGATTTCATCCAACAATGGAAGTTTCAAGGCCTAGGCAAAAGGGGAAAGATGTTGTATCAACGGCTCTATCATGCCATTTCAGAACCCACCCCAAAAATTTCAATGGAGGACTCATCCATTTTTGTGATTCCCAGCCCTACGGTATAGCTAAATAGGCATGCAATTTTGTGGGGTTATTTTGGGTGAGCACAACCACAAGTTTTGAAGACAAGAACTCTGATTTTTTTGTTGTAGGCAAGATTATGTTTCCTTTGACTTCTTGGGTGTCAATTATTAAAGAGTTAAAGGAGGTGCTTATGTCAAGTATTCAACGAGATTGGTGGATGATTGTTTTCTCAAGTCCGATTGAGATTGAGGTTCAAGTGAAGTGGCAAGCTCCCCAAACAGGTTTTATTAAATTTGATTTTAATGGCGGATCTTTGTAAAATCCAGGTAAGTTGGGTATCGGATCTTTTGCATGCCTGAATTCAGTGAACTGAATGATCTTTTCTCGCATTTACCGCTCCAAAGAAAATCTCTTTGAATCTTTTCTAGCAACTCGATCACTTTGCCTGGCATCCTAAAAACTGACATAAAATACAAAGGTATATTTGCTAGAACAGACCTAATCATAGTGATCCTACTTCCTAGGTCTGCTCCTCTTCCACCTAGGAAGCTTTTTCCAAAAATCTTCTACCACCAGATCCCAAAATTCCGCTTTTCTAGGATTATCACCCAATCGCAACCCTATATACTTCAAAGGCTAAGCTGCAATCTTACACCACAAAATGTTTGACAAAACTTAGTTTATCTCAACATTAACTTTCACCGCCCTAGCACTGCTGTTCCCCAAATTGATTTTAAGGCTTGAAACACTCTCAAAATATTCAATTATTGACTAAATGTGTCTACCTTCTCTTTCAAGCGCTTCTAGAAACAGAAAAGTATCATCTACAACATGTAGGTGTGCCTAAACTTTTCTTTGTAGATCTAAACTTTCACGAAGTCCAACTCTCTGCTTTTTTCAAGAATCTGCTAGCTGCTAAAAACAACTCCCAAAATTACGTACAAAAAAGGGGAAAGAGGATCACCTTGTCAAATACCCTTAGAGGCTCTAAAGACACCCTTCTACACACCATTTATCCAGACAGAATAGTGTGCATTACTAGTAAAGCCTCTAATCAGTGATTTCAATGTCATTGACATGTCGACGATTTCTGAACTGGCGCTATAAAATGCAAGGGAAATCTGTCCTATAAAATTATGAAAACATAAATAAAAAGTTAGAAAATTATAAAAAAAAAAAAAAAAAAAAAAAAAAAACAGCAGCTTATTCTTTGCATAATTATATTTTGTAAACTGTAAAAATCAAAGAAAATATTAAAAATAATAATAAAAATCAGAAAAATACTAAAAAAATTCAAGAAAAATAAAAAAAACTTAGAAATATGAATGGAATCATTGTTTATCCATTTTTAATGCATACATAATCATAATTTACACTTTTGTGCTACATTTTTTACAATAAAAAATTGTAAAAAAATAAAAAAAATATAATAATAAAATTGATAAGGAACAATCTATCTACTTTAGATTTATAACTTATGAACTTTTTCATGCTTTTGTCTTACAGCTTGAGCTTCATTTGACTTATGACGTACAATATTGAATGAATTTTTTATAATTTATATCATATAATGTATGCTTGTATTCATGCTGACAATGATTACTTGATAGCACTACTTTACTTGTTAATCACTTGTTTTTTGAAAATTTATGTGCTTGTTGCTTAATTGGATGTTTTACTTTTTGACTTTTTGTACAACTGGAGTCTGGAACTGACAGGTCGACACTACAGCATCAACCCTAACCGCCCTCAACTTAATGGTCTTGATTAAGGGAGATTTTTTTTTTTTTGCATATTTTGATGTATTCAAGTGTATTTAGGCCTCAATTATGCTCGTCTAGGAGTCGGGATCAAAAAACTAAGATTTCCCTCACAACATCCCCCAGATGTCGCGACATGTCTTGCAACATCGTCATTGCAAACCTTGCCTCTAATCCAACTCCTCCATCAGCTACCAAACCCTTAAGGTCCAAAAAATGCCAATCTACTCTATCATAAGCTTTCTCAAAGTATAACTTGCAAATCAACCCTTCTTTCCTCAATCTTTGACTTTCATTCACAACCTCATTAGCTCTAAGGACACAATTACACTCCATAAAAGCACTTGGACTCCATGTTATAATTGACTCTAACATCTCATGTACGTGTTGGCAATAATCATATAAAGTTTACTCACCAAACTTATGGGCAGAAAATCTTTAATTTGCCTAGCCGGTCTTTCTTATGAATCAAAGTTATAAAGGTAGAATTAGTGTTCAAATTAACTACTTCACTCAACCAACACTCCTTAAAGACTCAAAAAAAAAAAAAAAAAAATCATTCGTCAAAAAATCCCAATAATCCTAGTAAAATTCTATAATAAACTCGTCATGTCCAGGAACCTCATCTCTATACAAATCCCACATTGCTCTTTTGATCTCATCTTTTGTGAATTGTCTTTCCAATCATCTCTTTTGCTCCTCTGAACCATATCCATCTCAACATTGTTAAATTTAAATTTCAAATTCATCTCCAAGGAATATAAATTCTCAAAGAAACCTATGACCAATTGCTCAATAACTAAGGATCATCCTGTGTAAAAAGGTAGTTTTATCATCACCCACTTTAATCCATTTGAATCTACATTTTGTCCCCAAGAGATATCCCTTTTAGCCAAAATCTCCAACACTCTTTAAGTTCAAGTTTTCTTCCCTATTCATTTTCATCTAAGGTTCTCTCTTCCTCCAACCTAACTAATTTGATACTCTTCCATCGCATTTAAATCAAAGTAAAAATATCTTCACTCCATCTCTTCAACCCTTCTTTAACCACACCCAAAGACTTTATAAATCTATGCCCAACCCATCCTCTACCTGATATCTTCCTAGAATTTCGTCACCTTGTCTTTAAAATTAGGATGAGTAACTCACATGTTTTCAAATCTAAAAGGACAAGGCCCGTGATCCATCACTCATGACAAAGCATTATGGAACAAAGATCCAACATTACTTTCAACAGTTCCTCCTGAGTCAGATTTTTGAACTTATCTTCATAATCCATAGTAATCAAAAAGGTATCCAACTTGCATCAAACAGAATTCTCTTGCATATTTGTCCACTCCCAACATCAGCAAATCCATAAGGTTACAGTGATTAACATATCTGCAAAACCTCTATACTTTCTGCCATTCTAGTCCTTCCCTTCTTTTAATTAAAAAATCTAATGACATTAAAGTTTCTACCAACGCACCAAAGGACACCAATATTCAGATACAAAATTATGCTTCTTCTGGAAAAATCAAACCTAAACCTTGGTTTATTAGAACCATACACTCCGGTCCAAACCCAAAATAAGCCATTAACAGATCTGAACTTAATCTACACTGAATGATAAAAATACAAGCTCCTTCCAAAAAATCAAATCTAAAACTTGGTTTGTTAAGACCATACACTCCGGTCTCCAAGCACAAATAAGCCATTAACAGATCTAAACTTAATCGATACCGAGTAACACCCACTCTCACCTCACTCATTATCATATCTCCATTCCAAACCACCAAAATACTACCTGAACAACCAACAGCAGGGGAAATTTTTTATTTTTCATTGTCTTCACTCCAAATATGCTGAACAAGGAAGATCAGCCATCTCCTTCTTTGTCTACTAAAGGGACAAGACGTTTATTCACCAATTCTTTAACCTATCTTCTCTCTCTAACACTACTCTAGCCCCTAATATGCCAACTAAGAGTCTTCATTGTAAAACTATATTCCTAACTACTAGACTTCTAGAACCATTCAAGCTAACATCATAATTGACCCTGCATCACAACTTTCTTAGCTCCCTTTCCCTTCTACTAAATCTCTTTCTACTACTTCCACCCTATTTTGCAAGGTCCCCAAAAATGTGAAAAACTAAGAGTGGCATCCCTACATATCTTCAGCCTAGTGTTTTAAATGTCACATGTCACCCAAATGTCCCCATTTTTGGTATGGGCGACACAACATATAGGCAGAAGTCGCTTTAGCGATTTTATTTACCATGTTGCCCAAAAAAAAAAAAATGAAAAGAAATAGAAAAATAATTTTTTTTAATGAAACTTCATATGAGACTAATGTAGAGCTAAATACATTTATATAACCAAAAGATGACCAAAGAAATGCATATTTAGTGAATGTCATACATTTAATCGTTCAGTAAACATAAGCATATCTAATACATTAAACACACTAAAATTGCCCAAATGACAATATAATTATATGAAATAAGCAAATACAGTGCCTCCCCAGTTCAATGTCATACTCATCAACCCCATCATCCTTATATTGACCATACTGCATCATCTCTTTGCAGTGACAACTGACAATATAGGGCCCAATCCATAGCGTTATGGTACCATTCCATGTGATAATAGCCTAAATATTATATCTATTGTATTTAGATATGTTTATGTCTTATTTAGGCTATCATTATGGATGATTTCTCCATTCTTTCATTTGTTGATACGCAACCTTACCTTCCCAAATAAATGTTAATCATTATATATGTATTGTTGTTGTCATATTTTGGATTATTGGAATGTATTTAGTTCTAAGTTAGATCCCAAGAAAGTCACTTAAAAAAATCGATTTTAATTTTTTTTTCATTTTTTCCTTTTTCCACCATGTCGGCGACATGACCCCAACATGTCTCTGGAGAGGTCTGACAACATGTGTTGTGCCAGAGACATTTATAGCCTTGCTTCAGCCTCAAGAAAAATCCCCGGTAGTTGGTTGCAAGAACATCTGACACCAAGAAAAAGATGATTTAAGGTGAACTTGGACAAAAGCACGATTGTAGGGATCTTGGTAAGTGAGGATCATTTAAGGGGTTGTGCACGAGTGTTGGGTTGTAATGTTGTAAAGTGGCCCATTAGATATCTAGGTCTTCCGTTGGGAGGGAATCCTAGGTCTATAAAGTTTTGGGAACCGGTAATTGAGAGAATGGAGAGAAGGTTAGTGTCATGGAAGAGGAACTATTTATCTTTAGGAGGAAGGATCACACTTTTTCAAGCTACCCTATCGAATATTCCAATGTACTATATGTCCTTATTTAAGTGTCCAGGTAGAGTGATCAATATTATAGAAAAGATTCAGAGAGATTTTCTTTGGGAGGGAGGGGGCCCTAAAAAGGATACCTTGGTTAGATGGGACATAGTTTGCAAATCCAAGAGACTATGGGAATCAATCTTGGCAACATCTCAGCTAGGAATGAAGCACTCCTGGGAAATGGACTTGGTGCTTTAGTGTGGAGAAAGATAGCTTGTAGTGTAAAGTCATTAAGAGTAAATATGATTAACATGAGAATGGGTGGAACATCAACCCAAGAGGAAGGGTGCATGATTTCAGCCCTTGGAAGGCTATCCGATGTGTCTGGTCTCCTCTTTCCTTTCCTTCGCTTCTGTGACGGGAGTAGGACCATGATTCAATTATGGACTGATCTCTGGTGGGGGGAAATGTCCTCCCTATTCGTTTCTTAGACGTGATTTGAGACACACAAACGTCACCAAATTTACATCCCTTTCTAAACTTCTACATGACGTCATCATTGACTCTTCCTCTTCCAACCGTCGAATTTGGACCCTTGATCAAAGGGGCTCCCTTTCAACCAAGTCTTGCTTCACACAAACTATAGTAATCGTGATCTTGGTGTTCATTCCTTCCCTTTTAGTTCGATCTAGAAGCTTGGTATACCTCTCAAAGTTAGGGCTTTTGCTTGGACAATTGTGCTTCATAATATCAACAATTATGACAGTCTTCAAAGGAGAAGAAGATTCCTGGCACTATCACCCCAAATGTGTATGTGTAGGACAGACGAGGAGTCCATTGACCACTTATTTATACATTGCATTTTTGCCCGAGAGATGTTTTTCTCCTTTTTGAGTTTGAAAGGAGTTAATTGGATTATGTCAGGGGATGTTAGGTCATTTTTTATACAGTGGAGGTTCCCTTCGCTGAGCAAAAAAGGGAGATTAATGTATAAAACAGTTTTATTTGCAACTTTATGGTCAATGTGGTTAGAGAGAAATGGGAGGATATTCCAAGATGAGAGGCACTCACTACAAGAGAATATGGATGGTATTATGGCAATGAGTGCTTCATGGGTTGGTGTATTACCAGAGTTTAAGGGATCGTCTATTACGGATATCGTGAGGGATTGGAGGATTATGGAATTTTTACATGTATCACATGGAGTCCCATAGCAAATTTGGGTGCCCCAAGGGGAGAGGGATCAGAAAATCTTATTCAGGGGCATACATACGATTGATGATCAGGGAGCAATTTATCCTTGAAGTTTGGTTTTAATTTCCAATTGTATACTATTAATTTGCTGCTTTTTCTATTGTTTTGTTTTGTTTTAAGGTCACTCCTGGTGATCTGCTTTGTGCTCTCTCTCTCTCTCTCTCTCTCTCTCTCTCTCTCTCTCTCTCTCTCTCTCTCTCTCTCTATTTATGAAATCTCAATAATTATCAAAAAAAAATACACAAAAGCAATTATAACTCCCAGATCAACAGGAGAAAAACGTTGACAAAGGATTGCCTTCCAAAAAGTCGAGCAATGTCACATTGGTTGGAAAAGGTTTAACACTTGATGACAAAAATATCGAGGACACCTGCACAAGATATCTTTAACCGCAAAAGTAACAAACTAAGGAGAACTTTTATCATCTACCGGAAAAAAGAACCATTATCGATATAGTCTGAACCAAAGCATTCCATCTTGCTTCCATTATCTCTGAAGTACTAACAAAACAATCCTCGAAATCCGAATCTTCCTCCTTTAATGCTCAAGGAATGATACTAGGAGCCTCTTTACCTACTCTCTACCATAAACAAGACGGGCATGGTTCGAACCATGACTAGCAGAATCCATATGTGGGTATACGTATCTTCTGTTTCCTTCTCCCATCTAGAGCAACCAGTCAAATAGACTGAGAGAATACCATCTGACCAGAAAAATGGCTAAGGGAAAGGATTGGGGAATCCCTAAACAAAGAAGGGTGCAACCTAAGCTCAAATGACCCAGTATCAGAGACAATTGCAGACCCCTCATTCGTTATGAACAACCCCTCTTCAGCACTCACCACACCATTGCTAGCATGGCAGTTCCTAGAAGTATTCCTCATGATTTTCCAAAGCTTCAACAAATACAGCAACACCATGCTACTCTCAAACTCCCAAGTTATTCTAAATGAAGGCTTGATGAAGCTTAGTCACCTTCTTCAAATTAACTAACTGCTCTAGCATAGACTTAAGATTCTCAACCCACTGTTAGAATCCTTAGAATACCCTTTCTCCTTGGCACGATGTTTGGAAACCAAGCCCCTTCCTATATTGTAGTAACCAGATCTCGCACTAGCATGAAAACAAGACCTCACAGCCTGAAAGTACGACAAATTCCTGCTATTTGGCCTAGCCACACTATATAAATAGGTGTGCCTAAGACACCAGTTTGGATGATTAAAAATCTCAGACCCAATAGAGCCCCTACGTTTTGTTTGTCCTCTAATATGGGCATGTGTGGCCCAGCCAACTTCGTTGGCAAAGGACTTCAACTTCGTGATCTTTTGGTTCCATAGCCCAACTCAATATGAGTTGCAAGAAGCCGACACCCCTCACATTAGGCCTTCTATGTGTCAGCTCACTAAAGTGGGAAATTGAAATACAATCTAGCATGTGGTTAAGTGACCTCACACCCTTTGGTTAGACTTTGCCTCACCATACGTGTCACGTGTTTGGCCATAACAAAAGATCTGGCGACTTCTCTCTCCATGATTGCCACATATCAACCATGTTTCCACTTCATCATCCCATCCCTTTGACCAACCTTCAACATTCATCACCTGAGAACGGTACCCAAGGTTTTAGGTATTGACTGATACCATTACGTATCAGCAAATACGTATGGGCTTTGAGGATGTCTGCTGAATGATAAAGGTATCGAACGATACATGTCAAATTGTCTCAATTTTTTATTCGTGTCGACCGATATGGACCAATGCATGTCGGTTTTGGAAGGAATGATATCTGATACGAAACTGATACTTTAAACCCTGACGATAACAAAAACCTGGCTTCTTCATTTCAAGCTGCAACAACAAATCCCTTCCCAAAATAGAGACATAAACGGCTCTAGGAATCCTCAAAGGAATTTCTGCCCTACCTTAATAGATGCAACTATACGATTTAAGCCAAACTTTACATCAATGAAGTCTCGACAAATAACCCCAATACTTCAAACACTATTCAACACAAGAGTTTAGGAGGAAGACCTACAATGTCTAAACAAGTTCCGACTTCCGATAGGGTTAAAGTTAGTACGGGATTCAATAGAAGCATCTTACCATCTCGTAGGAGTAACCCAAGCTTTGCTCCTCAATTCTCTGCTTGACGGAGCTTCTCCAGCTAAGTATTCTCTCAAATGAACAAAATTGCTACCTTGTACAAGATGGATTTAGATGTCATTAATCTCTTAACTTGCACGCCCTTGCAAAATCGCATTGTGTTATGTAAGGAGGCTAAAATGGCAAAGCCCTACCCATGGTTCATCTCGCTGTCCCCAGAACCAAGGCCCCTTTTAATAGCCGCTCTTCTCTTCTACACCTCTCCACCATCCAACTACCTCCTTTGCAAATTCTTGCCATCCTCTTCCAAACTTTTCTTCAAGCACAAAAGTTCTTAAACTTCTTCCTCTAATCAACCAATAGAACCTGCCCTTTCCATTTTTCTAATCTCTAAAATAACAACTTTTGAAGGCCCCAAAACATTTTTGAATATAACTCAAAGAAGGCCTTGCTAGGCCATTTGCTCGCTTTTTGTTGAGAAAGCAAGATGCTTTTCTTCCAATATTGACCTCAGTGATTATAAATTCTCCAATTCTTTCATTTAATTAGTAATGTCACGACCCGAAATATTTAATTATGGATCATGACAATCATATATTTCATATCCCGATCATCCAAGTTTAGGACTAATTTAAACCATTCATAACCTACAAAAGGTCCATCAGAGCTACTATACAGCGGAAACTAAATACAACTGAATAATCACAACTAATATCTTGAATATATATACAAACAAATCTATAATAAAACTTTTTATTTTGTTACCTCCCTATCCGACTTTCATAACAGATCACAAAGACTTCCTAAGAGATAATACAATTTTCACACTTCCAAGCTCCTACTTCTACTATCATATCTTGTGTCTGTTTCTATAAGAAAATGTTTAATGAGACTTTCGTACCTGTTAGTGTGGGTGAGTGGGCCATGAGGCCAACACAACCCCTTTTTCTCTTTTTCTCTTTTTCCTTTCTTTATTTATTTGTATATGTACTATTTTAGCCCTAGTTCTAGTTAATATATAAACTCTCTCTAATTGAGGAGAGTAAGTTTTGCTACCAAACATGGTATCAGAGCAGATTAAAGAAATAAAAAAGAAGGGGAAACCCTAATTTTTTTTACTGTTCACGCTACTGTTCTTTCTTCCTCCTTTCTTCCTTCTTCTGCTAATCGCAGATTTCTTCCAACCGTGAGGTAGTGATCTCGCTACCTCTCGGTTGTTTGCGGCTAGCAATTTGAGGCTTCTCGATTTGGGGCTTTTCGATTGTTGATGGTGCTCGATTAGGGCTATTTGGAGTTTGGTTGGATTTGGTTTTCTTCATGGTACACTCCGTTTGAAGATTTGATGTGCTTTTTGTTTGTGAAGATTTTTTTTTCTGCCTATCGGAAGGGTAGCTGTTGATCGCGATTGCAATTTGGACAGGTCTGAATTTCCCCTAGTTTACTTTGTTTTGTGAGATTTTTCTGCTGTTATTTTTCTTCGATTTGTGAGATCATCGTGAACACATCCGATCAGAATCCCGCGGAACCTAAACCGGTTATTTTTGAAATTGTCTCTTCATCTATGCGTCTCACAGATCAACGCTTAGATGGAAACAATTTCTTCATCAGTGAGTACTCTTACAAAAGAGCTTGATTGTTTGCCTACATTTTACACCGATTATTGTGTGTTTCAAAATCGTTCGACGAGACGGACGATTGGTAGGGGGCGTCGCACATTAGGAGGTCTCTACGTGCTAGAAAAGGGGCCTAATTCGGTCGCATGTTCCAGCTTATCTCCCACTTCGTTGGAGCTTCACTGTCAACTTGGTCATCCTGCACTTCCAAGTTTGAAGAGTTTGTGTCTGTCTCTGGTATCGTTTCCAGAATTATTTTGTGAGCCATGTCAGTTTGCGAAACACCATCGCAGGTCTTATGTATCGAGTCCAAATAAACAACCATGTACTCCGTTTGAGTTAGTCCACTTCGATATTTAGGGCCCATGTCCAGTCTTGTCAAAAACAGGTTACCGTTACTTTGTAATCTTTGTGTATGACTATTCTAGAGTCACTTTTGTTTATTTAATGAAACAACGTTCCGAGTTATTATCTATCTTTTGTGCTTTATATGCTGAAATACGCACTCAATTTTCTGTTTCAATTCGTGTTCTACGTAGTGATAATGCTCGTGAGTATTTATCTGGTCA
>JAUPMG010000003.1:6631531-6656088 GCA_031762675.1 Pachysandra terminalis
CACGAGAGGACGAAACACATTGAGGTTGACTGTCATTTTGTACGAGAGAAACTACAAGGTGGAGAAATCTCGTTACAGCATGTGAGAACTGCGGAGCCATTAGCGGATGTGCTCACCAAGTCGATGACTGGGAATAGAATTACGTAGATTTGTAACAAACTGGGCATGAATAATATACATGCTCCAGCTTGAGGGGGAGTGTTAGTGTGGGTTGTGAGGCCCACACAACCCATTTTTCTCTTTTCCTCTTTTTCCTTTCTTTCTTTATGTGTGTATGTATTGTTTTAGCCCTAGTTCTAATTAATATATAAACTCTCTCTCTAATTGAGGAGAGTAAGTTTTGCTGCCACAACAGTAAGCATGTCATACTGATCATTTTTACAAGAAGCTCATTAAACTACATTCAATTAGAAGAGGAAGGAGTAGGTGCCTAGCCAACTAGGTAAGACCTCTTTCTCACTTCACGGTCTGAATGTTGATCACTGTTAAAGAGGACTCACCTGACCAAAGGGGGTGAGTCCTCTTAATATTTTTGTTACTATGACAATGAATTTTGCATTTTTTTTATTTTGTTGCTTAGTTCTATTTATGTTTCTTTCTAATATGATAAATTGTGATTAATCGATATGTTCATTCGACTTGTAAGAAGTAAAATTACATGCATTCCATAAAGGCATGTAAGAAACCTTATCCCACTATGTCGGGGGGTTCCACGTAACAAAAAAAGGAAAGGAAAAAAAAAAGATTTACTTGCTAGTTGTTGCATGTAGGGATTGCCAAGGTTTTAAATGTCGGTGTCGCTGGCCGTGTCATTGAGTTTGGCCAACGACAAGTCGCCGCATGGAAGAAATTTCCCCCAGATTAAAAAAAATAAAAAAAAAGTGGGGAAATTCCCCCCGAATACATTTTTTTATTAAATATTAGTTTATGTATAAATATTAACTAAATACACTAAAACACATCAAAATATGTTTAAAAAACACATAAAACATAAAGAACATTTAAGTTGATAATTCGTATGCATTCCATGTTGTAAATTGTAAAGGGAAAATATTCATTCAACAAAGCATAACATAAATAACATGACATAATATAAATGGCCCTAAAAGTAACAAAATGTCAGTTTATCATAGATGTTCCAATACCCACAATTCACAAATACAATAATGGGGAAGAAGAGATGTGGGGAAATGTCGATAGAAATGATCGACATTTCCCCCAAAAACCTCCTTTTATTCACGATTTTCGCATGTGTTGCTCGGCATGTGCAAAATTTCCTTTTAAGTGGCAATATGTCGGCTACATATTGGCAACATCAAGGAAAATCGACATTGAGTGATTTCCCCTGATGCCTCATATCGCCAATGCCAAAAATGGCAACATTTCGCAAAATGTCATTGACATTTAAAACCACGAGGATGGCAATGGGGCGGGTTAAAAAGGTAACATGTCCTGCCCCTTATGGTTGGGGTTTGCTAACACAGTAATTGGGTTCGGGTTTGGCTCAACCCGATCCTAACCTGCCCCGTTGCCATTCACTTATATGTTAATTATATATTTTGATAAGTAACATGTCTAAAAAATTATATACTTAACTTCAACACAGTATTATTTTCAATTCATCTTACATCCGGGTCAAACCTGACCCAACACGACTGGGTAAGGAGCAGATTTGGTATTAGAAGGGCTCCTATAGAGGAGACTTAGGGCTTGCCAAACTTGCCCTGTTGCCATCCGCAGTTGAATGATTTATTCATCAAATTAGGTTTTCTTTTCCTTCACCAGACATTTAATCAGAATTCATCACATTCTAAGTTCCTCAAATTTATTATGTTGTTGATAATGACATTAGGCTATATTGGTAGGTAACACGCCACATTAATCAATTTTTTCAGAAAATATTATTTTGTTGTTGCTCAACTTATTGTAGAATACTTAAGAATCATGTAAAACGAACTTCTCCGGAAATAACCAACAACCGAATCACCTAGGCTATAGGTCTTTTCTAGGCTGGCCTTACACTCTGTAAATTGCTTTTTGTAATTTTGGCCTTTGGGCCCCTTTAATATGAAACCTTTTACTGATAAAAAAAAAATGCCGCGACATGTCAACGATTTTTGAACTGGCGACATAAAATGCAAGGGAAATCGCCAAATTTCCCTTTTCCCTCATGTCACGCGACATGGAAAAAAATATTTAATTTATATATATATATATATATATATATATATATATATTAAAAAATCCTATAAAATTATGAAAACGTTAATAAAAAGTTAGTAAAAAATATAGGAAAAAAAAAGCAGCTTATTCTTTGCATAATAATATTTTGTAAACTGTAAAAATCAAAGAAAATATTAAATAAATATTAAAAAATAATAATAATAAATCAGAAAAAATACTTAAAAATTCAAGAAAAATAAAAACTTAGAAATATGAACGAAATCATTGTTTATGCATTTGTAATGCATACACAATCATAATTTACACTTTTATGCTGCTTCTTTTTTATAACCTCGGTGTCCAAGCCAGCTTGCACACACAACGACCTTTTATGCTTCTTTTTTTGTAATTAAAAATTAAAATAAAAATTGATAAGGAACAATCTATCTACTTTAGATTTATAACTTATGAACGTTTTCATACTTTTGTCTTACAGCTTGAGCTTCATTTGACTTATGACTTACGATTTTGAATGATGTTTTTATAATTTATATCATATAATATAGGATTGTATTCATGTTGACAACGACTATTTGATTAGCACTACTTTACTTGTTAATCACTTATTTGTTGAAAATTTATGTGCTTGTTGCTTAATTGGATGTAATACTTTTTGAATTTTTCAACAACTGGAATCTGGAACTGACAGCTCGACACTACAACATCAATCCTAACCCCCCTCAACTAATGGTCTTGATTAAGAGAGTGTTTTTTTGTATTTAGGTGTATTTAGGCCTCAATTATGCTCATCTAAGAGTTGGGGTCAAAATTTCATCAAAAAACTAAGATTTCCCTCACATTTCCCATTTCATCGCGACATTGACATTGCAAACCTTGGCTATATGCAGGACTATCACCTAACTTTGCTTACGCATTTTAATAACCTTGGTAGTGGATTGATGTTGCTTATCTTGGTGGCTCACGGTATACTCTTCATGTATATAAGACTAGGCCCTTCCCTTCTTTTTCATTTCTTTAGATTTTACAATATATGGATCATGATTATTGATCAAGAACGGAAAAGAGAGAGAGAGAGAGAGAGAGAGAGAGATGTCTTTCATGACAAGACAAGACAAGACAACCTCAAGCTTTCAAAACGTATTGTACATCTATATGATAGAATAAAATGTCCTCCGAACATGTTATCACTTCATTAATAACTAATACGAAACTAAATGGACAAAAAGGTTGAACCATAGAAGTGTAAAATTTGAGATGACTTATCTAAAGATCTGTCTTGTCTAAATTGTGGCCATTATTCATTTTGCCCTCATGCTTCCTTTTACTGTTTTCTTTCTATTGGAGGTTCCAAGAGCACATAATAAAAAATAGCAAACATTAGCATGGTTTCAATCAGCTGCAATAATTCAACTTTTATGGGGAGCAATAGAGGCAAGTTGAACAATTTTAGTTTCTAGGTAGTGCAGTAATTGTTTGAAGTCAATAAACAACAATTGTCGGTCATAGTAATTTTTAAGATTGACCAATTTCAATTTCATAGTTTCGGACTATTTAAAATAGCCGTTCTGAACCCTTTGAAAGTCTGCCACATGTTGAGATAACACTGACCAATCAGAAAAAAAGTTACCAATATTTTATAAATTATAACAGAAATGATAATACCTGCATACACAATCCTCGGAGCACACTGTCGAACTGCAAGTTGTGCATCCAATATCAGCATCTGCGTCATCGCGCTTCTTCTTGACCAGGTAGATATCTTTTGTTTTTAGTTAAGAGCAAAAACAAGGCTGACAATATAGAGAAACTATTGTTGTCGTGGTTGTTTTTTTAATTTTTCTCTACACTATAGAGCAACTATTGTTTAGTCGCACATAAGAGAATTTAGCATGCTAAAATACTGTTTTAGTTAGTCTGCACCCAAAAGTTCTAGTTAGCAAACATACTGAACAATAGTTTTATTTCATGTAAAGGATACTGCGCCTGATGTGTACATATGGGGTTGGCTTCATTTTATCCTCCATCATGTTCTTCCACATTGAATCAATTTGAAAGTCCTCCTCAACGTAAGGTAGAGGCAAGCAATGGAATATTTCCTATAAATAGAAAATAAAAATGTTAGCCATGGTATATGACCGTGAATGAATAACAAGCACACAATCATGATGAAGAGAACATGTACTTGAATCAATAATAGCAGGGATATATACTCCAGTCATTTATGTCATGAGTGTTTTTTTTAGTATTATAGCAGTAAAAGATTCAGTCTACAGTCCAAAAGCGAGATGATGATATTGCAGTTATTTAACACAAATCAGTAAGCTTGGGCCCCTCCAAGACATGTGAGTGATCTGTTTGATCAATGGTGGTTTCCGGTGTTGGGTAGAAGGGACAAACTATGTACAGGCTTCTCTTTTTTGTATCCTGTGGAAGATATGGGGGGAACGTAATAGGAGAATTTTTGAAGACTCGAGGAGATGTCCGGAGCGTCTTATTGATTCAGTTTTGGGAGCTACATCTGCTTGGCTTGGAATTCTACCAGATTTTAAAGACTTTCTGCTACAGATTTTTTCAGGAATTGGGACACTATTGCTGAGATGTAATTTGTAGTAGGATGTTGGGGTTTGTTTTGGTTGTATTAGGGTTGCTGTTTTTTTCTGATATTTGGGAGGTGTGGTTCCTTTCTTGGGAACTGTCCTTGCTTTCTTTTGTTTTGTATATTCTTTCCCCCCTTTTATATAATCGTTACCTTCATCAAAAACAAAAATAGCAGGGATAGAGATTCATCCAGGATATCAAATGGTAAATAATTTCATAAACTTGCTTTATTTACTGAAATTGTAAAAATATTAAGATGATGATAACAGGAATAACAGAGATAGAGATTCATCCAGCTATCAGATAGTAAATAATATCATATATAACTTGTTTTATTTATTGAAGTTGTAAAATTTTCAATGCAGCTATTTAACACAAATGACAACAGGCTCTGGAAACTTCTGACCTCTATGTCAACGGTTGGAACTGCATGCTGCTCATTCCACAAGATACATCAGTCCTGCCATCCAGCCTAATCAATGAAAATTAAGAATATAACAATAAAATCCTAACAGAATCTAGATAAAAGAAACTCATGACAACTGAAGTTTTTTATCAAAAGCAGTTTCGCTCATATTGATATTTACTTATTTAGATATCAAAAAGTTTGCCACGTAACGATTGCATAAAATGTATTACATTTTAGGTTACAGAGATATAAAGTCAACCTGATGAAAAGTTACTCTATTGGACATATGAAGACTCTGGGGAACAAATAGATGCAATAAATGCTAATCAGATTGCACAATAGAGCACCCTAAATGTTCTTCAAATGTAAAGAAACTCAAAAACAGCCAAAATGTGGGAAGTTGTATGGAAGCATATCTTCGTACTAAACGGGTTCCTATGATAATCAAAATAAATGGATTTGGTGGTAAATGTTCTCCTCTGCTAGAACAAAGATTTAAGTAGTCTAGAAAGCAACTGAAAAGTTTAACCAACTAAACATAAGTAGTAACCAAAGCATCATTTACAGTTTATCCATTGATAAATCACTACAATGTTTTCAAAATCCATGAATGAGTTTAATTCCAGTTGATTTGGTGGTAAATGTTCTCTGCTAGAACAAGGATTTAAGTAGTCTAGAAAGCAACTGAAAAGTTTAACCAACTAAACATAAGTAGCAACCAAAGCATCATTTACAGTTTATCCATTGATAAATCACTACAATGTTTTCAAAATCCATGAATGAGTTTATTTCTTTTTGAACTTCAACCAAAACTCCTACCATTTCACTACCTGTGGTTCTTTCAAAGATGTTTTTGGTGACGTGGAATCCGCGACCCCACTTAATGGGGACAAGGTAAACCCTGGATACATGACCCCCCACCCACAAGGACCATACATCATGTAAGCCCGGGGACTCGAACTGGGACCTCCAGTTCTTTCAAAGATGTTGCGGACAAACAGCTCATTTTTCTCAAAGATTTTCAAACAAGCGAGAAGTTATTTGCTTATTGCATCCCACTTATTATGAGATGAAGAAATCACTTATTCCAAAAGATCCTTCAAGTGAAGGGGTTCAACTTTCTTCACATTATTTTGCTCCTCAATTTTTAGCTTTGTGCGTAGGTGGCATTTTCCACTGATGTTGCAACTTGCAAACAAGTCCCCATTTCCCCTCTCCACATTTCATCTAGGATCAATGAAAATTAGAAACTGATTTTCTTCTCAACGTGTGTCCACAATTGGAAAGTCTTCAACTCAGCTGTGCAGGCATGTTGAAATATTTGTCTTGTCCAATACTTCGACAATAGGGGACACTCTTGAAAACTGTGTTACCTTTTGTAATGCATGAAGGCATATCTAGACCCTTAGTTAATTCATCAGAAGTAAACCTGCACCTTTTTTGAGTCTACAAAACTCTGTCATAGAGGTTTGTACTTCAACTTTAGCAAGGAAACAAGTTCACGCATTTTTTATGATGTAGAGATGATCACCAACCCAAAACACAAACCTCCAAATCTAGTAGTCCAAAGGGACACTTTCTTCTCCTCAAAATCTGACTTATAAGAGAAGATGGCTTCAATAGTTAACAGCCAACATAAGAATACATACCGACTGGTTCACAATAGAGCTCTGGACTCTAGCTTAATTACAAAGCAATGTAGATTTCAATATCTACTGATTCTTTCATAGGGAATCACCACGTGGTTTATATTTGAAACAAGCTTTACTGTCACTGAAAAAAAAAAGCGTCCTAATCATGTTCAGTTCCTTCTAAGCCTCAACTCCTCTATTCATCATGGTTTAAAATCACGGTATCAATTATTGTAACATACCACGAAACTGATCATATATCAGCTGATACTAAGCAAGATTTAATATTTTGTGCATAAAAATATTAAAACAATTATGAAAATATCTCAATATGTTGTTTTTTATCAAAGAAAAAAAAAACAACGAATAAAAACTACAATTACAAAATTTGGGTGTAACCGCATTATGAGCATGTCATGAATGCTTTTACATCTCCATAGCTGACAACATGCAAAAATATATATTTATGGAAATTAGCAATAAACAATATTTTTCTTCAACGAATCCAAGAAGAAATCTAAAAACAGCCTCCCCAATGAAGTTTTGTAAGGTTTGGAGATAGGTAAAGTAGGCTTTGATTAACAAAATAAATAAAAAATCAAAACCTGCAACTTCTGTAAATAAGTTGCTGAAACTCGGTAAGCATTGGCACTACCATGTATTGGCGATACAAATTGCTGATACTAAAATGAACTGGCTGATATGAACCTATAGTTCCTATAACCGGCTGATACCAACATTGTATGTGTTTCATACAACCAATTTTTTAATTGACAAGCACCTAAAAGTGAATAGAGAAGAAATTTAGCCTCGATTCTTGCCTCATAGGCATACTACTCTGCCTCAAGGCATGAGGCACAACAGGGATTAAGCCATCCTGTCTTGTCTTAAAGTGTTTTAACGTCCTTTCCTTAATTTCTTGTTGACCTTGAGTTAAAACCGATTTAAGACTACCATATTATCTTATAACAAGTAACAGGTTACCTTAAGACAGGTCTCTATTCCATAGGTCTCATAGTCCACTTGATTCTTTTTGTGATTTCTCCACCAGCTCTCAAACAATTCGAAATTTCACACTTGGCAGATTCTTCAAATCGAAAGAGGATTGATTCCAAGCAAAACGGATGAATTTCCAGTGATTTTAAGGTAAGCCACAGTCTTCTTCCTACTTTCCTCAGAGTGGGGCTGTGTATTTCTCCTATTTTATACTTCTTTCTCCTCAATTCTTCGAAGTTGAATTTCATGTCTATCATTCCTCATTATTCATCATTCTTTTTCCAACAAGTAAGACCAGGGGTTCTTTCTTCTTTCCATTCGTTACTCTTCTTCCTTATTCTTTCTTCACATGGGACATGGGGTTATTGTATCCATGTTTCCTCATTCTTTAATTATTACAGATTTTTATCTTAATAATTTGTCTAATTTCTAATAATTATTTTAGTGAAAGTCATGTGCTTATACCTTGTTTGCCCCAAGGTTTTCGCCTTGCTTCATACAATCAAAACACATCACCTATGCCTCAAGCCATAATAATAGGATTGCCTTGCAATACCAACATATTATCAGATAAACTGTACCTGTATCAACCAAAACTTGAAACCAAGCTTCATGATTTCCACCGAAGTCTAGAAATATTGTTTTAAAGCTTCAATTGAAGCTTTTAGTCCATTTATGAGGGTGGAGAGATGGAATGTAATCTTTTCCCAACGAGAAATATGAGCAACAAAGTCCCTGTTCTTCACCATTTCTTTTGTCCACAGCAACTTCCCTAGCCAGACAACAAGATCTGAATATCTGGCTCTGAGCCAAACTGAAGAATACATAACCGAAGGTGCTGTAGATTCTGATCGTCAAGTCACCATCTGCCAGATAAAACATGAGTATCCCTCTAAGGGATGGACATGTTTAATGAAAAGCATCATTAAGGAAACTCAAAAGCTTAGATCAACTCATAATATGACATATAGTTATGGATGACAATCCTCAGTATAGGCCTAAAAAAACACCTGAAAACTATGACTAAATTCAGAAATTTGTAATTTCAAATAGAAACTCAGGGACTCCAACCTAATTGTAAACTTAAAAAGAATTAGAAACACAAAATGATGGCACCAATACTCCACCAAAAGAAACTATCCTAGTCAACTTTCATTTATGCAATTTCCCTCATCCAAGAACTTAGATCGGATGGTGGCAATGTAGTTCTTTGCACGCCCACTTGATAACCACATAACCATCACCAAATCTAGAGAGTTTTTGAAGCAGCAATAAAAACAGCCCAGCAGTTACAAGGTTAATGTGAAGTCCCCAAGTACTTTAACCCTGTCACGGAAAGGCCAAAGAACCTGACAGTTTATTGTGAACCTTAGAGCCTCACTACCTTATATAGTGTTTGAACTCGGTATCAACTCGGGGATCGTCCCGGTCCGAACCAGAGTTGGATCGCCGATCCAACTCGAGATTGGACGGGATGGGACGATCCAAAATTAATAAAAAAAAAATTCAAAAACTCAACTCGGTCCGACTCGGATAATCCGAGACGGATCGGACGATCCGGATCGCCGATCCCGAGTTGGATCGCCCGATCCGTCTGGGGATCAAACCGAGTCATTAAAATAGGGTTTAATTGTGTATCGGATTCAACTGGGGGATTGTCCCGGTCCAATCCCAAGTTGGATCGTCCGATCCAACTCGTGATCGGACAATCCTTTACACTATGCTACCTTAGAACTTATCCCCTTTTAAATTTGTTTGCTAATAAATTGGCTGGTTACTTTGATGCTTTAGCTTTAATGGACAATATTTTAACATCTTCACAACCAAGATTTCCAGTTGTTATAGGTAAGCACTTATCAATAGTTTTAGGGTTCAATATAGTCAGTTTCTCATAGAATTTGATATAGAACAGAAGAACAATTTCACAGCCCTTTTCATTCCCAACAGTGTGCCCTAGGGTTTGCTAAACCTAGCATCTTGATCCACTTGTTTCTCATCAGATATTCTCTTACTTTCTCCATATCATATTGTTGTTTTGCTGGCTGAGTTGAGTTGCTGATCTGATGAATTAAATCTTCGATTGCAGCATCCCTCTCCAACAATCAGCAACAGTTTGGGAGATGATGCCCTGGTGTCACACGCCCTAGGATAAATTCTTGATTATAGACCATCTCATATTGAAAAAAATTATTCTAAACCGTCATATCATATGAAAAGCAGATGGATCATTTACTATTGCATTGCTCGTTTGTGATGAGGATTTTAAGTCTGGTCTAGAAGTTTTTGGTCTATGCCAGGAAGTTCACCAACACTCCCTAGCTGCCGCCCAATCAAAGCATGTCAGAAGATATTTTTTCACATTTATGGCCCTACCCATTTTTGAGACATCAAAGAAAAAACTTATAAAATACCAAAAAATAATAATAAATTTTTAAAAAGAGTTGAATATGTATGAGACTACTCTTTGTCAGACATCAACCACCAAGAAGTTCATCAGGTTCTTTTTTCTGCTTTTGTAGGAAATCAGACTTCAGCATTTCTGTTTCCATAATATTTTGGTATAGCTTCTGCTTGAATACTTTTTAAGCATCTTTGCCTCTTTATGGTCTTGGTGCACATGGGGATTGACATTGTTTATCCTTTCTAATACAATCCTTGCATTACCCATCAGACAAAAGAAAAGGCAAAAATGATCTATAAGTAACCATGAGATGTTTGAGATGAAACTGGAAACCCTTGTCCACCAACAATCAAGGTTTTAAGTTCCATCCAAATGATACAACTTGGCTGAGTCATATTGGTTTTGATGGTAAGATGATACAACTTGGCTGAGTCGTATCGGTTTTGGCGGTAGCGGATACGAACCTATTTCTAAAGGTGTCAGACAATACATTTCAAATTCCTTCTGTTTTGTAATGGTTTCGGTTGGTGATCGCTATTAAGAGCTGGCGATGGGTCAAGTTGGATACGGTATCATGACATAACCCAAAGCCACCCAAACAAAGGTCGGGTTGGGCTAGATTGCAGAGTTCACAATACAAATCCACCAATGTAATCCGACACAATCATTATTCATGCAGGCTTGAGTTGGCCCAAGGATATTAGTACCACACAAAAGGCCAACCCAACCCCATTTAAAAACAGGTGTGCTCGGGTCAGCGAGATTTTTAAAATCTGATCTCAAGGAAAATTTCACTTCTCTGTATTTTTTTTCTGTAAAACAAAATCATATGGAAAAGTTTCAAGATAAGGAAATGCCAATATAAGGAAAGATATGGTGCCCTTTGAATAGAAAAATTTCATGTTGCCAGCTCTGTTATTATTCAGACAGTATTACAATAACCAGAAGTAGTTGCTTTCAGATACAAAAATGGACCCTATCTGATGAAGGAAGGAAGAAATTGACCTTCTTCTCCACCCGCCAATCAGTTGGATGCCGCCAACAAACAGCTCTCCCTGGTTGATCTGTTAAATATATCACAACATCTGGCCATGGTGCACACTTATAATGTGAGGCTACTGGGCATCGTACACAACGCCAGTAACCTTTCTGTTTGCAAATGAAGCAAACCTACACAAAGAAAAATGCACAAACCTAGCTTAAGTAAAAATTAAACCATGATAAAATTCATAGTTAATTGAAAATAAAATCCACAAATATATAATAAAAATAGAAACAACATAAGAAAAAAGACCACTCTAAGTATAGCCATCGTATGAATTACAACAAAAAAGACTAGTATTATATAATAAATATAGCAGTTTAAAATATTTACACGACAAAAATATGTTGCATTATTGAGATCAGAAGGAAGTCTTCCATCACAATGAACAAAATGTACGAATGAAGATGGTTTCAAACTACTTTTCCTTAATAACATAAATGCTGCGTCAGCACAATTTTGTTCCAACTTATTAAAAATATTGACTTAAACGCATTCATTCACTATCTTCACTTTACAACACACAGAAAACACAAATAAAAATATGAAAAACTAATCAACTACTAAACTGAACTTGTTTACAATATTTAACAACCACAACAGACATTTAAGTGATAAACCACCAACAGATAAGCCATTGCAAATGTGCACGAATAGAACAAGGATCCTCTCCGTAGAAAACAAATAGCCCACTATGTTAGCTATTAAAAGCATAATACGATATGCTCAACCATCTTAACAACAATTAGAGAAAATTAATGCAAGGATACACACACACACATATATACATACATATGTGTGTATGTGTCTGTGTCAATGTGTGTACATACTAACTACATAGAGAGAAGAGACAGAAACAAAAAAAAAAAAAGATGAGATTTCATTCATTACAATACAGAAAGAACTTTACATGTTGAGGGCACTTGAAATTTCTTGAAGTAGAGAACCCAAGCCTTTCCTTTGCACATTTTAAGTGATAGACCTCTTGGCAACCACGAACAGAACATAAAACTTCCTCCCCGCAGTAGATAAACTTATGGCAGACATGACAATCAACCTGACATGGGTAAAAAAACAAAACAAAATATAAAAATAAAAAACATAAGTCAATTGGAGAGAACTACTGCTTAAATAAAATACTATATAAGATACAAAAATATTAAATCACTATAAAAGAAATAGACCTTAATTGACAGCTGATCAGACATACAAAACAATCAACTTAAAGATTTATATGTTTCTTTTTTATATGTAAAATCTTTTTTTTTATGAATAACAGCAATTATATATCATCAAAAATAAGCAAAACACAACTGGTGTCCAAGAAGGAACACCAAGAAAAACTAAAAACAGAATAAGTCCTACTTGGAGGAAGAACCCTCAACAGCCGTAAAGAAAAGAACAAAGCTACTAACAGTCTATATACCATAACACACGATCATGATACAACTAAACAAAATAAGCAAATCAATGCAAAGACAACTCAAATCTCTGATAGCATCTCCTCAAAGGGTATCCTGTAGAAGAAGTTGTCTCAGTCTGCTCCTCCTCTAACCAATCTATCTGCTAACGAATTTGTGCCCTTTGGCACATGCGAATAATAAGAAAACTCGGGACTAATATAACTGCAAGTTTTGAATCAGATGACAATGTTTTTCAACATTAAACAAATAGTGCTTACTGAAATAGATTCAAATGCTGCAAAATGATATCACTCAATAATAACAATCACAGTCAATTCATATCGGGGAAAAAAAATCATTAAAAAACAAAGAAATTATTTAAAAAAATGATGATACCATTCTCGGAGCCCCAACAAGGAAAGGTAGTTGACATTCTCTTTCATCAAATCCTAATTTCACCTTATTTTCCACCCAAACCCTAACATAATCCTCCAAACTTTTTCCCACCACCACCTTCCCATTCCGCTCCAATGCCCCTCGAACCAATCTCTTCTGATCCTGCTTCAAAACCTTAATCCCCACACCGTTCTTTCTGCTGCAAATCCCCCCATTATGAACGATCGGAAACCGCAATCTCTGTTCCCAACTGCAACACCAACCATTCTCTTCATCTACTGTTTCCGATTCAACCGGTTTCGGATACAAAGAACCGATGGAACTGCAAGGATCGGAGACTGGTAAGAGATTAGGGCAACGAGAGAGTGGAAAAGAAGAGTTAAAGAGATTGCAAAGGTCCGGCATAGTAGCAAGAACGCAGAGAGGAATTAGGGTTAGGGCATCTGGTCAGTTGCTTCTACGGTCTGCTGGTTTGAGAGAGAGAGAGAGAAAGAAATCAGAAATATTGCTTTGGGCGGGAAAACTGAAATTAAGGAGCACAGCTGCACAGGTAATGCTCTATTGCTCTGTACTGCAACGAGTGAAATTACTGAAACTTTATTAGTCAGCCACAAAATTACAAAACCGCCAGGCGCCAACACTTGGAACTTTCATGGTTTTTAACAACGGATATCTGAAAATTGTAGATAAACGGCGTCTTTTTGGCTTGCAAGATTTTAACTTTTTTATTAAATTATTATTTTGACCAAAATAAATTTATTTCCATAAAATCGTTCAAAACTTTTAGTTGGAATTTTTTCAGAACGAAATTTTGGATCTTAATTTTGCCTAGATGAATGAAATTTAAAACCTTGGTGGCATGGCTAGAAATTCTTTTTAATATATTTTTAAAATATAACATGTCATATTGAAAAACATTTAAATTAAAAAGAACAAAAAAAAAGCATTATATATAGCTATGGCACGTGAAGTACTTGTTGAAAATTACAATGAAAGATTAGGAATATGAAGGGTTAAGACAATCTGTATCGTTGATTAATAAGTCTTAAGGCGCAATTGGTTCGTTTTCTTTTAGACAAGTTTCTCCCCCTCCGATCAAAATCGCAAATGCATTAAGGGTTAGTGAGAAAATACCTTTCAGGATACAATGAAGCCTCTGATCAAAATTCATTATGATTCTTAGATTTACATAGTTCGATCACAACAGGATACTCGGTGTATAAAATCGATGATGCCAATCACTTTATCGGAAGCCTTGACATACTCTTTTGATCAGATTTGAATCTTTTTCTTACTATCAGATCTGAACTTGATTGAATCAATCTGATTCTAGATGCTTGAATGAATGAATCTAGTCTAGATATGCACTATATATATATATATAGACTTACGTATACCTATTCATCTATAGGTATGATATTGATTCAACGGTTTTGATCAAATTTGAAGGGACATGAACCCTTTCACCAACCATCGATTAGGTGCAAACATGATCCTACGGTCATAATGATTCTGATTAAGTGCTTCATAAAAACTACTTAAGTTTTAAGCTCGTTGACAGCCCTATATTAAGTTTCAATCCCAATAAAACCTCAACTCGAGAGAAAATTCTCTTAAGCTAAGTCCTAATGTCTTTATGTCGCACTACTTTTAACAAAAATATTATGCGACCAAACTGATTCCCTCAAAAACTATTCGGAAAAGCCAAGTAAACAATAGCTTCAATGGAATCTCCGTGCTATGAAGTTCTTCATTTGGAAGTCCTTTTGGCAAGTGTTTACTAAACGCCGAAGTTAAAATGCTTATATACAGCCCAAGAATCACTTTTCTGAGTTCAATGAAGCAACACCAAACGTGCCCTTTGTGCAGAAATTGAAAAGATATTAAAACGTGGCAAAGCAGATGACAAGTACTAACCAACCTATATGGATTGAATATTGTTCACATGACCGATCCAAAAGGATCCCCTATCAGATGGTGGTTCTGAATTTATAGTAACCAGGACGAAGACCACACTTAAGTACAGTTGCAGGGACGGAACACCTGCATTCCAATCACTCCAAAATATAATCTGTACGAGCATTGCTTATACATGTGCAATATAGTATATACAACATATAATAAGTTCCAAAGTTGGGGTGGTCAATAGAATGAATCAAAATTCCCTGTCTGGAAACAGCATGGGAGCAACCAGAGACCAGATGTACAGAGCTGCAGTGGCCCACCCAGTTAAAATGCGAACCCAAACGGATGGCCACCCCACATCAACCAGCCTTCCGCTCTCTCCAACTGAGGTCGACCACCCTGTGAGGAGCATTGCCGAATACATACTAGCAAGAGAGAAGATGATATGGAAGAAGGAATATGAATAAGTTACTGGCCTAGCCTCATCCTTCTTTTCTTCTTCCTCATCCGTCTTGTTCAATGGAAGCAAAGGCTTCTCTGCACCTTACCAGAGAGCAGAATTTTGAATCCATGGTAAAACTAAAATAAAAAGGTAAAGCATTATTTAGCAAGTCATGTCAATGACTAACCTGCATGGGTTGAACTTGGGTCTGAGAGCAGTTTCGTCGAAGACCCAGCACGCACAGCCGAGTAGACAACCGAGAGAATAGTTGTCAGCAGCCCCAAGGTAAGCGTGCCAGTAGAAACAGCTTTGGAATGTTTGTGAAGGCCATTGCATTCGTAGTCCCTAGGTTCGCTGGTAAGTCCACTGTAGCACAGGTAGGTGCAGTACAAAGATATAACTGAAGCTGGCAAAATGCTACCACCCACCTGTTAGCATCAACAGAAACCAAGAGCGGCCATTATAATTCATCCTTATACTACGAGCTCAAGTGCATACATATTTGGTAAAAGGTTCGTAGATCCATCCATCACAATAGAACAAAAAAACGCAAATAATCTACTGAAGAGAGATGAAACAGAAAATACTCCATTCTAGAAAAATTATTGCAAAGTAATAAAGACACCAATTGTGATGAGGGTTTAAACTGAAATAATGACCTTAATTGAGGACATTATAAAAATTGGGTAAGAAAAATATTGCAAAGTAATAGACACCAATTGCGGCGACGGATTGAATTCCAATAATCGCATTAATTGAGGACATTATAAAAATTAGGTGGCAAACCCCATCAGTGGCAAGAAGAAGACAAGTTTTCAGTGGATCTTAGAAATCTTAAATAAGATTCTCAAAGAAGCTCTCTTGCCAACCCAGGCTCAATGGCTCTAGTGTCCAAAGAAGCAAAGGGGGTAGCTTTGATCAATATAAAAGGAAAAGAACGACAAATAAGAGAGCATTGTTGTAAACCCTTACTTCTGTCTAGATCATTCTCACAACTAGGCTGTTGTAATTATTAGAATAATCACCTCATCTATGCATATAGACATACCAAAGATGTGTTATGTATGGCTTCTGCAGATAATGTGGATCACCTTTTGGATCATTGCAAGGTGACCAAGGAGTTGTCGGCATTTTAAATCGGGAAATTTGAGATGACATGGGTAATCCCAGAGAGGCTAAATGATGTGCCAAGGCCTGAGGATGGTGAAAATGTAGAAGGTGGGCATGACATTATGTGGAATATCAACTTTTTGTTGGGAAAAGAAGTGTGAAAGATCTTAAAACCAACCAGTAGCACCTATCTATCCTTGGCAAGTGTTTTACCTGAATTTTCTGATGCATCTTTTCTGAATCTTGGGCGAGCATGAAAGAATGTTTAGAACAGGCCTATTGTAGAGTGCATAGATAAGTTGGTGCCTGTCTTTTTTTTTTGGTAAGAAGACGATTTGGAGATACAGTAAGTTCGTTGAATAAATTTCACAATTAGAACATAAATGAGGGAAATGATTTATTTAGGTTCTTCAACCTACCAAGTGCCAATGATCTATCAACTTGTTTTTTTTTATCGGTAAATGATTTATCAAGAGATAACAGCAAAACAAGAAAATGCCTTATCCCAACTAGTCAGCAACACAAATCCTGTTTCGCCATCCCGATCTGTTGAAAGCCATATCTTTGGTTAACTTATTTGTATTTAAATCATCTGACTTCTTTTAAATCTTCCTTACCTATACATCCTTCAATATGCACTTTCTTGTACCTTCTCACACGTGCTTCTCACTTTGCTCACTTTACATTCCTAAACCATCTTAACTTTTTCTTTTCTTTTTTATCTGGAAATACTTATATGTAAAAAATTAAAAAGAGTATAATACAGACCCATCTGTACACCAACAGTGTACAATAAGGGCTTCTAAGGCTAAAAAGAAGCAAAAAAACAGAAAAACTAAACAAAAACATAGCCTAACATTCAGCCCATCTCACCCCCACTTCCTCTACAAACACAACACACACCCCATTTCCTCTAAACCATCTTAACCTACTTTCTTTTATATTATATCCTATTTTGACTATTCCTAGACATTCCCGAATATGTCATTCCTTACCTTATCTTTCCATATACTTCTATACATTCATCTCAGCAACACTTTTGTTTTTTTTTTTTGATAAGTTCATCTCAGTAACACTTATCCTATGAATATGTTGTTTTCTTGTTGCTCATCATTTCGCTCCACACAACATAGCAAGCCTAATAGTTTTATTAAAAAAAAAAAATCTTTTTAGCTTCAGTGAAATATGTCATTCATTTAACACTCTCAAAGCACCTGTGCTCAATTTACATGTCATTACAGATTTCGCGTAAGTTCTATGATGGTTGCCGACCTGATACAGCAATCCTTTACCCAGGATTGGGACCAGCAATGCACAAAAGATGCAAACAGAAATACTACGGTTACCTGCCCTTGCGCATGTTTATCATAAACAACCCTTTTATTAAATTATAGAACAAGCAGAAATGATAAAGAGCATGGATAACATGAGAACCTATTCTCATCTGAGAAGCAATGGTATAATATGGAAGTGCTTTTCGTAAGGCCGGTGCTGTAATGAACTGTAGTTTGCAGTGATCAAGTTAAAGTACATAAAGCAAACAGTCAGAATACACGTATGAAGCAAGTAAACGATGCATGTGCAGGCTGATATATAAAAAATGCTGATGAATTTAACAAGGGGCCATGATGATGTAGAATGCAAGAATAAGAACTCACCGCAGGATGCAGTGCAACAGTTGCAAAGACAAACACAAATATCAGAGTCATTACGATAAAGAAAGTGTTGAGTCCACAGTCATGACCAGATGGAGTGAACCAATGAAAGAGCAGCCCCGAGAAGGAAAATGTAGCCAGATAACAAGCAAGTGAAACAACAAGCAAAGCGATGTACCTGCATAATTTAAAAAGAGAAGTATCGGAGGCACAGGTTACGTTTTGGTGGATGGACACAATAAACTGAACCAAAAGACCCACAACCACCAAAAGCAAATATCTGATGTAAATCCAAAAAGAGTGAAACAAACCAGAACTGCTCATCATATCTAACCCATTTGTCATTCCATGCGTGAACAAAGTCCAACAAGAGCACAACTTGAACAAGAAGAAAAAATCCTGAGCCAAATTTTGAAATTGTCTCTGCATTTATAAAAGTGAATTAATAAGAAAGTGGTTAGTTCAAGAAACAGAAACAAATCTAATCAAAAATAAAATCTATCAAAAAAGTTCTACAAGGGGTGAGACATATTCCAAAACAGAAGTTATTAGTTATCATGCCATCTCTGGCAAAGGCAATTTCAACAAAATAAGCATCTAGCTAACTATTCCTACATCAAATAAGAGTACATCATAGACCAAAATCTGCTGAAGAACAACCTTCAACCAAAAAGATGCATATGAAGAGTCATAAGGTAGATAATTTTGTCAAAAAAAGATACGTACCTTGAATTTTTTTCATCTTCTTTGTTTTTTTTTTAATCACTAAAGTGTATGTTTATTTATATATAGTGCCAAATAGGCAAATTTACAAGTAACTAAGTTACATAGGTACATGGGCTATAAACCCAGTAAATAACTGATTACAAAATCATTTACTCACAGCCCAGTTACTCCCCTAAATACAGTCAAATTACCTAAAAGACAACCCCCTAAATGCAGGATTAATTGAAAGCCAAAAATATAGCAATGATATAATCTTGTCTTCTATAACACTAACGCTAGGTTCCACCAATTTGAAGATACGATTGTTCCTTTCCTTCAACAAACACCAACAAATAGCTGCTAGTCCAACCATAGTGTAAAGGATCGGTCGATCCCGATCTGGATTGGTCGGTCCAACTCGGGATCGGCCAGGGGTGAGCCGCGATCCCTGGCCGATCCAAAAAATTTTAAAAATCAATGACTCGGACCGAGTCCGTGATGGATTGGCCGATCCGTCACAGAATCGGCGAGTCAGACCAGACAATTCTAACTGGATCGTCCGGTCCACGTCTCTCTCAAAGGGATGCTTCTGGGACTTTCCAGATCCAGAAAGGTTCAGATTTGAAGATGAAAAGAAGTCTGGGACTTTCTAGATTCCAGAAGGGTTCAGTTTCTCCCTCCCTCCCTCCCTCTCTCACTCTCAAATCACAAGATGTGTGGAGCCGTGGACGTGCGATCATCTCGGGCTTCATCGCTGCAAAACATGGCCAGAAGCTAATTGAAGAAGACCTCTGGTCAAAATTTAACACCATCTCCGATCTCTTGGGTAACAACGACGACGACTACACGCAGTTCAAGAACAACATGTCAGTGTTTCAGAGCCCAAACAACTCAACAATGGTGGGATGTTTCTCTAAATAACTGTGGGTAATCTTCAAAAGTCGGGGTGGTTAGGGTTTCTCAAGGAAAATGACATTTTCAAAGAGCAGGAAGGAGTGGAAGGACCAAAAAGGACAAACACAGTTCTACTGTACAAGCGTAAGCCATCAGCTTCCACTCCTTTTTTTTTCTAATTTTTTAAACTGTTTTTCTTTTTTGGATCGTTTCGGATCATCCGATCCAGAGTTGGATCGACGATCCAACTCGGTTTTGGACTAGGATGATCCCCGATCCGATACCGAGTTTAAACACTATGAGTCCAACATCCCACCCAAATACCATCTCCACTGATAAATTTATCCCTCGGAAAATTCAATATGCAAGAATGTGCATCTCTTCCAATTCATTATACAGAATTGGGGCATATCAATTTCTAAATCTTTTGAAATAGTAACTGGTGTCTGCAAAGATAGAGGACTGCTTAACTGGTATGGTTTGAACAGTAATGAAATATTGCTTTTTTAGATTCATGAATATAATATTGCTTTCTTGGGTTCATGAATAAAACGGTATTCATCAACAATAACAATTACAATAACAGAAGTGTATAGCAGAAAGTCGCCCATCACATAATGCCAAGTGAAATATTTCTAATAAACTGGAGAAAAAAAGTAACCAACCATGTGATTTAACCAACTATATATATATATATATACATATACATATACATATACATATGTATATGTATATGTATATGTATATGTATATGTATATATACACACATATATATATATGTATATATATACATATATACATATATATATATATATATATATACACATATACATATATATACATATATACATATATGTGTATATATATAGACACACACAAGAGACTTTCATACTCGTTTTTACTAAAACAAATTAGGATCTATCATGAGAACCACATATATTGCATAAAAGAAAATTGCCATTGCATCTTCAGAAAATGTAGATTCCATTTCTCTATTAGATGGAGAATTGGCAGGAATAACCCACATAACAAGGACCTCTGCCTAAAGATGGATCAAAAACTAGAAGAAATCAGATTCCATCTATTATCTAGAGAATGCAAATGCACATCAGTTAATGGTATTACCATAACTAATATATTAAAAAGAAAAGGGGAATTATGCACTGAAAAATAAGGATCAGATCGATCAAGACCTCAATGAGTTAAGTTTACAAATTAATTTGACATAGCAACATATTTAGACCTTCATTACTGATAAAAAAAAAAAAAAACATATTTAGACCTTCATTCCAATCCTGTGAATTCTTAATGAAAAAACAAAAAAACCTGCTCACCATAGAAGCTGACGATCTCATTTGGAAGGAAAAACATAAAGAGTACCAAAAGACACCAAGTAACTATTTTCATCATCCATCCACCATGGTGCACATGATCACGAGGATCTTTCTGGTTCTTGACTCCAATCATTAAAATGGCTAGGACGGTAAAGAAAAGGAAGTTCCCCAAGCTCACCCGCAACACTGCATCAGTTTCGAACCATTCCCTGTTGGGGGTTTTGTGAAAATGATTAATCCCTGCATAAGTAATCAGTAAAAGATCAGATTCATTCTTAACTAGCCTACAAGTTTGATAATCTAAGAAAAACTAGTTATGAATACTTTATCAAAGGCTGCCCATTTCAATATTTTTATGAATCAAACCCAGGACCCTCAATGTTGCAACATGATAACCCATCTGAAAGCCACAGACTAGACCAGTAGATCTTACTGTACAGAGAAAAATAGTATTTAACTTGTAGAAGAACTAATACCAGGACATACAAGAATTTCATATCTCATTAATATAGACATATTCCATTATCGTTTATATTTTCTAACAGAATTGAATACACATTTAGATGTATTAATCCGTTGAACATGTATATCCCTCTAACTACTCGTTTAAAAGAGGAAAATTGCCAGTCCTTAACCAGTATTGTTGTATCTCCATCAACAAGAACAATAACACAACAGAAATGATAATCAAAATTGTGCTAGATGCTTGTCTTTATTAAATAATGAAATGATAAGACGTGAAAGAAGAAAAAGATATTTGTTCTATTGAGCAAGAAGAATAGTATGCCAAAGTGAGATGTAAATGTCCCTCAACACTGAAACAGATACATCTTAGAGGAAAGCTGGCTAAAAACATTTGCAAGGTTTTCCTCAGAAGGATCAAAATTCTTCATTTGATCACTATATAAACCTAGAAGGTCCAAGAAGCTGATCTGGCCATCCCTCTAATGCAAAATATACCAGATCATACCAATACTTTAAATAAATAAATGAGAGAGAGAGAGAGAGCAGCATAGTTAATTGTCCAGCACCATGTTGAACTGACATCCTCAACAAAAAACACTTCATCGGAAGTGCAGAAATTTATCTAACAGGATTCAAAAAAAATATTTGATCAGATATTTCCAGATTCAAGAAACTGGTTGTACCAGTCCTCCCCTATGGCCCCACCATGTTTGCATAAGAAAGTCTTTTTCACTGTCTAGTTGATACAATTCTGGTGGGATCTCAAACTATTACCTCAGTCACTTGAATCAAAAACCTCCTACTTCTGGTTGTTTTGCCACACTCCCACTCTCTATGTCAATCCCTTCTACTTCCCTTCAAAAAATATCAAAGCGTCAAGAATTCCTCTTGAGCTCCTAAAAACTACAATCTTCAACAGAAATATTCTGATGTTTTTGGAAACAAAAGTGATGAGTTGCGAAAAGAGAAACGGTCATACAGGCAGTCCTGAAGGTTCTGTCCCACTCCAATTGGATGATCTAGTAGTTGCACCACTCTTACTAAATAATAGGTGTAGACTTAGGCAGAAAAATCTATAAATTAGGCAGAAAATACTAGCAAGGAATATAAAACATATTTCTGATTAGGGGAGCATAAAATATCCATTCTGACGAGTAATAAAGTGAAAGACAGTGGACTTAATAAAAAAATTAGGAGATTAAAAACATATAGAAGAGTAGAGAACTAAGAAGAGTACTGTTAATTTACGAATTGTCAAGAGATAAAGTGACAGCATAATATATCAGAATGATATTGTTGAAATTGGCAATGTCATTTTTTCTTTTCTTGGTTTTCATTGGTGAAATAAGAACAAACATCTCCTTTAATCGCATGCATTTGTTACAAACCATAAATTATACAAACCACCTCCTTGCATACAGTACAAGTTACTAACACAAACAATTCTGCTAGAACAAAAATGTTATAACAGAAAGAAAATACTTAAAGTTAGCAAAGGGGACACCTGCGTTTCCAAATGAAACAATTCTAGCTTAGAAGCCACCTATTTTCATCACAGTGCATAAAATATTGGGGAAAACGAATCATTTTTATAGAACTCCTATGTCCTATAAATGATATTAGGTTCCTTCAAGGCAAGGCTTTTCCTTCTATTTGTTGTTCTGTGAGATTGTAATGAATTAATTACCAATGCAAACCAGTAATGAAATATCATCACAGACTGTGTACTACCATAATATCAGGCACAATTACTTCCTTTTTAGATCAAATTCCTTCGACACTACGAATATTTATCACCATACTTCTAAACCAAAGAATAAAAAGCATCTTGATTCAGAAAATTGTTAATAAAATAGCAAACACCTATCAAAAATTTAATTCGATATTTCTGCTTGCAAAAAGAAGCTTGGATTTTTAGGAGAAAACAAGGAAAAAGGAAATTATGCCAAAATACACGTTACGGATTGGAAGAACTCAACTTGAGATATAAATTATAGACAAAGGAATTGAAGGGAAAAAAATAACTTCAGAAACTTACATGGGAGTTTCTCCATGAGAGGTGCAGCGACCTCTCTGAGAATCCATGAGACGATCAGAGACAGAGCAAAGAGTCCACAGTACGCAATTCGAGCAGAACGCCGGCCAATCCCTGACGCTACTGATCGGCATGCCTCACAAGCGCAAGCTGCGCAGCACGAGGCGAGGCAAGAAGCTGCCCACATCCTTCTCTCCAACAACTACCTGATCAAATCCAGAACCAGAGATCAAACCTAAAAATCATCATTAATCTGGTCAAAAGATATACTAACAATAACAAACAATACGAACACGATCCAAAACCCTAATTTCTTCCATGCCGAAGAGTAAGAGAACAAACCCCAATTGAAATAGATCGGAAAACGAGAGGAAGAGATGGTCGTTACCTATAGAAATCAAAGAACGAAGAACAGAAACGCGAGATGTCGATGGTCGATCTTTGCGAGGAAATTTGGCCTATCAGAATGGAATCGCTTACAAGATAAAACAAAGAAGGCCGTCGAGAAGTATTCTTCAACGAGAGAGCTTATGAAAGGTACTCTGGTCTCACCAGGTTTTGTTTGCGGGTGAGACACAGAGGACCCAGTAGATTAGCCACGTGGTTAATATTTCAGTTCAAAGTTCTCTCTCGAATGTAGTACCAAACATCCAGGTCCAGGACTCTTATTTATGTGGAGTTATGATGGGGCTCGCATCCTCTACAGCTTAAGATGTACAGCAACTCATACAGCACCGTTGGATTGCTATCACGTGGATATCAAAATGGTACCTAAGACAAATTAGCAAGGGTACCCAGTTGCAAAGGTACTCATGTGTTATTCAAATAAAAAAACTAACGCCGTTAACGGCGTTTTCATTAATGTTTTTTCGCGTCATTTTGATTGCTCCCGTTTTCCCTCCAATTTTCAAACTCATTCTGAGCTCCACATTCTCAGCTTCAACAACATCAA
>JAUPMG010000003.1:6668286-6686001 GCA_031762675.1 Pachysandra terminalis
AAGTTGTTTCAGGCTCCACCAACCTTAGCGACTTGGGGCCCGTGTTACTTGAGCCCAAGTTGTCCTGCTCCTCCGCACTCCGTTATTTTATAAGGCCCAAACCCATCACATCTTTGTCGTGCAATTGCCTTTCCCTTTAGCATACAATCTCCATTAAAGACCTCCCTATTGCCATCCGATTTGATCAAACCTTTATGAGGCCTACTACCGTCTATTGTTTTAAAATTTGAATCCAAAAAACCCTGGGCAGCACTACTTTTTCCTACTAACAAGTTCTCGCACTCCTCACTTGCCACGTGTTTTCTCGACATGTGCCCACCCTCCAGTACATCATCCCATACCTGTGATCCATCGATATTTTCGGGAAATGATGACATTACCTTTGTTGTCGTTAATCCTCCACAGCCTGCAGATTAGTTTCTCTTCCCACCAAAGCTGGGAAGAAAAATTTTCATTATTCATCCGCAAAGATATTGAATATGGCGTGGCTCTCCAAGGTGGTTTATGGGTGTATTATACAAAATACATGTTAATTTATCATATTTTTAGCTTATTATTGCTTCTAAACGGGTCTTGTTTTAATTATCCACAATTTTTCATGCGTATCCACCATACCCATGATTTTTACAGCATATCCATGTGTATGCGATACTTATCCCAATAAGTATCCATTTTCGGAGCAACCGATACACTACCTCAATATGATATTTTAAACCACGGATGCAATTGCGGCAACTAAGTTGTTAGCCAATTGTGTTTAGAAAATAAAAATCCTTGGTTAATCCTTTAACCTTTCTTATGACATGGCCAAAGATAGGATGGGATGGGATTATTAGCCGTAATCAAGTATCCTGCAATTTAATGGAACATTCCTTTTCTCTTTTGACCAAGGTTGTCAAACCGTGATCAAATAAAATCGTTAGGGGCCACTTAAAATCGAATCGTAATTTTAAATCGTAAATCATAAGATTCATAACAGTTTTAGTAGAAATAGGGTTTGGGCTTTAGCTTTTGGGATTTCTCCTAGGAAAAGGGGTTTTTTTTTTATTGTAAAAATAAATAAACTATGTTTTATTATGTGTATTTGATTGTTTTAGACTTCTGTATTCCATATAGAGAAGGATTAAACAAAAAAATGGAAAGGTTTTTAGTTAAAAAAAGCTTAACTTTTTTTTGTGTGTGTTGAGCTACGAATAGTTTGACTCGTATAAATCATACAATTAAATAGTAAATCATAACATTCAATATATAAATCGTAAGATTCAAACATTAACCGATTTTTTCACTGATTTGAATCGATTTAGAGTCAAATTGAATCGAAACATAAGATTCATATAATGAATCGTAAGATTTTAACAACAGAGCATTGATCATGATTCTACCCCCTCCCCCTCTTCCTTTTTGCTAACACAACAGACGAAGTAAAACTAGCTTGCCTCACCCCCATTGGAAGCTGAACTCAAACACGTGACTTCACGTTTGAAGTAGAATACATGAATTAGATGAGATAGGGCTTTAGCAACTTAGAAGGTATTAGCCACCGCAGAGCAACTAATTACTTCGCAAATGGGCATGGAGAAGCAAAATTCTATGATAATTAATCTAAAATAGCACGTCATAATCCTGAGAAAAACGCTCTTGAAACAGAGAATCTGAATTTGTTTCTATTAATAATTTAAAGAGGTCGTCTTGGAAAATCATTCATGCATGAAGAGAAACCAAAAAAAAAAAAAGAGGAATCCAGGAAACGACTTTGCTTCTCTTTGCAATGATATGATGATAATATATTCCACTGAGAGTTTCTTAGTTTACTCATTAAATTTTTGAAGGAGCTTGCTATGGATTGTAAAACAAATTGATTGCAATCTGATATTCTCTGTAAGATGACAGTTTCCAAGCCATCATTCTGAGAAAAAATATAACAAAATGAAATAAAAATAACATAGCGAGCACCAATCATCCTCTCTGCCTAGATGAACTAATCTTATTGGATACATATACTACATTGAAATGCAGAATCAAATAAAATAAAAGACACAAGGTTGGGAAAACATGCCTGGTCGAACGGAACTCCGCTTGCAACAGATTTAGCAAACATTGCTCGAGATTTTTGGCCCTTCTCTGACATGGTTAATTTGTCCATGTCCACCACACCATCCTTAATCAGACAGAAAGTTTCCCAATTGTAGAGGATAAAAAATCTCCTATCAGACGTTTGGTGCTCATATGAAACCACAGTAAGGCTGGCAGTTATGATTATGAACTATACCTTTGGCTTCACCAAAGTGTTGGCAGATGACTTTGAAGATCTCATCTGCTGCATTGCAAGCTCCACAGCTTTGCTTCCACCAATGAAATTTGGATGTGAGGTATTTATATAATCCATCTGTATGGCATGTATAAAAGCTTAATCAGCATAAAACCAATAAAAATTTCCACAAAAGTTACAAAGCCATACCCTATTACAGGTTATATTCTAAAAGAAAAAACAAAATGTAGTCTAAATGACTTGGCTCTAAAAGACAAAATTATGTTTTACTCAATAATATGTGTAAATTGATAGTTCATCTTCAAAATTATCTAATAAAAAAGAAACAAGCTTGATTGCCATGGAAGGCTGAAGTTCAAATTTGATAGATCAAAAAGAATCCAGTGGGCTCGTCAACTCTCCTTTAGCAGGAACAAGTGGGAAATGCAAAAGAATTTTACACCACTAAAAGCTATAGTAAAATTAACATGCCGTGTTGTTCTTCTTCTTTGCACACACAAAAAGAGCAATACCCAAAATACACAGTGAAGTAATGCATGATTGACAAATGCTATTTGTTGTTTGTCCAATTTCTGGGATCACTGATTGTGCCTAACGTCCGGGGGTAAGCGGTAGATATACAGCCACACTTCATTGCTATTATTGAGCAGAGGAGTTTTGATCTTCACCTTGGACCATCTATCTATCACCACAACCATCTCAAGGAATAAATCCTCATTTCACACAGATACACAAGAACCTTTGTGAGGCGGCGAATAAAACAGCTTTGTTGTCCGAAATCTGATAAACTTATGCCAATTGGTACCCTACAATGTGCCACAATCTCTTTGTCCCTATTTCATCCTTAAGATTGGCCACACACTAGGGATTTCGATGGCTCCAAGTATTGCAAGTTTCCATTTGCTATTCTCCCTCTCTTCTATGTTAATTACATGTCCAAGATTCTTTACCCTCGCATTGACTTTGTTGGAGTTCAATATGTTGAAGCCCTACTGTCTTGTCACTGGAGTGTCTAGTAGGGTTATGGATGGTTTGAACCAATGGGACAATACTTTTGAGAAAGTGAGCCACCCCCATCTGTCTCTGCCCTCCAGGATGCACAGTCGTGTAGTTCTTTATCCTCGACACAAAGAAATTTTTATGAATCCACCTCCTGTGTTGGATGTCAATTCAACAATATGAACCCAATTCCCAAACACCACCTTCCTGAAAAATGGATGTGACGAATTATAGTTGGTTGTCTCTACCAGGCTTCTGCTGTCCCAACTTGCTCCATCTCCATTTAGTAAAACAGAGGTGCTACAACCCTTGCTTCTATCCATAAGACAAATCTCATGTATCTTTTGCTTTATAGTCTCCTCAAACTCAAAGGTTTTACCATCGATTGAGAATACCTTTTTGCTCATGACTTCTGTTACATGCCTCCTATTGGTGTTTGGGATTTGTAGAATGGGTTGATTGTTTAATGGTGCTGAGAATTCTATGTGGTTGTTTGAAGCTGGGATAATGAAGCTAAAAGGGATGGGCGAATAGTGTAGGATGTTGGTATTTGGATGATATTGAGGATGGCTGGCCTGGTTATGAGTTGGGTTCAATGGTTGAAGATGAAACTGTTGGTTGTTAGTTGGCAATCAAAGACCAGTTAAATGGGTCATTGAGGAAGATGATGGTTGCAGTTGTGATAGCGATCTGTTGAGGTTCTGGGCGGGTGAGGTTGAGGAAGATTTAATGGATGTGGTAATGGAGTGAAATTGGTTAGCTGTAGGGCCGATAACTATGGAGTTTGATAGGTAAGGAAGAAGGAAGATGGATGAGGTTGTTGCTGGGCGAACTCCAGTCTTTAGCTATCTTTGCCTGCTTCTCATCACTTTTGCAGCCATCCTTGTATTCATTGAGTTGGCAATTTCACTTGTTTATGTAGAGATTTTGTATCTTTTTAGGTGTCCTTCGCACATTCTAACAGGTCCCACCCTAGGTCTTCCTTTAAGATAACCAAACCATCTTAACCTACTCTCATTTATCTTATCTCCATTTTAGGCATTCTGAGTCACTCTCCAATATCTTTGTTCATCACCTTTTGGTTGTGTTTGGAACCTTGGATTTTGAGAGAAAAGAAAAGAAAATGCCAGAAAAAGGACCTTCTCCTGTTTGGTCAAAGAGAAAGAGTTGAGGATAGAGATTTGGAAAGAAAATAAGTAAAATTTATTTCTCTTTGGAGATCAAAAACTTTCTCTTCAAAAAGTAGAGTTTTTGAAAGAAAAAGGACAAAAAGAGGGGAGCAGTACTCACCAATACTGCAACTCAACTCAAAACATTTCTTATCTTTCCTTAGCATCCAATCAACCTTGTATGAGAACTCACCAGAAATATGTCGGTGAAGTCACTGCAAAATAATTTTCTTTCTCTATATTTCTCATCTTAACCAAAAACTTAAAAGAAACGGGGGTCTCTTTTATTTTCTTTCTTTTCTTCTTGTCTAAAATCCAAGGTTCAAATGCAACCTATACTTCTTAATCTTCCCACATATCCATTTAAACATCCATATCTCAACAACACTGGTCCTATGAATATGTTGGTTCCTTGTTGCCAAACATTTTCCTTCAAACATCATAACTAGCCTAATAGTTGTCTTATAAAATTTGCCTTTGATCTTGAGTCGAATATGTTGATCAAATAACACTCTAGAAGTGCCTCTCTACTTAAGCCATCCGGCTCTAATACTATGTGCAACAATGTTGTCAACATCCTCCCCTTATGGATAGTTGGTCCAAGATAGACACTTATTTGGAATCCTAATCTATCTCCTAGATTTATACTTACACTAACTCTTCTCTATATAGCTGATTTTTCTTTATTATATCTCCACAGCCACTTTCCCTAACAAGCCTTTATTCTTATCCCTCACTTTTCAAAGTCCAGCCCACTCATGTTTTTTGGTTTACAAACCCAATCCCACATCAAAAGGTGAAATTCTTTTTGAAAGCCTTCCCATCCCATAACAAGTCTCTTTCAATCTTGCTTGCAACCGATGTTGGGACCTTGACAAGGAAAGGTAATACATAAGGAAACTCAACAAAGTGCTCTTAACGTAACTAACTCAGCTGTAGATAAATATAACCCACTCCATCCATCTCCTTAAATCTTAATTGAACTTCTTTCTTGTAGAAAACTTAAAACAATTGACACCTTCTATTGCAATGAGAAAATCCTCCCTGTAGTTACTAATGGGGCTTACGTGGGTGGAAGTGTAGTCCATATGCCTTATGTAAAACTCCCTTGTCAAGTGGACAGTCTGAATTGGTGATGACATCACACCATGTGACATAAAAACCCATGCATTGACAGGAAATTAAACCTAGCAAGACAAACAAGAAACCTTTTTGCCATATATATAAACAATTATACATATATGTATATATGTTGTCTATGCAATGTTTTAAATGCCACTTTCACGGGAAATTTTGCCATCAGGACCGGAGGGAAATTTTACCAAAATATTGGGAGATTTTTTCGTTTTAGTATAATATTTTGCTAGATAGAGAAATGGGGGACAATTAGGAAAAACTTAGAATTTTTCGATGAAACTTCAGGGATTTTTTAAACATACATAAACACATGCAAATAACTCAAAATATAAGAATAAATAGCTATGAATAGTGATGAACAAACATTTAGGGATCTAAGTAACACACGTGATGTCATCCTATCAATAAGAACTGCTATATGGAATGTGGACTACCATCCATGCAAAGTCAAAATACAACCAAATGTTATAGAAACAACATTGAAACAACTAAAAAGCCAATATCCAAGTACATAATAAGATATTTAACAACAATAAGTATCACATACACAAAGTGTCGACCTTGCTCGAAGTCTCCATCACCATCTCCAAGATGGCCATAGTGTGTCTGGCCCATGTAGTTACAACACTGATCCCAAGACATATTGTTATGAAACCAATCCATAAGCTCACACACATACCTCTGGTAATCATCCTCACCGATGTTAACCAATACCCATAAGAATAATTCATATATACCCTACCCTACTAATGCAACAATGAACAAACATCCAAAAAAATACAATAAGAATACAAAGAAGCATCATTATGATTCATATACCTTATTAATGCATTACAACATTTTCTAATTTTTTTCTAAACTTTTGTGATTTTAGATATTTATTAATAAGTTTAATGATTAAAAAAAGCATTTTATGAGCTCCATTATACATCATTAATAACTTAATATTACATATTAAATAGAATTATGTATCAAATAGATGCATCAACATGCATTTTCAACTTAATAAAACTAGCTTTTGCACACAAAAAATGTGTCAGATATACCTAACAAAGCCTAAAAAATAAAGCTTCAATCCTCAATTTGTCTTGTGATTCTAGTCACGTGTGTGATGAGGCTTTTAGATTTAGATTTTCTAGATCAAATCTTAAAGAAAATGTTCTTTTGCTCAAAATAGTGAAAATGAGCTTTCTGTTGAAATAGGGGAAATATAGCTCAATATTTCCCCAATTGTCGAAAATTTTGGGCATAAATATTGAAGAAAAAAGCAATATCTCGTCGATATCGATATTTAGGAAATATTTTGCTCGATATGTCGTCGATATTGCTAAAAAGGAGAAATCCCCCTAGAGATATTATTTCCAAGAGGTGATAAAAAAACTTTCGGTGATATTTCCCTAACTATCTACAAAATTTAAAACACTAGTGTACGTATGTACTATATATAGCAGGAGAAAGAAAGGGGGAGATGGAGAGAGAGAGAGAGAGAGAGAGAGAGAGAGAGAGAGAGAGAGAGAGAGAGAGAGAGCAGCGTACCTCCATTTCAATGATGTTTCCTATCATTCTCTCAGCAGGTTTTACACCATCGCGCAAAAACTTTCCCATAACTTCATCCAGACGCCTTCTCAAAACTGGAAACCGTTGCATCTCAGTTGTTTCACAAGCACGGCTGATCTGTAGGTAAGAGTTTTAAGCCTTATAGACAACTACATCTTTCATTTAAAAGGGAAAAGGGGAACAGCATCAGAAGCACATGACCATCATTTTTCACCTTTACTAGTTCGTCATAGACAAATCGTAAACACTGAAGGCTAGGATCTACCAACCGAGCAATTTGTCTTCTAATCAAAACTTCAAATGGAACCTGAAATATTGAAACAAAAACCAAAAGTCCGGTAATCGGAAAGTGCCATAATATTGCAGGTAAAAAAAATCTCCTTTTTTTTCTGGGGAGACATGCAAGAAAGTAAGAACCATCATTCAAGCTCATACTGTTCACCTCTGGAACAAACAAGGCATTTTTAGGACCAGTGGCATTTTGAATGGCTGTTCGAATGTCATCATCCGTCAGATCATCACAAGGATCCACTTCCTGCAAAAACAAACAGACAATTACAGCTTTCCAATATGAGCCAATATCTTAATGCTTCTAAGATTGTAAGAAAAGCAAACAAGAAAAGATAAACAATAAGTGAGCATCAAGGATCCTTAGATGGATCCTCAAGCACTAATTGCCAGACATGTGGATGATTTTTGGTGGATCAGGGCAGATCACTTAAAGGGCCCTAGTAATGAGAAACTCGATTTCAAAATTTCAGTGTGATTTCATCAGTTTTTCACTCTAATTCCATATCTGTCTCTTAGAATTTTCATAATCAGATTGTTGATAGTTTACTTGTGGCAGCGGAGTGTGTGGAGGAGAGATTTAGAGTGGGGGGCCCGGGGTTGGTTATTAAATTGGACTTGGAAAAAGCATACGATCAGATGGAATGGGATTTTTTGGATCATGTCTTGGAGTGGGGTGAGATGGAGGCGATGGATTACGAGGTGCCTTAGGAATGTGTGTTTCTCATTTTTATTTAATGGGTTTGTTCATGGTTTTATACCATCCTCTAGGGGTATCAGGCAGGATGACCCTCTTTCTCCATTCCTGTTCACCCTGGTTGGGGATGCACTGAGTTGGTTTATGGGATTAGCTAAGTAGAGGGGTTTTCTTTAGAGGTTTTCGGGTAGGGAGAGATAAGGTAGAGGTGCCTCACCTCCAGTTCGCTGATGATACGCGTTTGTTCATTGAGGCGGATCTTCAGTAGGTCAGATGGGTTAAAAGCATTCTTAGAGTGTTTGAGATGATGTTTGGTATGAAGGTCAATTTGGAGAAGACCTCAATGACGGGCATACATGTGAGAGAGGAATTGTTAGGAGAGTGTGTCGCGGCGTTAGGTTGTGGGGAAGGAGAGTGGCTGTTGTCCAACTCGGGTCTACCCTTGGGGGGTAATCCTAGATCGGTAGTCTTTTGGGATCCGATTGTCGAACGGATTGAACAGCGGTTGGCAGGGTGGAAGAGGAATTACTTGTCTTTGGGTGGTAGGATTACTATTATCTACACCATCATGGCTAACCTGCCCATCCACTATATGTCCCTGTTTCGTATGCCTAACGGGGTGGCTTCTCATATCGAGAAGCTCCAACGGAAGTTTTTATGGGAAGGGAACGGTAAGAGGAGGGATCATCTAATTAAGTGGGAGGAGGTGTGTAAGATGAAGGAATTAGGTGGTTTGAATTTGGGTAATACGGTGGATCAGAACTCGGCGTTGGTAGCTAAATGGCTTTTAGAGGTTCAACGATGAGCTTGATAATATGTGGTGCAAGGTGATCATTAGTAAGTACGGCGTCCATGTGATTGAGAGAGACCTAAATCTGAATGCAAGAGTGATGTTGGCTAGTCCGTGGAAAGCGGTTTTGGCATTAGCTCCCATCTTTCTTTCTGTGGTTTGGTTCATGGTGGGTTGTGGTTCCTCTGTTTCCTTGTCTGATTCTTGGATTGGGGAGTCACCTTTCTACCTCTGTTTTCCTAGAATCTTTAGGTTGGTTCTGTTTAAGTCCCCCTTGGTGTGTGAGGTTCTTTCTTGGTTGGAGTCCGGTCTTGTGTGGTACCTTCCTTTGCGTAGATATGTCAAGGAAGTGGAGATAGTGTAGATGACATCTCTCTTTGAGGCCATCGGAGAGTTCCTTGTGTCATAGGATTGGTTGGATAGGAGAAATTGGTCCCCAGACCCGAGAGGTATTTTTTCGTGTCGGTCGTTCTTCAGTTAGTTTCGTGCTAACAGTCTGGGGGGCCCTATTTCCTTTTCCGCCCAGGCTGTGTGGTATGTTCCTGCACCTCCTAGAGTCAAAGCTTTTGTCTGGTCTGCACTGCTTTATCGGATCAACATGGCAGACATGATCCAGAGGAGGAGGTTTATGGCTCTTTCACCTCACAAGTGCTTTCTTTATAGAGGCGAAGGAGACACCTGATCATCTGTTTCTTCATTGTGTTGTGGCAGTCGAGATATGGAGCTTCTTCTTGAGGAGTATCGGGAGGGTTTGGGTCATGCTGGCAGGTATTTGTTAGTTGCATGCTAGTGGAGATTCACGGGTTTCGCAGAGGGGGGTCATATTTTGTACCGTTTGGTTATCCAGGTTATAATTTGGCACATTTGGAGAGAGCGTAACCAAAGGATTTTCCAGGATTCTTATTCCTTGATGTCGAGTGTGATTGAGGGCATTGTGGTGGCAGTTGTCTCGTGGGCCTCTATGAGGCCGCAGTTTATTGGCATTTTGACGGCAAATATTCGGAGAGAGTGGTACAGGATTGCTGTGAGCGACACCTACCCAGTGGCGACATATTCTGGATGGCGGCCACCGGAGGTTGGGAAGGTGAAGCTCAATTTTGCTAGGGCTTCTATGGATTCTTTCGGTTCTTCTCGCATTAGTGCTATGTTCAGAGATAGTGAGGGGGCCTATTTGTTTGCTTTTTCTTGCCCAGGTAATAGTGGTGAGTTGGTGAGGACTGCTTTGGTGGCTTTAATGACCGGCTTGAGGATTGCTGGGGCACAGCTCACCTTGTCCCTTTGGCTTGGTCTCTGAGCAGGGATCGTTCCATCTCGTGACTCATGAAGCCAATTCGGCAACGGAGACCTTGGCTAGGAGGTGTGCGGACAGGAGTTTGATGTTTGAGAGGGCTCCTTCTCTGGAGATGATGCAGGAGGATTGACATGGTGGGAGGTGTAGGGGTTGTCTATATGGTGATTTTATTGGCTGTTTTGGGTGGGTATTCCTATGTATTTTTGCTTATTGCCCCGGGATTGAGACTAGTTTCTCTAGCCTGGGTGTTTGTTTTCTTTCCCTCTCCTTGATCATTTATATAATTCATCATTTATCAAAAAAAAAAAAATGATCTTCTCAGTAGGAGTGGTGCTTGAAGAAGTCTTGTGTGGCAAGGCCCTAGATTTTGCCAATAAATAATATTTTAACAATAAAAATAGTGATAAAACTAAGCAAAATGCACATTAGGTTCAGACAAAACATTAGCAAAGCCTCATTGGCACAAATAATAATATTCAGAAGAAGCAATTAAAGAAATTGCTAACTCCAACACATTTCATATAAATCATATGGAAAGGAGTGCAAGGATATGAAGAATGACAAATTGAATAAGGACCTCCAAGCTCTTTACAAAAATTAACTGAAAAATGTAGTGGATCCTGGCACCCCCGAACAACTCTGTAGTTGACATCTCCAGATTTTTCCCATCCACCATGGAAGAAAAGGCTGTCAATTGAAGCCAATAAAGCTAGAGACATTAGTCAAACCAAGTATCAGATACATGAAAGGATATCAGAAAAATTCACACAACGAAAGATAACAAAATCCAATGAATATGAAGAACCATATCTAGAATAGATTAAATTTAGCAAAGTCATATCTACATTGCCAACACATAATAGTAAATTACACCTGCAATTTGACAAGATTCAACAGCGAAAGATGAGTCAAACTTCCGAGTCCAAAATAAATGACGAAAAAGTGAAATTGAGATGCGATGGATACATAACAATATAGTTCAATATATAATGTGACCAATATTAACTATGTCCTCTACTATATTATTAAGGTATTAGTGAGTGCATTTAAAAAGCTATGATATGTTGGGTAAATCAAGATGAGCTTTTCAGCACTATTAATAGGCAAAAAATATGACATCTAAACTATTATTAGAACTATTATAATCCTCCATACGAAGAAAACAATGCATCACATAATAAATCTATAAATGCAGAAAGCAGTTATATAATATACCAATACAACAATTCCAAACAACTGCAAGCGGAATTAACCAAAAAAAACATGAGATTGTAGAAGAATTATTTTCCTTGTCAATTAAGTTCTTAATTTTGTATATTGTTCCCATAATCACTCATTGCATTGGCATGAAATGTCGCTATCAGCGTCTCCTTACTATTTCTTTGCATTGACACCATCAAGATGTTCATTGCCAAACATCAATTTCACGAGGGCACAGTCCACAGCTAAACACTTTTTTTTTTATAATTAACGGATTTTATAAGCTCAAAAAAGGAATAATACAGTGCAAGGCTGACCAAGATGGACAACCAAAGAAGCTAAAAACTTAGAATACTTAAAACCTATTAAAACTAAAATAAAAGCAAAGATGAGAGGTGGAGAAACCTTATTTTCGTCAAAAAGCAACGCTAAAAACTTGACCAATCCCTCTGCCAAAAATCTTATTTTCCTCAGAAAATGCCAAAACATCCAAGGTAAAAGTCTATTATCCGCGATCCAAGAGATAATAACAGCCGAATCTCCTTCAATCAATAGACCTTGTAAACCCAATCTCCTTGCCTCTAACAGGCCTGTTAGTAAGGCCATAATTTCTGCCCTCGTAGAATCCCCCTCCCCAATCAGCCCCGAATATGCATGAATAACCTGCCTGTCCGCACCTCTAAAAACTATACCAACCCCCGAGTGACCCGGGTTGCCCAGAGACGACCCATCAAAATTAAGCTTGATACATCCTTTAGGAGGGGCAGCTCCATATGACAGCTTTCACACAAATGGAGAGTAAGCAACAACAATGGATTTATCTCTGAAGAGCATATCCAGCTATACCTCCCTAAACTCTGCTCTGACCACCAACCATGATGCAACCATAGCAATGATCAAATCAATAACTTACCGAGCACATCTACTACGGTTCTCAAAAATCCTCTTATTCCTTTCTGCCCAAATAACCCATAGAATCGTGAGGAATACAACCCCCTGCATCATCTTGCCTCTCTTTCCCGAACCAGGACCTCTCCACTGGTCAAACAACAGGACAATCGTACCAGTCATCACCAAATCCAAACCTGCAGAGCTCACGAAAAAATCCCAACCAGGTCTCTTTTTTGTAGCATATCATAGGAATTAATCTTATACCACAAGGGCCTACAAGCCAAAGCTTTAACTCTAAAGGATTGAAAGAAAGGAGATTTTGCTGACCATAAACCCTAAGGGCACCTAAAAACAACTTTGTGGTGAACCCACCACTAGGATGAAGGGACCAAACTCCAGAGTTTGGCAGCCTCGAGTCAATGAAAACAAGTTCAAGGAACTCGAGTAAAGTGCCTAAGTTGCCAATTTAAGCCGGTCTTAGATACCACCTGAAAGCAAGACTCCATACCAAACCATTCTGTCGATCACGAAAGGACCTTAGAAACTAATGTATTTTTTTATCCCTAAAAAACAAAAACAATCTGGGAAAATGAGAACACAAAAAAAGAATCTCCCCACCATAGGTCCTTCCAAAAACGAATAATATGACCATTCCCCACCAAAGAAAAGAGGTGCAATTGCGGTTACATCCCAACCATTTTAATCGAGATCCCATTCTTGCTAGTAATTACCTTGTACCAAAGAGCATTCTTGTCCGTACAGCTCCACAACCACTTACCCAAAAGCACCAAGTTCCTTGCCAAAATGTTTCACAGATTAAGACCTCCAGATGATCCTTTTTGTGACCTCCTCCCTCCCAAAGAATGTCCCTCTAAATTTTCTCAATCCTCTTCACCACCTTCACGGGGTTTTGAAAAGGGAAAGATAAGAGATTGGTAGATTGTTCAATGCATTTGGATTAAGGTGATTCTACCTCCCAAAGATAGATAATTCATGTTCCAAGTAGCCAACCTCTTCTCAAGCTTCACAATGATCGAGGCCCAAAAATCTAGGGACCTAGCACTATGTCCCAAAGGGAGGCCAAGGTACTTAATGGGCAATTACCTTAAGACCACACCCAAAGTACTCATCAGATTGCCTAACCCTCTCTGGACCCACATGCATACCAGAAATGGTAGCTTTCTTCAAATTTACCTTAAGACCAGATACAATTTCAAAGCACCTAAGAATCACCTTCACCCACTATGCATGTACTTCTGCCTCTTCAAAGAAAATAATTGTGTCATCTGCATACTGGAGATGGGACATGGGGAATCTATCTCTACCTACCAAAAAACCCGAGATCAAACCCAACTCCTCCGCTCTCGACAAAAAGCTTTTGAGGACATCGCCTACCAAAGTAAACAAGAGAGGAGACAAGGGATCACCCTGGGTCCCTGACATAGCCCACTCCCTAGATGCCCCATAATGCCCTTTGACACAACTATTAAAAATGAAGGCAAAAGACACATTCCTAATACATCCCCCATCTGTCACACCCCGAATCTGAGATATGTGATCTCAAGGACTTCAAGTGTGACCTTCGGATCCAACCAATGAATGCGGTCCATCATCACAAGTACCATAGCATATGATCTATCAGAGTTAAGTATAATATAGCGGAAGTCTCAATTTAAACAAACCAATTACATCATCATAACATGTAAATACCTGGTGCATAAAGGCATGAGCTTTGAAAGGCCAGTAGGAAACCAAGAAACTTGATGACGTTAAAGTCCCCGATTAAGCACCAAGGCCCATCCCAGCCTAATGTCCAGTAAATCGTTCCGTCTCCTAATGACGAGCGAAGGACGAAAAGTTGTAGGAGACAATGCTGAACCCTGTTTCGTTGTCCAAAAAAACTCCCTATCCCTTGTACTATTTGGATCGTACACCCCGGTTAGAACCCAGTCCACCCCTCCCCCCCACCAAATTGGACATTTTGACTGACACTGAGAACCTATGTTTTCGCATCTCCATGCCCACTCAGGTACCCTCGTCCCACAACACTAAGATACCACCCAATGCCCCAAATAAAGGAAGACAAGACCATTTCACCCTCCCTAGGCTCTTCTAGCTAACTTATCAAACACAACCTCCAGTTTAGTTTCTTGGATGACAAGAACGGAAGGTTTAAACTTTACATACCTCCTTAACCACTCTCTTTTTTGATATATTACCCAAGCCTCTAATGTTCCAGCTTATGATCTTCATTTAACATGAACTGATTTACCCCGATTCCTTCTCCTTTCATATTGAAGACACTACTTAAAGTTTTTTGCCCTCAATGAACATCCCAAACCAAGCCCCTCCTTCTGACCTCTTAATCTATTGATTGGCTCATGAATTGGCATGGGAATCCCGTCTAAATAAGAAACCTCTAACCTAAAATGATGGGCAAGATCCCGACCCAAATCCCATCATTCCTTTCATCCATCACACTAACATTGAAGTCATGATTTGCAAGCCACAAAGAATCAGAACACTCTGTCTGGAAAACATTTGCACTTTGCATTCGTATCTCGTTATGATGATTTGGCTCAAGAGATTCAGAACATGGCAAGCTTGTTGTAGGTAAACTGATACCTGAGCTAACAGGAAGCAAACAGCAAGCATTGTATGCATAACGAAGGTTGAGAAAGAAAAAAAAAATCCAAATAGATATTCACCTAGCATACCTACCTTGGGTTCGAAAACGGATACAGAACCTAGGAACGGATGGCATGAGAGAGAAGCAGACCAAAAGGATAAAAAACGCACTATGAAATAGCTCCACCCCGACTAAGAATCAACATTTGGAATGCTAGGTTGATGCGCTTCTATCCAATCAGTGTGTCATTGCGTCAAGCTAATTAGGCGTATCGCTTCCCCAAGTTCCAAGACATGCAGTAATCTCGTCAAGAGACTACAGTGCTACCTCAACCACCTTCACCCCATGTCTCGCACTTAGTTACCTAATCCGTAGGTATAGGCTGACGAATCCGCTCTAAATCGCGGATTCACAACTTAAGGTTTAATTCGATTTGAATCCTCGAATTTAAATTTCGAAATCCGCGAACTGACACGTGTTTTCTTTTCAAAAGGGAAAGGCCATCGATCTTAACAAATGTTATTAAATGCAATTCTTTTTCTCTCTCCTTTAAATGCATTGTTTCTCTCCCATTAAATGCATTTCTTCCTCTCCCTATAAAGCAAAAAATATTCACATAATCCGTCATCCGTCATCTCTTACTTTTTTTTTCTTACTTTAAAAGACAAAACTCTTCTTCAGTTCTTTGAAGATATAAATATAATATTTTTTATCAACTATATTTTTAAATGCTTACAAAAAAAACTATATTTTTAAATAATATAATAACTATAAACATATATATATATACACACGCGCTTTCAAGCTGCTTAGGTTTTAAAGATTTTTTAACACTTAAGCTCCCACGCTCTAGCTCTCGTTTTCGCTCTACGCTCTGGTAACTAAGGTCTCGCACCATTGCCATAACTAAACTATTGTCGAATCTTCCCTTCATTCTTCAAATTAGTCAGACTCCAAGACCAACTATATTGTAGCTCTTCAACCTCCCTAATCATGGAGTCGAATTTGATTTCCAGCACAGATAGATGAGGTAGAATTAAAGTGCCAACTCCCAAGATAATGGCATCTACCACTTGATCCATGGGCACGTGATTTGGGCTTGAGAAGCCTTCTCTTTCTAATGGGCTGCACCTTGAGGTGTCATTGCAATCATGAGTCGAAGGGCTAGGATTTGGTGAGCGAGAGAGTATTCTTCGTGAGCTTCTTCTCCCGACCCACGAACTTTTGGAGCAGGAGCGAAATAGGTGGCATGGGCCATCTATATCCGCTAGTCCCTTTGCCATCATGGGCTTGGATCAAGAGTCAGGGGCTTATTGAACGGTCATTTTGCCAACATGGGCCCCCTCCCCTAACTTGGACTTGCAAAGCCTACCTATGTGAGTTAATTGGATTGACGCCCATTCACCCCATTGACCCGTCCCCAATATGATTGCCCAAATTTGAACTTCTCACCTCTTCGTTACACCCAGAGGAGCTGGGCAAGGCCTACCTATGTGAGTTGATTGGCTTGAGGCCCATTCTCCCCATTGACCCGTCCCCAATATGATTGCCCAAATTTGAACTTCTCGCCTCTTCATTACACCCAGAGGCGCTGGGCAAGGTCCTACCCAGTGAATGGGTTGAGTTAAGGGCCACGTGTTCAGTATGGGTGCCCAACTTAACCCATTTGAATTAACCCCAGTTACAAGAGAACAAACCTGACAGACAGGATTAGACACATCTATACCCAAACTGACGCGTGGCCTGTGCCATGCCACGTCAGTGTCGTCTTCCTCCCGATGTCCTACGTTTTCCCTATCCCAGAATTAGAGTTGCATCTTGCTATTCAGCTGATTTTCTTCTAGCTGAATGAGGAATAAGTCCTCCCCGATCTTAACAGCTATAACATTTGGGGTTTTAAAAGGATTGCCTTCGTATACACATATTTGCGCAAACTCGATATTCTAACCCCTACTCGTATTTTCCCCAATCTGAACAAGACCACCACATAAATCCCTCTGAATACTTCCTAAGCCAAAAATTTGGAGGCAAGCCTCAAATGGAGACCCAAGTTCCTTCGTTCGATGTTTGAATGGGGGGGAGATTGGGAATAGCTTCGAGACCAAAAAAACGCAGCTAAGTCGGGAGCAACTTCTTTCCAATCCACAGGTTGCTCACCAACACATAAAACAATGGAATTTTTCCAACAATCATCAAGTTTGCTTTCCCCCATGTCTAATTCAAGGCATGAGAACATGCCATTCTGAACTCCAGAGATGGAAATGTTGCTTCCGAGTTTGAATCCAGATTCCACTGAGTTCCAACTGCTTGCAAGGCCCCGACGGCATTTCGTCGGTATAGTCCTTCACCCATGCCCTAATTTCTTTGGCAAAGAATTCCAAACCACAGCTTCGGTTTCCCTCGGGAATGCAGATCCATGTAGATCTTGGCCCCACAAACAGGGAGATACGAGCGAAAATCCCCCCTCCCGTTATTCAATTTGATTTTGATTATGCTGGTGTGGTTTTTGACGGATCACTTACACCTTCTCAAGTCATTTCTTCAGCGGCATGCCATCTTCTCACACTGTTCACCCATACCAGTAAGTCCTTATCCACTAATAACGATCTCGGCTTACCTTTACGAGAGTTATGATGGATTTTTATGGTAAGCTGTATACCTCGGAGCAAGATTTGATTTTTAATTTAAGATAAGTTCTAGGGGCTACTCTTTCTTTTGATGAGGCATCATGGCTGGAGAGACAGTTTGAGATTGAGGAAGTTAGAAAGGCTATCATGGGAATGGAGAGAGATAAGGCT
>JAUPMG010000003.1:6686101-6698727 GCA_031762675.1 Pachysandra terminalis
TCAAATTCTATGAGTCTCTGCTTTTGTAATATATTTGATGATTAATGAAATTGCTGTTAATGATCCAAAAAAAAAAAAACTACGTTACTGATCAAAAAATAATATATTTATTAAAAACTACGTAAAAAAAAGGAACTCCTTTACTTTTCCTCTTACCCCACAGTAGCCTGCATATATGTGCTTGCAAAAGCAAACAAATTACAAGGATTTGCATCTTTGCAAAACAGATACAAAGAATAACTGAAAATAGTATCAACTATCATTAAACAAATGGTAGTAAACCAACCTGATTCAACTTCTTTGCTAATTGAAGAATACCACAACAATCAGAAAGACCATGATACACCTATTATAAATACAGGGATCCAACAAAAATGCAATTTTAGTCGCAATTGTGAAACAAATAACAAAATTTTTGGTCGAAATAACTATTTGACAATGCGAAAACTACAGGATGTTCGCGGAAGAACTTCTCTTCATATGCAAGTGCGTCTCCAATGCTCCGGTTTTTATTAATGTCCTATAACAAAAGATTGAAAGCATATGGAACCTAATTAGTCCAACTTATTTACATTAAAAAACCACATAGACTACAATTGCTAATTACAAAAACTAAGAGCACTATAATTCAATATATTGATACCTTCAACATTAAAATATAAAAACCTAAGAGAATGAATCCGAAAAAGGAGATGACTAATAAATAATGGAAGGACTGAAAGGCTAAAGAAACCAAGATAAATAATTGAATTAATTGAAAAATCTGAACATTCCTTTGAAAAAATGAGAAGGCAATACGGAAAAGTGAAATGAAATACATAGGGTAGCATGTGGAAGGAGTTAATACAAAGTGCAGCTACGAGGAACAGATAACACCCTTCCTTTTAGTTCCTTTTTGTTAACAATTTGGAATTCCAAACATTATCCTTAGAGAGACACTTTCTAGCAGCCAAAAAATTGTTTGTTGAGTCCAATAGTGGTTCGTAGCAGGAAATTTAAGTTATTTGATTTGTTGAGAAGATTGTTTCACCATGTGACCTTTGAAGAAATCATATGCTTTTTCTAACCTCGTAAACAAAAACCAACTGAGCAACCTACATAGTTTCCTTGCACTATCATGATGACAAAAAGAGTTAGTAGGAGTTTCCTATTCGGACTGTGGTTAAGTGACCAACGTCCCCATCCTTCCCAAGTCATCAGTGGATTGAGGAGATAAAGGCCCCCGAAAAAGAATAACAACTGGCTGTAAGCAAATTGCCGGATGTAACTAAATGTACACTGATTACATTAGTCAGATGATTGGATGGAGAACTACAAAAGTTCTTGCCAAATGTTTGAAATACATATATGAATTGAAATTCCAAGAGAATTTACTTCCGTTGCAATTCTTCGCGAGAAGCAATTAGTTGTTGATGGTTGGTTAATTCATGGATGACCTTCAATAGCTGAACATGTTCAGGGCACTATTCAGCAACAATTTTACATAACCATATCTCATGGATTTTCTACTCAAGGGGTCTGAGAAGGTTTATAGATGAACAAAATACGTGACGTAAAACAATCTTCTATAGCATATTTAGATACGACTAGAGCATGCGATTTCAATGTGAGCTTCGAGCACCCAATGAGGGCTGAAAAATGAACGGTCAATTTCAGTAGGCACCACAATGACTTTGTTACTACAAACTATGAAACTTCATACATAAAGGAGCTGCAGAATTTCTTAGGGTGTTTGAACTTCTGTAATCAAAGACTCCCAAGTCCTAGATGTTTTCTCAGGATAGAAATTGCAAACTCCAGGAGATCTCTGTCATAAATCACGTCTTTGATCACATAACTTATGAGACACAAGAGAGAGAGAGAGAGAGAGAGGATAAAAGCTAGCCTGATAAACACTTCTGTTTTTTTTTTTTTTTGTTTTTTTTCAAAAAAATACCGAAAACTATCAAAAGATAAATTAAAAAAAATGGACAAGAGCAAGAAACTAAACAGGATCACCCAGTCCCATCACATCACAGTGAAGAAAGACCTCAAACACCCTTCTTTTGCAAAGACTTGAACCAGATCATCAGCTAACTCAGGACAAGTGATAGTGAGATGTGATGGAGCAGTTTAAGGGGATCTCAGTGTCTGGAATATTGAGAGATTGGAGGTCAATTGTGCCTTTTCATCCCTTCACATGTCACATGTGTGATGGAGCAGTTTAAGGGGATCTCAGTGGCTAGAATATTGAGAGATTGGCGTTCAGTAGCCTTTTCATCCCCTCACATGTCTGGTATCCTTTCAGTTTGGGCTCCTTTCAAAAGAGACACACTCGAGCTTAATTTCATGAATACTCCCTCGGAAACCAGGACCTTCAGTGTTGGTGGGGCTTTTAGAGATCACAAGGATTCCTTAGTGCATGCTTTCTCAAGAGTAATTGGAGAGGGGAATTTGGCATGGGTTGACCTCTACGCTTTATTTTTTGGGGCTCAAGGAAGCCTAGAATTTATCATAGGAGATTCAGGGAGCTATCAAATCTTGGATGTAGGTCAGCATTCATAGCTCTCGGAGGCTAGACCATTTAGCCTGGATGGCTAGATGTCTAAAGTGAACATCTCATTCACCAGAGAACCTGGATCGGGAAACGTTGTAGCTGACTTGCTTGCCAAGAGACGTGCAGAGAGTGAGACTTGTTTTGGGGTATTCCTAGTATAGAGATGCTTTAGGAGAGAGGGTGATACATACATTACCCTTTCATAGAGTGGGTTTGGCTTTGTGCCATTACTTTTTTCTGTTTGCACATGTAGTAGCTTTATCCTTTTCCTTATAGCTTAATACTTTGTACAGCCTTTCTCTCTGCTACGAACAAACTTTTCATTATCCATCAAAAAATAAAAACATATTCATGCTTGAAACCAGTTGCCTCATTTATTAAAAGGTGATACAATCCCCATGAGGCAATCTTATAGCTAGAGACCAACCAAATAACATAGCTCAAGTCACCTCCCACTTCCACTTTGATTATGGAGAACTACTTTTAAACTTCTACAAAGAGAAAACAATTCAGCCTTATTATAGGTGCTCAATCCTGGGTGACCTAAGAAAACTTTAGAGGTCATCACTCCAACCTTCAGTTTTCCTCTCAAGAATCCATCTAAATAAGCATCCAATCACCAAATAACTAATCCATCTAAGCTTCGTCGCTGAGCAGGGCAACAATTTAAGAGGTTGTTTAATGCATAAAACAGAGGAGAAAGTAAATGTATGACGAAAATAAAGTCAAAAAGTGATAATGGTAAATAATATCACGGAAAATAAAACCCCATGAAAACTGTAAAATTAAAAAATAATAATGATTTACCTCCTGACTGCGATTCACAACTCCAATATAACCAAGGCGAAGTGGAACTACTTTCCCAAGCAAAAAATTGCGAGCATCAGTTCCCCTGTCCATAATATCCAGCTGCAGCCAACATAAAATTAATATTTCCGTGCTGACACTCAAACAATTGCAAGAGAGAAAAACTAGAAGTACAAAAGAAATTAAAAAAAAAAAAAAAAAAAATTTGCATCTTGCTCTAAGTTGAAAGTCAAACCTTTGTGATCACACCGATTGTCCGTGAACCTGTTAATTATTCTAAGGTCAGCACACAAGTGTAACAGGCAAGAATTGATAATCAAACCAAAAGTAAACCAGTACATCCATGACTCAAATGGTAAACAAACCAATCAAAAAGAATAAAATGTGTGGTGGCAGAACCTACCAGAAGGATCAGCAACCCTAGCCATCTGAAGTGCATCTGAGGTTGCCAAATCAGAATTTGCAGGAGAAACCGCCAAAATTATACAGGTTTCGTGCTTGATATAGGACACTATCATTGTCCTAATTCTTGCTTCAATATCACTAGGCTGATCTCCAACGGGGACCTTAGTAATCCCAGGTAAATCTACAAGTGTTATATTCAGGACATTGGGAGAGGATATTTTTAGCCGAATTTGTTTATCCGATACCCCCTTATTCAGCCCTGCTTCCTTCTCAGTTTCCACCTACACTAACAAGAAAATAACTCAAACAATTCATTCAAGGCTTCAAATCAAAATGCGTGGATTAACAATTTCTACATCCATGTATTTTTCCAAGGAACAGGTAAATCCAACTTTTTATAGAGGAAACATAAACAATATTTCATTAGCTGATAAGAGAATTACAAAAGGGAAAGACGATGACATAACCGGTATATCTAGTACGAAACTGGGAAAAAAATTGACCAGCAAAGATAAAGTATATATTTATGAGTTAAAAGAAAACGGTAATGCCCTATGTACAAGAAAAGTATACAATGGGCTAACAAAAAGGAAAAGACAAATGACACCAAATTAGACTACTAACAAGCACAAAACAACACCCCAATCATTTACAAGGGAAAAAAAAGGAGTATTTTTGAATTCAGATAAAGAGCCCAGCCAATGGAAAAAAGTGAGAACACAGCCCCGTCTTTTGATAACTGTTGGACTACTCTCCACTCATATAAAAAATCTCTCTACTCACCTTCCAAATAGTCCAACACACTATGGAAGGACACATGTTTCACAAAATAGCCCTCCTCCCTCTCCCTCTCCTCCTCCAGCCCCCAAAAGAAAGAATAGCATAAAACCTCTCAGGCATCACCCAATCAATCTCAACTCAAATTTCTCTAAAAAGGATATCCACACACCAAAAGCCACCTCGCATTAGACCAGTATATGAATCAATTGATTTAGCCTCCACAAAAAAAAAAGGAGCATTGATTAGGGATGACCCATTGCCTGGAAATCAGATGGTCTATTGCCAAGAGTTTATTCAATGAGGCTGACCACAAAAAAAAAAAAAAAAAACAAACCACTTATAGGGGAATGTCAAATCAGATGCATAGGATCATACATGTCCATCCTAGGCGTAGAGAAAGAAAAAAAGAAAAAAAGGATCTCATAGAGCAGACTGCAATCCTCCCCAAGATCCATACATGAGAGTCGGAAGCTTGACCAACTTGAGTTTTCGATCAAAATGCCACCTAAACTTAAGGTTCTAGCACACTTCTTCCTCTTGGCTAAGCATAAACTCACTAGACCAAACATTTCTATATTGGGCTACCAAAGAGAACACAGAAACACTCGGCCAAGGAAGAGTCTCCTAATCACATATCCTCCCAAAACCTCACCCAACGAAGAGACACCCTTGAATTCGGGAAGCACTCCAGCCCAAGCAACCGTAGACCTCATGATAATATCAATAAGAGAGCTGGACTTCCTCCAACAGCCATCAAAAATTCTTTTGTTACGTTCACCCCAAATCTCCCAAAGGATAGAGAAGAAAAGAATCCGATAGAGAAGTCGCCCCTTCTTCCCAAGAGAAGGAAAACACCATTGCACAAGATGATCCCTCACAAACCTAGGTGGAACCCATTCCACCCCGATATTCTTAGTAAAAAAGCCCCAAATCATCATAGCATACTCACATGATAGGAATAGATGATCCACGGATTCTCCATCTTTCAAGCACATCACACAAACCTGTGGTGATAAAGCCATGAAATTTCTCTTCTTTTGTAAATTATCTGCAGTGTTAATCCGATTCAATAGACCACACAAAAGCTCTAACTTTAGGAGGGACCCAGGACCCCCAAAGACAAGAGGTGGAGAAGATAGGATTGGGATCATTTCTATCTTCCTGTAGGGCAAAGTCTCTAAGTAGAAGTCGGGTTGATCATTTTTGTTCAAGCAAGCAGATCTGTTTACAAAATCTCTAAGTAGAAGTCGGGTTGATCGTTTTTGTTCAAGCTGAGATTATATAATACATATTCACAAGCTTGAGGGGGAGTGTTAGAGGAGTCATTTATACTATGTTTAGTAGCTAGGGTATTTCTGTTTTTCTCTATTTTGTAGATGTCTAAACCCTACATATATTTATAAAAATACAAGATGTGCCGTGTGATGGAGAGCATTAAAAACTCTCCTTGTTTCTCCTATTCTTCCCTTATTCTTTCTACCATTATTATACTCACCCTAACCATAGCATTTTTTTTCATTTATATTTAAACCATCACAGATTATGATGATCCTGTCTATGCTCTTTCCTCCGTTGCCAACGAATTTCAACGAACACACAGGCCCGGCCTCTTCAGTTCTTTTTAAACAAGGAATCATTCAACAGTACCTTTTTTATCTCATCCTTCTTACATTCTTCTAAGGAAAGGTCCCTTATAAGTATGGAATTCTTCTCCGATTAAGAATTCAGAGGTTATACCCAGTTTCCAAAACAGGGTATCCCTCAGAAGTTTCAAATCATCAACCAAGATAAATTCTGATAATTTAATAAATTCCCCTCCATTGTTTTTGCGCATCTACAGCAACAGATATTTGTTTTTGTTCAGCAAGAACCCAAAACTCATACTCAACTTTTTGAACTCAGCTCTCTGTCCACACACTAAAAAATGTAATCATCCCATTGGAGAATCAAAGATGCAGAAAGACCACTACTCCATTGCACAATTCTTATATTCTTTATGACTCTCCTTCAACATCAAACTCAGAGGATTTGCAATCTATATATTAAATCTTTTCTCCATAATAACTGCAGAGATTTTGGTACTATCTCTGTAAACTCTCCATTCTTCTTTTCTTAATAAAACTTGTTATTGATCAAAAAAAATAATAATAATAACTGCAGAGATTTCAGTTGGCAATATTTTGGGAAACATAAAACCTTTAAGGAGCTTGCTGACTGAGAGCTTTAATGTCTACTAGCAGTTGCTTTATCCATATTTTGCCAAGTGATAGCTGAATCCCGTAATCGAAAGCTTCTAGCAACATGTCTAATATGAAGTTCAAATGAAAGGAGCCAATGTTTTCAATATTGATTTCGCAGTAACTAACACACCACTAGAATAGGAAAATTTCAGTGCTTTACTAAATTGGAAAGTTCGCAAAATTTTATGAATTTTAAAATCATGAAAAGAGCTTGTTGACGGAGAAAATAAATGAATTAACTAACTGAACTCACAGAATATAAATTAACTTAAAAAAAATGAACTAAACTACCTGAATTTCTTGACGGATCTTCGAGAAATCATCGAATCGCTTCCCGGGCAAGTGCAAAAACTCTCCCCACTCCCTTCCATCGTCTCTGTCGGACCGACGAGGCCGGTGTTCCAATTGCAAAACAAGCGGTCTTCGAGTGCAGATATCCGAACCACGAGGTAGAAAATCCCGTCCAACCAGAGCTTCGAGCACGCTTGATTTCCCGCTACTTTGGCTCCCAATCACAGCAACTTGGGGCAGCTTGATCTTCGACAAACCTCCAAATGGAGCGAAGATATCTAGCAGTTTGTTAACTATCGGAATTACTGAAGAACCGATAGATGCCGCCTTTGCATCATCGGAGCTAGGAGGAACTTCATGGATGGGATTCACCTGCTCTCCCATTGGCCCTTGATTTCAAAATCAAGGAATGAAACCCTAGATCAGCTTGGTATAGAGAGAGCTATGGTTTTAATCGGTTGTTTCGAGCTGTGTGTGTGTGAGAGAGAGAGAGAGAGAGAGAGAGAGAGATTTGAAGGTTTTGGAACAGGGCGAAATGAAATGAAGTGAGTTTGTATGAAAATCAACCATGAAATGAGGAGTAGGTGGGTCCCACTGGAAACCAAAAGAAACATCAATCATTCTTTTAAAAAGAGTCTCTACTGTTTGTGGGATGATTGGAAATTTTTTATTTTTCTCTCTTTTTGGAAAAAGAAGGTGTGCCGCAGGAAAATACAAGCGAAATACATCTTCTTGAACTCGCCTTCTTATTGGCCACAATTACGGGACCCACCATCTTGATTTGTGAGCGCACATGTAGGGACGTGGGGCCACAGTAGCAAGTAAACCGGCGAAGAAGGAAGATCCTCTGTTAGCAAACCTCCTGTGATGTGATGGGGGTTGTGATGAAAGACGTACGAGTGCAAAATGATAATGTTTTTCCTCACCTGACATGAGAACAAAATGATTTAAAATTATCATTTTGCCCTCGTATCTGTCTCATCACACGCCCATCACAGAAAATCTACGTCCTCGACAAGGAGGTTTCCTAACAAAAGATCCAGTCCACCGCACACCCAAAAAATAAAAGCGCATCCTTTGAGTGCAATCTTGGCCAAATGTCGGGGCCAATCAAAGGGAAGCTGGTGAGAATGACCAGTACAACTGCATACTTGTACAAATTTTATTAGGAAGCACGTTGATATAAGCCGAACTTAATTGTCTGAAATATTATATAATAAAGCCACACAAGAAAAAGGCAAGTCAACTCTCATTTCAAGGGGAACAGAGGAAGGAAGAGAATAAAGTTGAACTAAACCAACTAGTAACAATACATCGACAATAATACATACATGACTACCGACTCTAAACTTCCATGAAGATGTTTAGTTCTCAAAACTTAAGCCATCTCTTCTCTTTCTCCTTGCTTACAACCGCATTGGAAGCAGATGCATGAGCTGCCTCGGCATGTGCCAAAGCCTTGCGTGTCTCGTTCAACTTCCTCAAAGCAGCTTCATACACCGCCTTTTCTTGCCGGTTTCGGGCCACCATTTCTTCCAGCTTCTCAATCCGGACCTTCAACTCTTTCACCTCATCATCATAAGCAACCAAGGCCCTTCTGTCTTCTTTCTTTGCCTCCCCTGAGCCTTTACTGTTCTGTTTCTTTGCTGACCCATTCAGAGTTTCACTTTGCATTGCGAGTTGGTTATTGATGAAACTGAATACATCAGGTTTCAACTCCTCTCCATCTCTGGCAGCCCGTGCAGCAGCAGCAAACTTCTTATCACGCTTCCTCTTACCACCTCTACTGCGCTTCTTTCCCTGATTTTCTTTATTCTTTTCATTGTCGTGAGATTCAAGTGCATAGTCAAGTGACTGCTTCGGAGGGAGGACTTTCACTGAAACCGGATCCACCATTCCCTGTCCTGATACACCTAAACCCATCCCTTCACGGTAACCCATGTTGGCCATCATCTTGGAAGCTATGCCTCGTGTGTGATGCTCCCATTTTGCAAAGACAGCAGTGTCAGTCTGGATGCCCCGCTGGATGGTGGTGGCTTCCAAAAATCCCAGACCTTCAGGTTCATCCTCTTCATAGTCACTGGAATCAGACTGCTCTGAACTTGAATCATTCCCTTCCTCCTCGCTCATTTTAGCATATTCAGACAATGAGAGTGACTCACTCCCGAGTTTAGCAGAGCTTCCATTGTCTCGAAAGACAACCTGACCTACTCCAAGTGTTCCATCCCATGATTCCAGTTCAGCTTCCCTCCAGATGCCAGAATTGCTGTCTGAGACTGCCCAAATACTGGATCCAACCAATGACTGCTGCCATATTGTTGGTATATACCTTCTCAAGGAAGAAACCGGAACATCAACTCCTGAAAAATAAACCCATATCTCTAAAATGCTGATTTAACCAAACAAAATCAAAAAACTGAAGCGACATAATGACATCATAAATGATGCATGTACCACCAAGAAACAGTACTCAGCGTAACTGAATTAGACTATAACATAATTGTTTTAAAGTGCATTCGTGAAGGGCAAGAAAAGAAACAAAAAGAAGAAAGTATCATATAAGACAGAAATGGGGATATACCAACAATACAGGAATATACCAATAAAAGTTATGGAAAACCCAGTCTGACCCGACAATAACAATAGCAACATACCATGTGACAAGCGGCAGTTACTACCAAACCGACATCGTTGCTGTAGAAAGAACTTGCATATCTGCACTTGGGTGCACTCATATTAGTAAGTTGATGTCACCAAAAACAGTGGTTTCTATTTCTAATAACAATAGAATATTCAGTAATGGCAAATTCATGTAAGCTCTGCTTAACTATGCTGAGCTGGCTACAGAACATCAGATTATCAGTTTCTTAAGCAGAGTTGACTTTGGATCATCAACTGGACAGCAATATCTGGAAGAATTGATAAGAGACAACAAGCCGACTGCGGAATCAAAATACAGATTTTCCTCATGAGGTTCATTTCTGAAGAATTCCCATGTCAAGATGGAGGACACAATGAAGCCACTTAATCAGACTCCATCATAATAGAACAGGGACCAATGATAGACCAAGGAGATCATCTGCATTTATGTACTAGACTGAACGAATCTCTTGTTTATTTCTTGATCATTGGACTTCTTTTCCGACCATCAAAGAGAATAAAATAGTTATGACGATAAGGTAAAAAAAGGGTGATTTTTCAATCAGCTTATCTCCTTAGTTCTGCCTGACAAATAATATGTCAAACTCGATTTCCAGTATGTGCACAACAGATACGGGGAGGCCAGCTTCCTCCCCATGACTTCAGTATTCTTCTAAGCTTAGCTTCATAGACATCCTATGTCATCACGAATTCAGGATAAGTCACAGCTAACACCATTTGCTGCAAATGGAGTTAAAGATAGCACAGCAATTCTGAGACTTCCCATTCTTTCCGAACCACTTCAGCTACAGAGTACAGACTAAAATCCACAATGTCTTCGAGATTCTGACTTAAGCCAAAATGGCCTGGTATCTCTAAAACAACACAAATATTCAGCAAGATACGCAATGACTACTATATCACTAGGCGATGCAGCCATCAGACGTGGTGGCAATGGTAGTGATGGTGGTCATGGCAGCAACAGTGGTGGTATAATCATGCTTTGCACTATCAATATAGTTAGATATACAACACCTAAGGAAGGGGGAAATGTCACCCAATATCTTGAGGGAAATATAAATGTTGCAAAAAGTTGGGAAAATGGTGATTAAGAAAAAGAGGAATTTTGAGATGCAACTTTGCAGGATGCATATTTAGAAATGTTTACATTTAAATAACTCAAGACATTCAGAAAACAATGATATTAACCAAAGTAATGCATGTAGAAGGAAATTTGAAAAAAAAAATTATCGTGCTCAAGCTTAATCAGTCGTTCAAACACTCTTAGAAAAACATATAAAAGAATTTCAAATCAGAAAATAATAATGTAATATCAAATAGAGGGACTCCAACCTGGTTACCTGATAACATATAATCAAAATACGTAGCACAATACCACATGGAATTCATCGGGGGGTTCAAAGTCATCGTCACTATTTCGGCTGCGGTGACAGAAATGCTATTGCTCAAAATGCACATAAATTGATCCCATGACATGGAGCCATGATAGAAATCAATATAATCACATATGGCCTTCTGCTAAGATTCTTTTGATTTTTCTACAAACATTATTTTTTACTAATAAAATATTAATTTATTATGGCAACCCTGAACATATACCATTAGCTAATTATCAAACTAGTTATCCATTACAAATGTGTATTTTGAAATTTTTTATATTTGTTATATCCTAATTATTATTTTTTTTCAATTTTCAAGTAGAAATTGAGTTTTTAATACATAATATGCTAGCATTTGCTTGGTAAAATATTTCAGTTACATTGTTATGATTGTTAAGATATAATTCGTTCATAAATTTACATATAAAGAATCAAAAACCACTAAAAGTATTTAAGAAAAAAAATTAATTATGTTTTATAGAATAATCAACTTAAATAATTTTTAAATCCAAAAAATCTTTTTTTTGGCACACACGTAGATAGCTTTCCATTTTACACAATTAATTAAAATGACCAAATATTACATATTTAGGTGCAACACCCAAAAAAATTTGGCTTCACCAAACTTTTCAGAATTTAAATCAGTAAATTCAAAATGAGATGCATGCCAATCCATTACATACATGAATTGTTATGCATTCCTTATACTTTAATGTAAAATGAACCAAAGAAAAAGTTTGGAACATACCTTCATTTGTTATTAACAATTTGTTTTTGCAAAGAACGCGTCAACTCTCGCTAGATCTTTGCGAAAATGACTTTTAAATTGAAGAGTTCATAAATACACGAATTAAGAAGTTTGGATTAAATTCTAAGTATTTCGAATACGATTTAAGGTATTTTTGGTGGAGATATGATTAAAATAGGGGGAAATTGTGGAATTCTCTCCAATTAAAAATATTATAACGGCAAATGCACATTACAATATATTGCAATAGATCACTCAAGAATTGCAAAATTATAATTACATCCTCAATTTGTATATCCCCTCCCCCACCTACAAAAAGAGATAATATATCGCTCAATATAACGAGCAATATAAATATTTGAAACCATAGATACAGTTACCGAAGTTGATGGTCAGGTGAACATGATGTTAGAAGTGGTAGTTTTGCCAAAGTAGGTGGGACGGTGCCAGGGAATACAATATCGGCGACATGTCGCGCGACACAAAATATGGATATTATGTCATTTTGCGGCGACATCGGCGACATGGGCGACATGGGGGGAATTTTCAATTTTTTTGAATTGTTTTTTAAAAATTAAAAAAAAAATGTTAGACATTTGTTTTTGCATTTTTTAATGTATTATGATGTATTTAGACACTACTTAGGATTGTTTAAAACTTGGGGAGAAAACCCATCAAAAATCCCACATTTCCCCAGATTTACCCATCATTTCCCCCATATTTCCCTTTTCCCCCTCATAGATATGGCACTTGATTTCTAGTTTTATATATCTTTTAAT
>JAUPMG010000003.1:6718131-6731080 GCA_031762675.1 Pachysandra terminalis
CCCCCCCCAAGCTGTTGAAATTTCCTTATATTCGACCTCTTCTTTAGTGGCCAACACATGTTAGCAAAGGGGATATCTCGCTAATATCATGATATAGTTTAATATTGCAATATGCCCAGGTAATTGTAAAATTAAAATTCCATCCTGGATTTATATCACCCAAAGGGGTATCACCTAATATATCGATGCTCATAACCATGATTGTTCCTTCTATTACAAAAATTTAAGGAACAATTTGTGATTACAATTGTGGCTTTTGTAGAATATTTTATTCATAATTGCACAGGGGCACACATATTCTGAAGTCTGCATTTGCTGCCATATTTAAGTATATCTCATCGTGATTTTAGAACTTCAACGAAGTTGAATTAATTCCACCAAATTGTTTCAACTTTTATAGGTCCAAAAAAAATAAAATAAAAAAATACAAGAGTTCGGTTAAGCTTCCATAACTTTGGAATTAATTCAACATAAATTTAATTTTTTGGTTTAAAGAAATACAAAATTTCTTTGGAAGTTATGGAATTAACTTGGAAAAACTTTGGAAGTCTACTGTAGGTCGTTCAGACTTAATTTTTCTCGATTTAGTCACATTTTTGTATTGACAAGTTACTTTTTGGCAAAATTAATCACTCCCTTTGAATTCGTTGAGGGAGAAACTCGAACTTATCTTTTGATTGATGAATCAAGGAGGGATAATTCTTCTGGCTTCAGAAAACTTCCCAAATCTCTCTTCTGTTGATTTCTCTTGATGATTTATTCATGAAATCATGAGTGTCATTACGTAAATGCATCAATTTCATCATCTATTAGTTGGGTTTCATAAGGTTTATGCATTCAATTTTTTCATAATCTATTAGTGTGTTTTCATAGGTTTTATTTATTAATTTTTTCATCATCTATTAGTGTGTTTTCATAAGGTTAATTCATTTAATTTCTCATTTTTGTGAAAAATTGTGAAATTAAAAAAACAAAAGTTCTAAAAAATTCACCTTAGATTTACATGTTTTAAGTTTAACAATTTATAAATGTTTTAGAACATATTAACTATTGAGATATTTATAGGATTGATTGTAGACTATAGTGTGCTTTTATATTATTTTGTCAAAAGTCTATATATTTGCGTAGTTATTGAAATTCAATTAGAGCATAACAGAATTGCATTTCAGATATATGAAAATTTCTTGAAGATCAAGTCATTTAAGATAACAAACTTATTAGCTGAATATTGTTTGTCCAATGTGCCTCTATTTAACTAAAGGTGTAAAGAATGATCTGGTCTGATTAATAATTAGATTATTTCTTTCCTGATTTAGATGTGATGCATTTATTTATAAATATGGCATCATAGTTGGAGCAACATTTTGGGCAAGGATCTCCTAATGTGCATAGTTGCGAGTTTTGCTCATTTCTAGTTAGCAACAGTGAGGGAACATCAAGTCAGATCATAATACTAGGTGGAATACGATTTGTGGCTTGTGGTTATTATGTAGTACTTTTCTTTTTGATGATTTTACAATCTTATGGTTGTTGAGTGTCATTTTGCGTTTATGCATAAATTTGACATTTAAAGCTTCAGACTTGTGTGACATATTTCACTTGGTATGATCTTACACGTCTTATTATAATTAGTAAATTGCCTTTTGTTATATACAACATTCTAAGTGTAGCTTAATAATTAATTTACCAATTCATGAATTTTCTTGCAAAAATTTCATCACTTTTCTATACTAAAAGTTCCATTAACTTCCATAAATTCTACAAAACTTTTGTTCACTTCCAAAAGCTTCTACTATTTAATTCCACTTCCATACAGACAAAATTCTATACCTGATTAGAAGTCTTAAACCTTGCTTCTGGTACATTAGAGTGTCTCTTTACTTTCTGAAGATACCAAATGAACTTTTGTGTAGGTATTCGATCTTTCATGTAGCTCAAAGAATAACACCTAATATCATCATGTTCTTACCTCGGAACATGGACTTAAATCAAGTGGAAGAACTTCGTTGGCTATCTAATTCTCCTCTAAATGTTGAAGTATATCTTTCTTTGGATTGATGCACATTTTTTTTTTGTTGGGGCCACAAATCCTTCATGCATCTTTATATATGATGGTTACTATCTACTACTCATGTTTGTTTTCTCTTTCGCCCCGCATACTTTGAGAGGTGCATTTCATCTCTCCTTGTCTCTTTCTTGGGGTGGGGGGAGTGGATTTATATATCAAGTCATTGATCTCCAAGATTCTTTCCTTTAAATCTCTTTATGCAGCTAACTTTTTTTGTTTAGTCTCTCTTTAACAAGGTTTTTTGTAGGAATAACTGATTTGCACCATGCAGATTGAAGAGAACTATGTGCAAAGCAGTTTAAAGGGCATAACTGTGTACTTTGGTGGTATAGCATCAGGGCAGTCTTAGTTGTCTAAATCTTTCTCAGCTACAAACTGGTAAGTATTAACCATTCACTAACTACTTCCATCATATACATATCTCCATACCATGAGAATGATGTATATGGATGGGGATTTTGCAATAGTTCAAGACTAGACTGATACAGGCTGAAAGCATGCAAAAACTTTTCAAACATGATATGTATGTGGAATTATTTTCTGGAGTATATCATCTTTATGTAGTTGGAATACTTGCATCAGGATGCTGTTAGAGGTTGCAGCGTCCTCCCTACTTTGCACAAGAAGTCCAAATTGGATATTTTGATCATTTGGTTTGACTTTTGGCCTAGGAAATCTTGTGTATGATCTTTTGGTGGGTTTCAGATACCCTGAACATGTAGCGTCTTTTGGCACTCAAACCAGGCCCTCTCTTGATCCTCCAATCTTCATGCAATTGCACCTCTTTGTATGGCTCTCTATCATACTTAATTTATATGTTGGGCCTTGTTCCTCAGTTGTTGCATTAGATTCTTACTCCTTGTTTCCTGCTGCTGATAATATCTTTAGATATTCATTTTGTTCCATCATGATTTGTAAATAAACAGAAGACACAAGTAACTGTATGCAAGGGTAAAAAGTACTATTGGATGATATCTGTGAAAACGTAACTGTATCTGTCTGCAGTTTTGTTTGACTCCTTATTGGGGATCAATGTTTTTTCTTCCACCCAACCCCAAATAATAAAAAATAGAAAAAAAAAAGGATTCTAAGGAAATTTCGAGGAAAATTTCATCACTTCACAATATTTACTATAAACAGGAATATTTTAAGCTAAAGGCAATATTATTGTAAGAGAAATTTTGGTGGCCTTTGGAAAGGGACATTTCTGGGTATTTAACCATGGTGATAATTATATTGTTATGATGAGCCTCTATGTGATATTTCTTACTTGTCTGTGCAATGTTGCACTAATTACCACATATTTGTTGTGTGCCATTTGCACAAATGCTTCTACCAATTATTAGGGAAAATCAAGGTTGTTTAGGAATTGTTGTTCAAATTTTCTCTGAGTTGACTACTTATATATATCACGAATCGAATGGTTATAGTGGATAAGGTACTACTTTTGGGTCTTAGCCAGCTCGAGATGTTTTTATGGACTTAAATGGTATTTGCTCGATACCAATTTAGTGGCATCCCTCTCTGGCCATCTACTATACTTTAGCTAAATGATTTCTCCTGGTCTTTCATTGACGTTGAGAGACAATTTAGGGTTGCATGATGACTGAGTAATCAGAGACTATGATGTGTTCCATTTGTGCATTCAAGTCTCAGTACTTGAATGTATGCATTTGCTTGAACTTACTGATGTTTTGCTGTGTAGTACATAAAGGTTTGGGAATTTTGAGCATTCATATATCTGAGGGGAAATAGTGTTTTTATTGTTTTTATTTCATTTTCTTTTTTAAAGTGAAAATCCTTAGTTTTGTTCTGATTTGATGAATGCTATTTGTCGATTATGTCTCGATATGCTCAACAATATCTTGATACGCTCAATACTGTCTTGATATGTTGGATGTTATTTAAAAAAGAAAGAAAGAAGAAAGATCAGAAAAAGAAAAATACACAAATAAAATCATTGAATTACTAACATAATTTCAAAAAAGAAAAAATAAAAGAGAGAGAGAGAGAGAGAGAGAGAGAGAGAGAGAGAGAGAGAGAGAGAGAGAGAGGTACCTGTGGGTAGCCTAATATTTTTTTTCTTCTCTTTATCCTTCTTTCATTTGTTATGTTCGTTCTCTGAAGGCTTGTAGAGAACAACAAACAAGCAGTAACAACAAATAAAGCAAGAACACGAGGATTGATGTAGAAAGTCTTTGCAGGAAAAAACCACGGAGCAGCAGAAAATCCACTATAATCAAGAGAAACAGGAATGGGGTTACAGAGATACTCTCTCACCACTTTCCCATTCCCACAAACTGTCAATCCCTAACCCTACACGATTTACGTTATAATAACATTACAAAGGATAAAATATGCAAATAGCCCTAGTAATAACCGACTAAAAATACAATCTGTTAATCCCTAACCCTACACGAGGGATATATAACATTACAGAGGATAAAATATGCAAATGCCCCTAGTAATAACTGACTAAAAATTTGGGTTGACGAGAACCAAAGCTGGATCTAGCAAACCATCAGGCTCCACACCTCAACTAGACTGTCAAACTAGAAGGCTTTTTGTTTGAACTATGAATTTATAGGTAATAAAAGTTGATCTTTTTTGTTCTAAGATATTCCTAATTGACCTTGAGTTCGTTTGTTGATGTTTGAAAGTATGCTTGTATGTCATAAAACTGATTACATCTTGTTACCTTTAGGTAGTTTATTCCACTAGATCTGTATGATTTTCTATGTGCTTTATTATGATACATTATAACTTCCCTTGCATTTAATCAAGTTTTCATGCATTTGTGCGAGTACCAGTTTGTTTTTCACGTCAATATATATTATGTGAATGGGTGTATCATCATATGAAAAATATGTTAATGTAATCATATTTGTAGCTTATCTTTGCATGTAAATGATCTTATTTTAAACATCCACCATTTTTCATGCATATCCATTGTATCCATGATTTTTACAGCATATCCATGCGTATCCGGTACGTATCCTTTTTCGGACCGAGCAATATGGCACCTCGATACAGTCTTTTGAACCATGTAGACTGAGACACTTCAGCCTGCTACAACATATGCAGAGCGTCCACCATTGACCTTTACCAATCGTCTTCCTTAAAGCCAAATCTTGGAACACACCAAAATAAGGAAGAGAAGTTACACGATAATTCAACGATATTGTGAACTACTTATAGATAGAAGATTAATTGGTAACTTTGGAACATGAATGATGTGGACCAGTTTAGCAGGCCTAGTCCAATTACTTGCATGGGTATGATCCAATTAACAAGTATGGGCCTAAACATGCAAGTAATTGGACTAGACTTGCTAAACTGGTCCACATCATTAAACATGCAAGTAATTGAACTAGGCCTGCTAAACTGGTCCACATCATTAAACATGCAAGTAATTGAACTAGGCCTGCTAAACTGGTCCACATCAATGAAGGATAGAATATACAAGTGAAACATATCAAAAATCTGAATATTGCCCTTCCCAGAAATAATAGATGATGAACCATCAATAATCCTAACTTCATCAATAATCGAAAAGTCAACTTTACATTGTAAGTAACATTTCATGCAAGATCTTAGACAGAAATGTAAGTTGTACATGACCGTAACCAGCCACTGGATTTGCAAATTTCTTGTTGTTGTTGTGGTTGTTCTTGAAATTTGAATGATAGCCAATAAGATCCTAGAAAATTTCTTTAGTGTGATGATATTTGTGTCAGTTGTCACAATAGAGCTTATCCTTGTCATCCTTCCCCCTTTTAGTATGTCCCTTCAAAGAAGATAACAGAGCTGTATGCTTTCCCCTTTGTAGGGGACACAACTAGGCTGTGGCTCTCCTCACTTTGTACAATATCATATACTTCTGAAAGCAAAGGGTGTTCATCCCTCCTTAAAATTTGAACCCTAGTAGGTTCATATTATTGATTCATACGCGCAAGAAATACGAAAACTCTTTGCTGCAATACCAGCTTTCTGTAGGCATATGCATCTTCATTAGACTTCCAATCTATTGCTTGATATGGTCCAGCTCCTTCCACATTGATAAAGAGTGTAATAATAAGTGGGTAGGTTCCTCTCCCCCCTGGCTAAAAGAGAATGACTGCTTATAACTGATAGATCCTGGGAATGTTCTTCTAATGGTAAAAAGTAGCCTTCACTTGCTCCCAAATCTCCTTGTATGTACCCAACCATATGAAATTTCTTAGGATCTGGAATTGCATGGATGAGAGCAACCATGACATTATCATGTAGTTCTTACTCCTACTTCTCATGTGACGAATTCTCAAAGGCTGGTTCCTTCTCTTTTCCATTTAAATAAAAAATTTCCTCTACCTCCCACAAATAGCGTCATTGATTGTGCCCATTGGAGGTAATTCTTGCCATCAAGAGTAATGATTAAGATCTGAACACTTAGGTTATCCCACTTCCTCTTATGTCTGTCTCAATTCCGGACACTCATGAGGAAGAAGAATTGTCTCTGGTACTTACAGTAGACATTTAAACTGTTTTGAAACTATTTTTTTAAAAGCAAATATCTGAAACTACAAGACACCCTAGATACTCAATTATAGATATAATAACAGGGGAATACTCCCACAAACTCGGCAACACTGCTGTTCGCTGTTAGTAAGGTTTTCAATTTCGATTTCGCCTGAGGCTGAAATGGCTGAATATTTCACCAATTTGGAGAATATAAGGAAAATGCTGGGGAAAAAAGGGAATTTTAATTCCAAACTTTTTAAGGGTTTAAATGGGAATAAAATACACCTAAAAACCTAAAATAGAAAAAACAATATGCATACATATACATCAACAAATATGTCGGCAAGTACGGATACACTCACCTTGTAGGGGGAATTCAACGAATATCCCTTTTGCCAACCCAACTAGTTGGGATGAGGCATATGATGATGATGATTGCAATCCACTTTTTTATCACGTTTTTTCTAAATGTTTACATTATTTATGCATAATATATAAATTTTTATAATAATTGGGAACTTTTAATTATTTTTTTTGAATTAAAAAGTAAAAAAGGTGAAATCCAGTAAATTTCCCCCAAATTTCGTGCCACCACAAAATGGGGGTATTTTGCCGGCATGCCAGTGAAATTCAAAACCATGGCTTTCACACCAGCCTTAAAACATCCAATCCGATCCATAGAATAATAAGGGAATACTCCCACAAACTCAGCAACACTCTGTTCGCTGTCATACCATCCCCAAAACATCCAATCAGATCCAACATTGCCTGCTACGCCACTTCAGCAATGGACAATCTCAGGAAAGCAGACAACCAAAGTGGATCTTAACCAAGCTTATACACATAGGCAACAGTTCTAATAGATGGATTCGGTTTTTGCACAAAACCTAGAAGCCATTCATCTCATAACAGACAGAATAAGATCTGATTTCTGCACTTATCCACCTCATACAAATCAAATCTGGTAGCCAGCCATCACAGACTTCAGATCTTTGTCACACGACCAAGAGAAAATTGGAAAGAGGGAAATTAGTAAGGGGCGATCAGATCTGGATTGCCACTTACAAGAAAAGAAGGATTGAAGAAGAAGAGGGGTGGATGCTGTAGTTGTCTTTTCTTGTTTCAGATCTTACTTTATCTTGAGCTGTGATACCATATTGTGAAAGATTCGAGGGTGAGAAAGAGATGAGGAAAAAGAGAAAAAACTGTTGGAGAGAGAAAAGTTAAGGCTGGCTGGCCCCACTATTATTTATAATAATAATAAATACTCTCTAGTGTACACTAAAAAAATACGTTCTTGTAGGCATCGTATCCAAGAAGACTGAAGTCATTATACAGGTTGGGATGGCTGATTTTTGTTCAGTATAAATGCGGCCAACCTGAACTCGCAGTTCGGGCAATAGATTTCCTGAGACTGAAAAGTTTGGAATATTTAGATAGTTCCTGGTAGTAGTGGAAACTACTTTCGCATTATCATCTTGTATTTCTATTGCTGGGTGCTTGAGATGTAATGGTCCAACAAGTATGGATAGATTTTGGGGGAAAAATAGGATTTTAGCTTGATATTTAGAAAGCTATCTTTGATTAGGACATTATGAGCCTTTGAATGGTTGGCTGGTCCAACAAGTACGAATAGATTTGGAAAAAATAGGATTTTAGCCTTATATTTAGAAAAGCCGGTTAGGATTTTGATGGAGACGGTATGAGCCTTTGAATGGTGGTTGTTGTTTGTTGTAGATCATGACAGTTTAGGGTGAAGCGGATCTATTTTAAAGTGTTGGAGGATCTAAATGCCGATTGGCCACTATGATTACATACCTAACTAGAGGACTGATATATACAACATAATTGCTTGTTGAGATCAGCTAATGATGTTGCAGATACTTGGGCTGGAAGAGGTGTGGAGGGAGTGGATTTTGGGGCTGATTTACCTAATGAGGGAAAAGATCGAGATGACAGTTGGATAGTATTTGTACAGTTTTCTTCTCTTTTTCTGTTTCCTTTTGTAATCTATTTTGAATTTCTGTTTTGTTTCTGAATCACATTTCGTGATTCTTTGTTTTTGTATTCTTCTTTGATGATTAATGAAATTGTTGTTAATGATACAAAAAAAAAATACCATTTGTGGGGACCTTTGTTTCATGTCTCATCTTGACCAAGGAATTATAGCATGCATTTTCATATACATATTCAGCTTCATATCTCTCTTCTATAAATATTATTGTTTCTGATTATTGTGCTTGGAATTTCAATTATATTTTAAGAAGTGAAGCTGATGTGCTAATGTAATCCTGAAGTCTGCCTTACTAGATATAGTGGTTCTGCATGTTTATTTTAGCAAAGAGAAAAAAAAATCTTTTATCTCTTTTGTTATTATTGTTACCGATTATAGGATAATATCTTGCATTTACCTATAGAACGTTGTTATTCTTATGTTCATAAAGTCTAAACAGGTCAGTCGATATCTGATAATATTTTTCCTTCTCTGTGGACTGGAAGAGTCCAGTTCTCAGGGAAATATTACTGCATTGCAGTATTAACTACCTTCCTCATTCAATGAGTTTTATTACCAAGTCTTTTGTTTTATGTGTTTTTCTTTTAAGTAGTAGAACTGTAGAGTGGAAGTGAATTTCCTAGTAAAATATTTTTCCACACAACAAACCCCAATCTCTGAGAAGACAAAAAACAAGAAACGAAAAGAAATTGATACCTATGTGCTAATACTTCATCTTCCACCGCATGTTCTAAGCTGAACCTGCCTTTTTCCTTGGCTTGAAAACGTACTTCAAGACTGCTTCTTTGATTGGCAACAATTCTGGAAACTCTTTCTTAAGCTTCGAGGCATCGAGTTCATTGTTACTTCGTGGTGCAACAATCACCTTAGCCTGCTCCTCTAGTGTGAAATTTGTCCATTTGAAATTTGGATCTACATAATCCGTGTACATCTCTAGGATTTCATTGTGGCTAATCACCCCAGGATTTGTGAAGTTCCAAACTCCAGTTAAATTTCTCTTTGCCATCTCAATTGAGATTGGTAGAAGCTCATCCAAAACAGTCATGCTGTTTGGAATGTTAACTACTTTGTTATACCGAGTTATCTTGGTGATAAAGTTTCTGGGATTGCTCAGGTCTGAGGAGATTGGCATTCTTACCCTTAGTGTACATACATTCTTGTAATTGCTTAGCAGATCTTCAACCTGTTGAGAATCTGAAAATAGTTAGACAAGATCAATGATTCTTCATGAACAGAAAAAAGCAGAAGATACTGTCCATGAACCCACCATAGCTTTGGTTTTGGAATAGAAAGAGCCAATGAAGTTGGGTCCGTCTTCCTCCTTGAATCCGATTCCGCTTCCCTCGGGATGCGTCTTATTGTATTCAAATATGCATCCAGTGGCAAAATTCACAAGCAGAAGGCCGTGATTATTGCACACATCGGCAAGAGTTAGGGTCCCGACTACATTTGTCCGGATTGTCTCTACCCGATGGGATTCACACCAATCTACGTTAGGCCTACCGGTGACTCCAGAAGCATTGAGGACATGGGTAGGCCTCACTTCTCTCAAATCACTCTCTATTTGATCCCTATTCTCCAATCTACCTTTTCCATAGTCAAATTCAATCCTTTGTTTCTTGCATATCTCCCCCAACAACCCACCAATCCAACCAGTCTTCCCATAGATCAAGAACTTCAATTTCTTCATTGAATCAGTTTTGCTGTTTGACTTTTGATTTGAAGCCGGGATCTGCACTTCATTTACACTGATTTCAGGCTTCCGCTCCACACCAGCCATGGTTAACATTCTGGGATGAGGAAGAAGGGCACCTGAAACATCCCCCCACCAGTCAGCATTAGCTGTGTACCAGTCTCTGGTTTTTCTAAGCCCTTCTTCCCATTTCATCTTCTCCGTCCACCCAAGATCACTCAGCTTCTTTATGTCTAGAAAGTACCGCTGGTCATTGAAAGGGCGGTTCTCAACAAAGGTGATGATCTTTTCAGTGTCCAAGTTGAAGAGCTTACATATATTCGTTGCAACATCAATCACTCTCCTCTCCTTTTGCGTTCCGATATTATAGACGTTCCCCACTTGGCCTTTGTGGAGGATGACTTCAAAGGCTTCCGCGACATCCTCACAGTAGAGGTAGCTACGCACGTTAGAGCCGTCTCCATGTATAGGAAGCTGCTGGCCTCGCATGGCAAGGAGCAGGAACTTGGGAATGAGCTTCTCAGGGAACTGCATGGGACCATAAACATTGTTACCACGAGTGGTGACAACAGGTAGACCATATGACCTTCCATAGGCCATGACAAGCATCTCCGCTCCAGCCTTAGTCGCCGAGTAAGGATTGGTAGGGAGGAGCTGTGATGCCTCATGGTTACCTACAATGGCGTCCGCCTCAGTCTCGCCATACACCTCGTCGGTGCTGACGTGAATGAATCGCCTGATTGCAGGTCGTGCAGCTTTGCATGCCTCCAACAGGACATGAGTTCCGTAAACATTGTTCTTGGTGAACTCAAAGGAGTTGCCAAAGGAGTTATCGACATGGGTCTGTGCAGCAAAGTGCATTATGGTGTCGATGCCCTCGGTGATGAGGAGGTAGTTAACCAGATCTGCACTCGTGATATCACCTCGTACAAACTTAAAGTTTGGGGAGGAGCGAGACGGGATTAGATTGCGAAGGCTCGAGCAGTAGTCGAGCTTATCGATTACCACGATCTTGTAGTGAGGGTAGTTCTTCACAAGACGGTTTGTTACATGGGAGGCAATGAAGCCAGCACCGCCGGTGATGAGAATTGTTCGAGGCATGTATGAACCAGCAACAGCTGTATTGTGATCCATTGTGGAGCTGGTGGTGGTGGGAGGTTGTGGGGTGGAGGTTTGGTTTGAGGGGTGGTGTTTGGAGGGGGAGATGAGTGATCTTTATAAGAGCTTTGTTTTGTGTGTAGGAGTTAAAAGAGGTATGTAGAATGGGGGTTGGTTTGAGTGAGGTAGCAGGGGTGATGCGTTGTGGTCTGTTTCCAAGTGGTTTGCTTCTGCCTGCTAGGTAGAATGTATGGTTCGTAGATGCTCTTTAAGTGAAGTGTGGTTACCCAGAAACAGCTGAATTTCCATCTCAGGGGTGATGCGTCGTGGTCTGTTTCCAAGTGATTTGCTTCTGCGTGGTAGGTAGAATGTATGGTTCGTAGATGCTCTTTAAGTGAAGTGTGGTTGTCCGGAAACAGCCGAATATCCATCTCACCTTATAGTGCTGTACATAACTGTTCCCTACTCCTCGGTCATTTCTACTGAGTGCTGCTTTCTCAGATCTGAGATCTGGTTTGAAAAGTGGTCATTAGGGAGGGGCTCTCCATCATCTACAGTGGGATGTTTACAGCCATATTTACATCGCCAATTAGAGGGCGCCATGTGTACATGGCCGTCATTGGTTAAGGTAGAAGCTAGTTAAAATAAAAGCGGGTTTTGGGTTTATAAGGCTGCGTTTTGCTCGGCTTCTATAAGTGCTTATTGCAGTTTATAGCTTATATAAGCACTTTTTAAAATTAAATACATGTTTGGTAGAACTTATGGACAAGTGCTTACCCATAAGCAGTAGAGGAAGGCTACCCATGAGAAGCTGCTGAGAGCAGCTTCTCCCAAGCTCTTATGTGTTAAGCTATTTCACAACTTTTGTGATATTTTTAAAATACCTATTTTACCCCTAAACTTTCATAAGCACTTAAATAAATGTTATTTTAATCTTTAATAATATTTTTATAATACCTATTTTACCCCTAAACTTTCATGAGTATTTAAATAAATGTATTTACCAAATACTATTTTTTTCAAATAAATAGTTTATTGTTGTTGTGGATAAATGCTCCCATTGAGCAACTTATCCAATGAGTGCTTCTCCATAGGCACAAGTCGGGCCAATAGAGCCCAGTCACTTAGGCTCTGTTTGGATGTTAGGAATACGTCAGAAAGTTTGTTAGGAAAGTAATATGTTGGAAAGTGAAATTTATTTTTCTAGAAGCTGTTTGGTTGCCACTGGAAAATGATAGAAAATCTTGAATTTAATGTTTGGTTAACAGGAATGAATGTCAAGATTTTTGTCTACCTATTTTACCATTCATTGTATGATTTTTTTTTCTTAATAAAATAACAATTTACCATTCGTTGTATAATTTTTTTTTCTTAATAAAATAACGACAATTGGGTATAGCAATACCATTAGAGTGTGCAACATCGTTTATGCGGGTATACCCAACAGTACCTGTCGGGTATCGGGTCTCTTAGGTTTGTTAAAAAATTCATTAATTAGTATCTTTAATTATTAAGGTTATGTTTTAGGACTTGTCGAGCCAATCCTGAATCCGACCCATTGACACTCCTATATATA
>JAUPMG010000003.1:6731180-6743316 GCA_031762675.1 Pachysandra terminalis
TTAAGAAGAAAGTTAATCAAGAAAACAACTTACTCTTAAGGAAGAAATTCATAACTTTCATGGATATGTGTGTATTTTCCTCGCCATTGCTTCCTGTTTATGTTGCTAATTTATAAAATTGCTGAAGGTACAAAGAGAACACAGAGGCACGCAGTCTAACTCTACAAAAGCAGCTTCGCCGTTATGCTTCTATATCTCTTGATGCAGAGGTGATTAAGTTGTTCTACCTGCTTCAGTCTTACTGTGTCTCAGGTGTTTTTTATAGTGTTGTGTTAGCACCTTGAACTTCTGCCCTTTTTTTTTTACCTACAGTAGCTGTTGCTTCTTTTTTATTTTTTATTTTTTTATTATTATTATCTAAAGAAGATTGCAAAGGGAAGAGTTTTTCCCAATGTACAAGTGCAACCATAAGAATAAGGGTATGCGTTCTATGAGTGATCAATGTGGTCTTGCACAAACTTCATATGGACTAATATATGTAAGCGAATATATGTAAGCTGTAGTGCAATTTCAGTTTGGGTTGAGTACAATTACTTGGTTTGTTATGCCTTTACATAGATCAAGAGTTGTAGCTCAAATGGAAAAAAAGGCACTTTCTCTCTTTACAAGGACTCCATACCTTAGCAAATGGAATCATTCTCCAAAGATACTGGCACCTACTTTTAGAGAATTGAGATGCCAGTCTTGTGTTAGCTCTGGTGTAGAAGAAAAAACCTTGTCATACTGAATAAAGAAAGATTTGAGTCCAAAATGTTGATACTTGATACAGTCTTACTGTAAATGAGCAAATGGGCTACAGATCATGCTTCTTTACAAGAAAGCACCTTTTCGCTTATTATATTATCAAGAAAAATTGTGTAGACAAAGAAATTTATCGTTATAGGGATAGAAATAACAAAAGCTAGGATGGTCGATAAATTGGCTATGAGATGTCTGAAAATGTAACTTTCAGAGAGAATTTCCCTCTATGATCTTACGTATGCATTCAATTCCTGCAATTTGGGGCCTATAATGAAGACCCATGTGAGTGTCCATCTCTAGAGTCTTGATGGTTAGGATAACTTCTGAAATTTGGTTCCCATTAAACTCTTCCTGCAAATCTCGTGAAATAAACCATAACTAACACTCCTCTTTTTTTCTTCCTTGAAAATGAAGATCATTAAAGGCCTGCTTGAGTGGGATATCTCCACTACAGAGATTCTCCCACAATCATTGGAGACATCTCTATACTGCAGTTTTATTTTCTCTGGCTTGAACCATGACAAGACATGTTTCTTAAACTTGAATATCCACATACTTCATGACACAGGATGAATGAGTGCTTGCTAGTCTGACAGACAATGTAAACATGAATACCATAATCTGGCTTTTATGTGATTGATGCGTTTAATTCTAGTTTATTATTGATCAGGTTTGGATTCTACTTCTTTTAGAGGTATTAGTAATCCAGCTCGGGTTTCCTATCAAACTTCCTCCCATGGACTTTGGATTTTGAAAGTCTGCTTGATAATTATACATCAGGATGAGCTAATTCCTTATCATGCAGTAGTTCTTATTATGGTTTAAAAACAACTCTAAGGCATATTCTCTGCATGCATGAACTTGATTAGAGACACTAGGTCATGTGTCCATTTGTGTGGGTTTTTCTGCCCTGTAGTTGATGGGTCCCCTATTGATTTTTCCTTTTGAAGAAGCATTGCTTAATCTGCTAGTAGATTTACTGAAAACTCTTGTTCCAAGATTAGATTATATATCTTCTACAATCCTGATGCTCTCTCTCTTTCTCTCTCTCTCTCTCTCTCTTTCTCTGTTTTCCCATGATACAGTTGAGTGGGCTCACAGAAGCAGATAGAGAAGCTCTGGTTTTACTCCTTCAAGCTGCTATGTTTATTGATGACATATTTTATTTACAGGTATCCCCCCCACATCCATTTTGGTGTTTATGTTAAAAGTGTATGTGTGTGCGTGTGTGTGTAGCTCAAAGCCACAATATAGATGCATAAAGGATTTTAATAAGCTGGAATAAAGCCTAGTAGGATTCATTCTGTTGACCCCTACTAGTAGGAAATAGGCACTGTTGATTATGCATATGTGCACGCATATATCTATATATGCAAAATACATGTATATATGTATTTACAATTGTGTATCATACACACACACACACATATAGACTCATGGTTTCTATGTATTTGAATATATACATTTGTATTCTTGTGCGTAGCACATGTAAAACTATACTGTGCACATAGATAACTTATATGCATATATATACACACACACACACACACACATGTATATATATGTGTATATCTATGTGTGTGTGTGTATATATATATATATATATATATTCTTGTGCAGAGTTTATAATATACTTTATCGTGCATATAGATAACTCGTCCCCAGTATATAGATGGGCAATCCAGAGAAAAGTTCTGGATGTGTCCATTTCTGAAATGTGGCATTTGATCTGATTTCCCAAAATCCTCCATGTATCCAAAAATTCAGCCTTTTTTCATGGTATAAATTTCAGTATGCCATATGTCAAAACTTCATTGTTTCTCTTACGTAACGGGTATAAGGCTTATATGGGCAAGGGTACTTATTACGTGGATGGTTTGGACTGGCCACATTATTGCTTCACGTGAATATTGCAATGAAACAGTGAGAGGGTTGACTGGTGAGACAGTCGTCCAAATTGAATCATGTGGTTGATTTATTGGCATATCCAATTGAACAATGAAATCATGACATGATTGATTTTATTCAAATCAGAATACAAACCTTAAATGGTTGGTTTTACTTCAATTTTCAAGAAAATTGTGAAAAACATTTAAAAAAGAAATTTACGTAAAAAGGTAATAATCAATTATCTACTTTTCATGCACACCAGTTAGCATTTTCATTCTATATGTTCGTTTGAACTTCTAAATGAAGTTTGTTCTGCAATTACAAGTTTACAACATAATCAAATTTTTTTTCCCTTTGACAACTAACAACCTTCTATTAAAAGAGAAAGCTACACAACACATAAGGAATAAGAAGTTCCCAACAAAAATACAAGACTCTCCCCTACTAACAAAGAGATTTTTAACAGCTGACCCCATTTCCCTCCCACAAGAGGCTACTAATCTCTTTACCATCAAAGATTCTTCTGTTGCAGTATTCGCAATAAAAAGGTCTCAAAAACAGTTCTTGGATATGTTCAGGCCACATTGAGAAGATCCAAGAAAAAGCGCCATATGCTTGATGCAAAAGGAAAGTGAAGAAAAAGATGGTGAACATCCTTAGCACTTTTTCTCATACTTGACGCATCTTTTAGGGTTGTGCAAGCTCCTATTATTTAGATGGTCATCAAGTGCCATCATAGTGTTTAAACTTGGATCCAACTCGGGGATCGTCCCGCTCAGATCCCGAGTTGGATCGGCGATCCAACTCGGGATCGGACGACATTGGACGATCCAAATTTAATAATTTTTTTTTAAAAGCTCAACTCGGTCCAACTCGGACGATCTGACTCGCCGATCCCGAGTTGGATTGCCCGATCTGTATCGGGATCGGACCGAGTCATTCCTTTTTGTTTTTTATTTGTTTCGGATTCAACTTGGGGATCGTCCCTGTCCGATCCTTTACACTATGAGTGCCATGAACAATGTCAAAGAACTGTAGTCTTGGAGGACTGCCTCAGAGTAATTTAACACAATAGCATCCTCTCTGGGTTTCATAGTGTATCAGAGAACGAAGAAACAAGGAAACCTTTTTTCAAATTTGACATTTATACTCTCATTAGTCCCTACATAGTCAGCAAGATTATCTTGTAACGGACTAGGATTTGGACATTCTTCTTTAGAGCTGCACCATAAAGCCTGGGACACATTAGATGTAGTGGCCCCACCCATGTACAATCATCCTCCCAAAATTTTACCTCATCCCCAACTACCTTGAAGCTAGTGAAAGAAACAAATTTATCAAACGAACTCATGATACTCCTCCAAAGTCCTATCCCATAAAGAGAAACAAAATTCTTGGATCACCAATTCCATTTCCTAAAGATGCTTTATTCATCTCCATCTCCATCTCCCTTGCCTTTCTAAAACCTAGGCCCGCTGCTCTTGTTAGATTTGTAGACATAGTCCCACATCACTAGATTCAGCTTCTTTTTAACACTCTACCCCCACATGAAGTTTCTCTGAAACTTTCCCTGGCACCTTAAACAATAAGAGTAATATACAAGAATGCTTGCTAAGATACCCTCTATTAGCATAATTCTACTACTTGTGGAAAGATTTTGCCTTTTCTAAAATAGATAATTTTCTCTCTAACTTCTCCACTATGGTGTCTCAAAGTGTAATGCAGAAGAGCAAGCACTTAATGAAGACCCAAATAAGAAATTGGGAACTTCCCCAAATTACAACCCAACACACTTGTGCACTTATTCAAAGTGGAATGATCCTGAATTTCTATTCTCAAGGTAGTGCTCTTACTACTATGAATCACCAAACCAGAAATCGCTTCAAGAATAGCTCTAAGGTTTGAAAATTCCTCTGGGCATCAAGTCTCCAAGGAAATAAAAGTTTCATCGGCAAATTGATGGTGGGAAATGACTGCCCCCCTTGTTCCAACCCCAAACGCTACTAATATGACTCTCCTTAGGTTCTCTATAGAGTGTTATCCCAAATGCTTCAGCCACCACCAAGGAAAGAAAAGGGGATGAAGGCCCTTCTATCCCAAAACCTCTAAAACTCCCAAAATGACCCGTACATAATCTCATTCCATATTACAAATATCCTTACAGATGATAGAAGTGGTATCATTACCAATCTCAACTTTAACATCTTTGCCAAAGCATAATCACCAACATGATGCCCCCCAAACCACAAGCAAGCCCAGCACATAACTACCCCCACCTATATCAAAAGCATGAACATCAGCAAAAGCTTCCAACTTAGACTCCCGAATAAGCGCAATATCCACTGCTTTAGCCTAACCACTCTTTTTAACATAACAATTCTCGCCACCCCTAACCTTAGCACTCCAAGTCAATGTCTAACATTGAGAAGGAAAGAAACTCAAAAGTAATGGCTCCAACATGGCCAGGGGAGAAACATTCTCTAGAGAGCACACATGTTGAGGTAACTTGAGCCCACCGAGTACAGCCTCCCTGCTATAAGTCCTTCTAGAACAACAAATCTTTTAACACCCAAGTTCTTCTTCTCAAACCTAGATACCAAACAATCCATCTTGCCTAGCACCACATAGATAGAAATTACCCCTATCCTCTTATTCAATAGGATTGTCAAAGCAATAAATAAAGTTAGAGAACTTAATGGGTCATCTGCGTCAACTTTTGGAAACATCAAGGCGAAACCCTTCTCCAAAAAAAACCTTGACGCCATCGAGAATTGTTTGCAATCAAGAAATCAGTACCCCACTTAACAAAAACCCTCTCATTCCTCTTTAGAATGATATCCTACCAAAACTCTAATTAAGGATTTCTTTGACTTCTAGGAATTATTTGTGGGAGGTGTTGACCAAGATTTCTAGTTTGTTGAATGGGTTGTAGTGTGTGGGAGAGAATGTCAATATGATCCATTATTCCTTCCAGGAATAAAAAGGAAAAGGTGCCACATTTGTAGAAGTATGAAGAGGTTCTTCATGTTTATTTAATATCATGATATGATTTATCCACTTTTGAAGGGGCATGGTTCGTATGGAGCAACAACTAAGAAGACCCTATTCTCCGTTGTTTGAACAGATTTATTTGCTATGCTAGTTGGCTTGAGAATCTACCACCATCCATCTCACCAATTGCAGACTCTGCCACATGGGCCAACAAAAAGAGCATTAGGATCCATCGATGTTTTTTCAACCTCCACAAACGTACTATTATGTCCGAGTAAAAGATCAGTTGTTGCTGGACATTCATCATGATGCTTCTGCTGCATCTTCTCTGGATGATGGGAAACTGGCTGCTAGAACCAATTCTCCTCCCTCATACAAAAAGTTGCTTCTCACATTCCCAGCTTGATAACATGGGGGATAGGCTTGGATCAGAATTGTGCATTAAAATCCAGCCAATCCCAGTTGCTCGTAAGACCACCCACAACCTCAGAGCTACCGCAGGTGTTGTCAATTGCTCTGAAAAGAGCTATCACACCACAAGTGTGATGGAACTCCCTAATGCTAATCCGCCATTTCGAAATACTGCATCATTCCTTAAATATACCTAAATCAGGGCTCCAAGCATCAATCCTCAGCTCCAAACCTCTAACCAAAGGGCTCCTTTCCGAATACGAAACGAAAAAGGTAAAGAGTAATGACTGTGCTAAAGGTGTCGGTAACAACTAACAACTCACAGTTCTCCCTTTGATGTAGTTTCTGGAGAATTTCAGTTCTCTCTTTGTCATTAATGAAAAAAGAAAGAAAAAGAAACAAGCAAAAACCAATGACTCTGCTAAAGGTAAGGCAAGGAAAGGACATGTTTTGCATAATCCGACTGTGCGGATTAACATATAAATTTCACTTGGATGCTACCACCATTGCCACAACAAAGATGTTTGAGATACTATAGGATACTCTAAGCTGTGAAGTTGAACCAATCAAATAATAAAATAGCAAAACTACTTGTAACAAAATGATTAGCACTCTTGATAGTTTGTACTTATGCTTCTGCTTTTTGTTCAGGTTTGGTACAGCAATCCAGCACTGAGAGATTGGTTGAAGGAGCACTCTGATACATCTAAGTTGAACAATCTAAAATGGATGTATTATTTGATTAACAAGAGTCCCTGGTAAGTTTTTCTTGGAAAAAAGATACTCTTAAGGCTATGTCCTCAATTTTATATATGTAGACCTTAAAGACCTTTTATGAAATTGTTCATATAATTATGTCAGTAAAGTTTTGCATCGAGAAATGCACATAGTTTTGGAGAAAAAGTGAAAGAGGAGAGGAAAATGGAAGAGAGGATTGAATTAGATGAATATGCTCTTTCACATGATTCTCTTTGTGATAAATGGCATGCCTGTAGTTTTGGGGAACAAGAAAAAGAAAAGAGGAAAATGGAAGAGAGCATGATTTAATGGACTGTAACTGGGGATTGAATTGTACTGGTTTGATCTAGTTTGATTGTATAATGGAATGGAGTGTGAAAAAATTTGTTAAGAATGCTAAAACAAAATATGAAACTTATGACTGTCAACTTGGTTTTTCTCTTAAAAAATTCTAGTATAAAAAAGAAAATTTTACATGTAAAGGCGTGCTAAACTATTGTGCCACATATTAGCCATTGGTAGTAGTTGAAATAAAATAAGGATTAAAAGATGAGAAGGTGAAGAGAAGATGAACTGCTGCAGAGAAGAGATGGTGTAATCTGTATTTTGGAGAAGATCAACTTAGGGTTTCGGTCCCACATTGTAGTATTTAAATAATATTTGTTTAAAATACAATAATAACCCTCAAATGGATTGGATATTACAATCAGGTCCATATTACATTACTACAACACTCCCCCTCAAGCTGAGCATAGAGGTCTATCATGCCCAATTTGCCTAGTACATCTAACTTAAGTTTAGTAATACATTTTGTTAGAACATCAGCCAATTGATTTCCAGATGTCACAAAAGGTAATCAAATGCCTTCTGATACAGCCTTTTCCCTAATAAAGTGACGATCAATCTCGTTGTGATTAGTTTGTTCATGTTGAACTGGATTATGTGCAATCTAAATTGCTGCCTGATTGTCAGAGTAAAGCTTCATCAATTCATCAAATACCACACCGAACTCTCGAAGAAGAATTTATGGCCATAGTAATTCCGCAACTCCATGGGTTATAACCGCACTAGATCTTGCCACGACAGATTGCTTTTTTACTCCTCCATGTCACTAGGTTCCCTCCAACAAAGGTGCAATAATTTGTAGTGAATCTACGGTCATCTACAGAACCAGCCCAGTATGCATTTTTGTATACCTCAACTCTCAAATGTCCATGATTGGAGAATAGAATCCCCTTTCCTGGATTAGCTTTTGAATCATTGAATTCTTTCAGCATATTTTGGATAGTTGATTATGAAAAGAAAGAGAAAATAAGTTCTATGTGCCTAAAGTGGAGGAGATTGCTAATCACCTTTTTGCTCCATTGTCGTTTGCCCATGTTTTGGGGTTTCTTTTTTTGATTTGTGTTTCATATCCACAAGTTTACTTAAAAAAGTGCTTATGTCCTGGTCCAAGGTCAGTTTAATGTTGCAGGGCGTATTCTTTGGAGGATGATTCCTTTTGCCATATGTTGGGCACTTTAGAAGGAGATAAACAGAACTTTTGAGGATAGGAAGCAGATTCTCCAGCATTTGTGCTGCCATTGGAAATTCTCTTATGGAATGGAGCTCAGTTGTGTTCCACTTTCAATATGTAGCTAAATCAGAGTTTCTCCATGTGGGAGTGGTTAATTATTTCCTGGTGGAAATCTTCTTCCTGCCTCTTGTAATTATCTCTTTATATATATATAATGTGGGTATGGGTGAGTCAGTTTACAAATGAAGTTTCTGTTTCCTAAATAAAAAATATCCTTACTTATGTTTAGCCATTCTGCCATGTCAAAAGAGAGAAGTAAATAGGGGGAAGTAAAGGGAACCAAAACTGAAGCTCATTTCCCTCCTCCCTTCCTTCCAGGTGATGGATATTAATATAAACTTGTTTTCAAACTATGATAAACTCCTTACTTTTTAACATACTGACAAGGTCCAGAATCCAATTTTTGTACACCAGCTAAAATTGAATCCTATTCTAGAAATTCTCGCGTAACTGAATCACCACATGGGAGGTGTCCATCGCTATCTTGCATACATCAAAATGGGGGTGATGCTTTACTGTTTATACTTTATAGCATAGAAGGGTGGCATTACAAACTTAAAATCTCCAGCGCCTGCATCAAATATTTCCTTTTCCTTTTTTTTTTTTTTTTTAAATTTCTTTTGCACATAAAGAGAATCAATAAGAAGATTGAAGGTCTACTCTAATGTTGTATTATTACTATAAACAGGCATCCTGATTAAGAGTTAACAAAAAACTCAAATAATCATCGGGGGATAAGAGTATGAGATTAAGAGTCAGACTGCACATATCAGCTGCTGTGTATCTACAAGATGCATATTTTTAGCTCATTGTAGAATAAAATAGAATTATTTGCATGTCCATTATGTCATTCATTATGGTAATGAAAAGCAGATAAAGCTAACTCTACTTCTCCATTCGTGTATATCGTACATATGGGTTACATGATATTGTCACTCAGATTCAGGCTCTCAAATGATTTTGTAGGATATTATTATAACTTCCGGGTACATACTGATGCTTGTTTGTAGAATATTATTAAACATTTTATTATGTTTTCCATGCATTTCCTGTTTGTGAAATGTCCTTCCTTTCAAGTCTTATATTATGCTACATGCAAAAACTTTACTGAATTTATATAAATTAACTGCTAGAAATCATTGAATATCATTGTTTCGGAGCCTGGCCTGACCAAGTTAACTATGGTAGTCTTCAGGCTGGTCCTTAATATGTGTCTAAATCGTGGTTTTAAATTTCAGCAAAATTTTGTATATTCCCTTCTGGAGATAATATCTTCAAAAGTATTCACCATTTTCCTGATGTCGTAAAAAATTTGCTGAAATTTCGCTTTTTTTTTTTTTTGGTTCTTATAAAAAATATTGGTGATCCTTTAAAACTCAAATAAACCCCTAGTGACTTTGATTTTTCAATCCTTTGCAAGAGTTGGGTTTCTATTGAAATCTAACATCTCCTTTTGATGATTTTACAAAACAATAATAGATTTAATTTATTTGGATACATGATGCATGTTGATGTGTCTATTTAATTCCCTTACATTGAAAATGATAATATTGAATCTAAAGGAGAATGAAAATCAAAATCTAAAGAAACTTGTTTCTTTTGCTTTTTATACTTTAAAACTTAATAAAATTGTCTATTAAAGTTATAAATGAAATTGTTATTAAAAATATACAAATATAAAAAAATAAAAAAATTATGATGCATTAGTAACATGAAGGTAATTATAATGGTTGCCCATTTAAATTGTACTACAGTCGCCCTAGGAATTGTGAATCAAGCCAGACTGACACTCAGTGGTATGATTTGTCATTTGTTAGCTTGTATTTGACCGTGTATTTGTAAATTACATTTTTATGTCGTTTTTCTATTGCATTTAGATATAGTTTAATTTTGTTTGGATGGTAGCACACATTTCATATATTCATTTATATTTTGAGTTACTGGTGTGTATTTATGTAAATTTTAGTGCTCCCTGAAGTTTCATAAAAAATTACAATTTTTTCTTAATTTTTCTCTAATTTCACTCCATTTAGCAAAAATATTCTGTCAAAATGAAAATCTCAAAATTTTGGCAAAATTTCCATCTGACCCTAGTGTCAAAATTTCCAATGGAAGTGACATTTAAAACACTGGTCTGAAGTTCAAGTCTGTTGTGTATATTTTGTATTCTTTTCGGAAGGATGTTCATTCTCAATTTTTTTCATTTTTTTCTGCATCAACAGGTCATGCCTTGATGAGAATGGGGCATTTTTGACAACTGCAGACTCTGAAGTCAAGTTGCTTACCGAATCCACAAAGCCTGTACTTGGGTGGAAGGGTCTTGAATATAAAGCTGCATTTCCTGTGCTGAAACCCCCTGGTGCAAATTTCTACCCTCCAGATATGGACAAAAAGGTAAAGGTTGAAATTTATGGTATGCTTCATGATGACAGTATCACACTATTCATATGTTTGTGTCAGATATGCATATGTGTGGGTAGCTAATACTAAAGGAATATAATTCATGACTCTGGATTTACTGAATTTCTTTGAAAATTGCAATTGGAGATATTACAAATTATTTCCTTTCCTATATTAAGCTTGATGATCCATGGGTTTCACTCTTTTGCCATAGGAATTTGAATTATGGAAGAACAGTTTAAGTAATGATGAGCAAGAAGCGGCCACAGGATATTTTAATGTCATTAGAAGGCACAGTGAATCTTCTTTGGACGCATCTCAATTCAGTGATACATTCGGTAGCATTGATCAAGTTGTGGGGCCCTCTCATGATCTTTTCGTTGTTCCATACTCACAAGAGTATAAGCCTTTCCTTACAAAAGCTGCTGAGCTGCTGCATAGGGCAGGGGATTTGACTGATTCTCGTAGGTACGACCTATGCTGAATTTATGGAGAGATTTCAAAACTTCATTTTTGACAAGTCTTACACAGTCGGTGATAGATTTCAGAATCTAATATTTCTGAACTTATGTAGTTTGAAGAGGTTGTTGAAAACAAAAGCTGATGCTTTTCTTTCAAATGACTACTATGAGTCTGACATAGCCTGGATGGAGTTGGTTAGTATTTCTCTTCTGCTCATGAATTTCTTCATTATTTGCTCAATAAATTTGTAGATTAAATAGATCAATGGTTTTACAATTTTTACCTTATTATTAATCCGTCCTCTTTTGCAATGGTGTGTAAGACTAGCGTGAACTGGACATATACGAGCCCAATTCCCAAGGATGTATAATCTAGGTTAATACTTTTAGAAAACAGCGTGTGTTTTGTTATTATATGCTATCTATACATTTATTTGGTATCTATGAATTACATTATTATCATGACAATATATTTTCTTCTCTTTAATGAGACTAACAGTGCATAATTTCTTATATTTTGACCTCAGGAAAGCACTAGTAGATCCTGTTTGGAGCAGCATCATATGGGAAAAAATCAAACCATATGACTGCTGAAGTTAGTAGAACATGTCCTAGTAAAGGGGTTGATTAAAATTGCAAAATGCTCAGTAGAGAGATCACCTTTTATCTTGGCCATCCGCGAGGTGCTACTTTTGTTTTTATTATTTTGGATCTGATGTTAAGAGGAAGTTGGCTTCATGAAGATGAGGTTACTTATCTATTGGTTGGCACCTTACCTTGTCCAAGAGCACACTTGCGATCCTACATACTTATTTTATATATTTTCTTTTTCATTTCTTTTTAGCTCTTTCCTTCCCAAGTATTCAATGAAATAAGAGTTTTTTTTTTTTTTTTTTTTTTTGTTTTATAAATGGTATTATTAAATTTT
>JAUPMG010000003.1:6750709-6773087 GCA_031762675.1 Pachysandra terminalis
ACATATAAGTACATCACCTTCACCTGCCCAGGCGATGTGGGATTGTGCAACCGGTAGCTCGCCCAGTGCGGTAGCTCTCCCAGTGCATCGCGCACCCGCCCACTCACACCCGCCCACATAGGTCACCACATTATGCTTATTCCTTATTATGATACCTTTTGGGTGACACTGTAGTGAGCTTGTAGCCACACAAGTCTGTTTCAAACATTGAATTAATTTTCTAATTTCATGAGATTAACCATATTCATTAGGTTAGAGGGATCATCAATATTCTATCTTTTATCCTATTGATTTAGATCCCTTTAATTTAGTTTAATTTAGTTCTAGAATTAAAATCACATTTTCCCTTGATTGTCTGCTAATTTATTTAGAATTAATCTGATAAAATTAACAGTCTAATCCCATCAGTCCTTGAGGTTCGACACCCTCAACATAGCCCTATCCTACTTGGGTTCGTTCTATTGCTAGTGGTAAATATAATTGTACATCAGCTGCCATTCAAAGAGTTGCCAGACATGTGTAAATTGTAGAGTAATGGCACTGTTTCTCCAATGTCTAGAGGAATAGGTCCCGAAAATCGATTATTTGTGAGATTCAGTGTCTCCAGATTAGAAGATAAAAGTGGAATTGGACCCTCGAAGCGGTTGAAACTTAAATTAACGCTTGAATCAGATTTGAATTTTTATGAGCTCAACACCTTGCCTCTGATCTAGTTATTAGAGAGGTTTAAGTTATAAGTCTGTGAAGATAACTTCCAAAACCAATCTGGTATGGTATCTGAAATCCCAGTATTTTTAAGTACCAGATTGGTAAATTCCTTTTGAGGTTGAAACTGTTACGCCCAGGATCTTGATACCCGAATCCCTAGGTAGGTGGAACGGATCACGAGGTGAGACCTTTGGGTTCCCAACCATGGAACGCGGCTCACAACAACAATCCATAATAAAAGCATTATTTACTTCTATTAATCAAACCAGAGTGCGGAAGACAAAGTACATAAATCCAAACTTGGCTTCAGATGAGCCTACAATCCTTAAATCAACCCTATTACATGGTTCTACTATGGAAGTAAAACAGTAAGCAAAACTAAACAGCATCGCATCCACGCAATCATCCAATCTTCCTTAACCTGCAACAAGAAATGTTGCAATGAGCTTGGAATGCCCATATAAGATACAATTCCGACAACCATCCTCATAAAACAACGTTAGTCCAAACAACATACAATGTCATGGCAGTAATCATGGCATGAAAATCAATCATATAGTAGTGTCCACATCATAAAACATAATTCAACAAACCCACAACATTATTATACTTGGAATCCAACAATCAACCATCATTAGCTCCACAATGTTACAATCAAATGCATGCATATGAATGATAAATAATGAATGACGATTAAACAAAACACGATGAATGCAACTATGTAATTATGAATGCAATATGGATGTTAATGAATGCAACCATCACATCGAATTATTCCTCCACAACTAGTTCCACCAATGCTCCACAACAATACCACAAGATCCAACTGCTCCACGACAACAATCTCCACCCCGATCCACGACCTTACAGTCAATTCAAGTATCACACGTGTACAATGTGGTTTTGTAGGACTCTCAACCTACCCGAGTTCAATCTTCGTAGTTGTTTCATGCTTTTCTAGGAATTAAACACCCAAGGACAGTCATCGTAACCTTTCAGGGAATTAAACACCCTAGGACGGTTACCCCTAACCATTTTTGGGAATTCATACCCAAGGATTGGTCATCCCTAACTATTATGGGAATTCGCACCAAAGGATTAGTCATCCCTAACTATTTTAGGAATTCCCACCCAAGGATTAGTCATCCCTCACAACCATTCCATTTTCCATGCATCACTACAAAGAACCATTTCTTTAATTCGTCGCTACTCGAGCGATCAAATGAACCAGTAGGATCGCTAGTGATAAGGTTCTTCAGAAGCTATCCGTGCGCCCATACACACGAGTAATCCTTGGAACACTATCGCAAGCATCATTTCCAACAATCAATCGGATCTCCAGTGATAACGTCGTTCGGAAGCTTGTCCGGGAACACATACACCCGAACAATCCTTAGGAAATCATCACAAGAATCCTTTCTAAGGCAACAATTATAATAATCACATGCTAGCACAACAATCAAGCAATTCGTACTCATGTCACAACCTTCAATTATATGTAATTTACAATCCCAAGTCAAATGGTCAAGTCTCTAAGTCAATAGGTTCAATAGAAAACAGTCTGTATCTGTGACTTCTCTTAGGTGTTCGACAGAGTGGTCGGTGGATCGAAGCCTGTCGAACACCCAAAATGCACTAAAATATGCTCTTTGTCGGCAGGGTGGTCGGTGGACCGAAGCCTGCCGACCAAGCACTTTTCCGGGGTTTTCAGCTTTGACGAACAGTTGGTATTTTGGTCATAACTTCCTAATTACTTATCGGAATGGCCTCAAACTTGTTTTGTTGTGTTCCTAACGAACAGGAGAATCATAATAAAATATAAAATAAATTATTAAAAAAAATACTTAGATAGTTCCAGATCTCGATGATTCAGATCTGTACAGTTTCAGGGTTTTCTGGGTTCGTAAACCCACGTTCTTTGGCATTCAAATCAGTACCCATTGATATTAAGGTCCATAATTAATCCTATTGACAGCCAAAACACTTACAAAACATAACCTAACAATCTATTAACATGATGATCAAATTTAATATTCATCAATGTATACATAAAAATCTGGAAATCAACTAGCATCCTATCAAGTACATATCACATAATCAAACACTCATATATATTGGTATAAACAACTTTGGAGAAGATTCAATCTAGCATGTCATTATCAAGCACATAAATATGTATTAAAGACTTCCGTGATCCCACGAGAATTATTCAGAAAATGTATCTTACCCTAATGCTTGTTTTAGGTGATGATCCTAACGTGTTTCCTTCCTCTTCTTCCAATCTCGATCCCAGCCACGACTTCTTCTTTCTCTCTTCGTTTTTTCTTTTCCAGCCGATCTAGCCACAACCTCTTACTCTCTTTTCCCTCTTCTCTTTCTCTCTTATTCTCCCTTTCTTCTTTCCCCACAATGCCTTAGACGGCTAGGGTTAGGCTTCTCTAACCCTTTCTAATCTCTTAAACCCAAAACCCTAATTTAATTCTCCCAAAACACTATTCACGTCACTCCTCAAAGCCTCATATTTATAACCTCCCTATATCACTTATTTCACAAACTAAATCTCTCATAACTTCCTATATGCATACCTAAACTGATAAGGCAACCTCCTCTTCAAGAATCCCCCCAAAAACAAACTCTTTCTAATTAGAAACTAATTTCAAATTAAAATAGAAACTCTCTCTCTTATTCTAATCCAATTCAAATCTTAATGAAATTACTAATCTAGCATTACCTACTAATTAGAAATTCTCTTAGTTCTAGTGAAACTTACTAAACCAATCTACATTCTAATTCAAGTCTAATGTTGAATTACCAAACTGACATTAATTCAAATTAATGACTCACGCGTCCATACTAATTCCAGCTAATGAAACTTTAGTTAATTATATTATATTTTCCCATACTTGCTAATAATTATAATTTGACCTAAAACTTTCACTTAATTATGACTTGGTCCGATTCAGCATTGCTGTAACATATTTTCGAACTCAATTTCATTTAAATATGTTTAAAACTATTACATAATCACATAATTAATTATTATTATTAATTTTCCAGATTCGGATCATTACAGAATAGTATAAGCTCAGCTTTGTGACTATTTTTGATTGTTTAGGTTAATAAAACACTGGTAAGTGTTAGGTTAGTTCCAATTGAAAATATGACACCATTGATCTAAGCGGCTTTAAGTTTTGCTTATTGGCTAAGGCTTTCCATATGATGATTTGCTTTCTCTTATTATATGACTTTTTTCAATTTTTTTATATTTATTTATGCAAAAACAGATATTACAATTGTTCAAAAGGAATCACAGAAGTCATACTTGAGAAAGGAATGCTGGTTGAGCTATCATGGTAAATATTAAAAAAGAAATCCTGAAAATTAAGATTGGAAGCTACTTGTCTTGTCCCTATGTATACTTGGCCAGTTCAGCATCATGACATGGGCAAAGTAATCTTTTTGTGTTTGAAATGAACCAACAGAACTGATATATATATGTATGTATGTTTTTTGGGAAGTGTAACTTGTGATTTTTGGATAGATATAGCATATATGTATGTTATTTGTGTTTGATGTATAGCTTGTGATTTTTGGACAGAAATATGTATATTTTTCATGTATTTATGGTTTCATATATGTTATTTATGCAAGCTTAGAGCTACTGGTCTATTTAGAAATGTGTTATTTATGTGTTTTATGTATTTAAAACAGAATACTCAATCTAACCCGAACGGAAACAACAATTTGGTTTGGGTTTAGGGTATTACAAATTAATTCAGTTTGGTTTATGGGTTTAGCATTTCGGTTTGGTTCGGTTTTGGTTTAGCCTTTTTAGATTTCGGTTTGGTCTTGGGTTGAGGTCAACCCGAACCAAATTGCACCCCTAACTGTGATTAAATTTATGCAAAGTTTTACTGGCACAATATATCCTTATTTAACAGTTCCATTAGAATTTTTGTTTTCTTTTCCTTCTTAGTTACAGTAAGAGCTACTGGTCCTTTTAGATATCCTAGTTATTGCTAAATTCATTTAGATGCAACCATGCTATATTCATTTAGATACAAGCATTTAAGAGCATTGCTGCTCCTTTGGTATCTTGCTCACTTTCCATTCAAGGGATGTTGTCAAAGCTATCCAGTTCAATTGTTTGTTTTCGGATGACTCAGTTGGACAAAGGCATGGATCCTGTTAAAAAAGAAGAAAAAAAAAACCAAGGTTAATAGAAAACATTTGAATGCATTTTTGACATTTTGTTCTCTCTTCCCATTGTACTTATTTACCTTGAAGCATATTTTCTTTACAAGGCAATCTTCCTCAATCGATGCACCTTCACAAGTAACCGATCATTCATGTCCTCAATGAACTTAAAATAGGCATGCCTCCAAGACTTCTTTAGCAATAAGGTGCCGCACACTACCCAGAATCCCACTGCAAATCCTGGACCCATGCTGATATAAAATCCTAGCATTTCAAACTCTTTTTCTTCTTCACCATTGTCAGGATGAATAGAGCCTAAACCTCGAGAAGTATCATCTTTTAAGCAGCTCTCTGTAAGTGGAGGCCCGCAAAGATTCCGGTTTCCCATGTAAATGGATGTATCGTTGAGTGTCTGAAGTTGATAGCCTGAGGGAATTCTTCCTGACAAGTTGTTATATGAAAGGTTCAAGTGATTCAAAGAAGTTAGATTCGACAGACTGGGAGGAATTGGACCAGAAAGCTGGTTTCTTGAGAGATCAAGAGATTCTAACTTTTGCAAGTTTCCAATCTTTAGTGGAATATTTCCTGTCAGATGATTCACAGATAAATTCAATATACCCAATCCAAAGAGATTGGAGAGTTCTTTAGGTATCTCACCAGATAGATTATTGCCTGAAAGGTCTATGCTCGTTACGAGCGAAAGTGTGCTGCTATATTTAAGTGCTCTTCCTTTGAACACCTCTGCGTTCACATCATAATAGGTGGTAGTAGATATGATTCCATCGCTGCTTGTCATACCACGAAAAATTGGTTGCTTCTCTCTCTTGGTTGTAATCATGGCACTCAAATTGCCCAAACACCTCCAAATTTTTCCAGACAGATCATTATGTCCAAGATCCAGGACTTGCAGATCAGAAAGATGACATATCTGTGGAGGAATGGTACCGCTAAACAAGTTTGATCGAAGGCGTAAGAACTTCAATGATACAAGGCTCTCTCCTATCCATGTTGGTATGTTTCCAGTGAAGCCATTCTCACCAAGATCTAGAAATACCAACTTTGAGCAGTTTTGCAACGAAGAAGGGAGTTCCCCATGAAGACTGTTGTTGCTCAACTTCAGTGATTCAAGTGAGAATAAGAAACCAATTGAATCAGGAATTATGCCTGAAAGATTGTTGTTTGCAAAATCTGCGACGTTCAAGTACTGTAGATCCTTCCAACATTGAGGGAGTTTGCCTGACAAACTGTTGTTCGATAGATCTAGAGTTGACAAATTGGTTATGTTACATATGGATGAGGGGATGCTGCCATTCAAAGAGTTGCCAGACATGTGTAAATTGTCGAGTGATGGTAATGCTTCTCCAATGTTTGGAGGAATGGGCCCCGAAAATAGATTATTTGTGAGATCCAGTGTGCTCAGATTAGAAGATAAAAGTGGAATTGGACCCTCGAAGCGGTTGAAACTTAAATCAACACTTGAATCGGATCTGAACTTCAATGAGTTCAACACCTTGCCTCTGATCTGGTTATTAGAGAGATCTAAGTTAAAAATCTGTGAAGATAACTTCCAAAACCAATCTGGTATGGTATCTGAAATCCCAGCATTTTTAAGTACCAGAGTGGTAAATTCCTTTTGAGTTTGAAGCCATTCAGGAAATGAGGGACCAATCTGGCAATTATCCATTTCAATATTCTTGAGTTTAAAGGGAGGAATCCAATTAGAGCTCACATTCAAAACCAAGGATTTTGCAGATGGTACAGAAATCTTTAGTTCTTCCAATTTTGTGAGATTGGCAAAGTGAGCTTCTGACAGAATGTCCTTCCAAGAATTCATAGAGAGATCTAAAAGAACCAACTCGCCAAGTTGCCCGATGCTTACAGGAATAGTCTCATTCATCTGATTTTGGGATAGATCCAATTCTTTCAAGGATGACAAGTTTCCAAAAGATGCAGGAATTGAACCGTAGAACGAGTTTCTTGCTAATCTGAGTGACCTTAAATTCTTAAGCTGCCCTAATGAATTGGGCAAACGGCCTCTTAGTTCATTGTCTGCCAAATTTAATACTTCAAGGCTATTTGTACTGCATCCAAACTGACTGTCGACAAATTCAATTATCTCTCCGCTAATATTGCTGCCTGATACATCTAACCTCTGTAACTTGCAGAGTTTTCCGAGAGTTTGTGGTATTCCACCATTAAAATCTTGGTTCTGAGACAAGTCAAGGTCTTGGAGGGAAGTCATAGTTGTAAAAGCTTCAGGAATTGGGCCATAGAGACGGTTCATGCTGAGATCAAGCTTTGCAAGGTTACTAATATTAAACAACCAGAGCGGCATCAAAGAGTTAAGACCGTTTGAAGAGAGATCAAGAACTTCAAGAGAAGTAAAATTGATGTAAGGGACGGAGAGAGGAAAATTTGAAAGTTCACAACCTTTGAAGTACAGTTCCAACAAAGAAGGTAGCATATTGACAGCTTGAAGCCAATGAGTTGCATTACGAAGGTTTACATTCCCTAAATCAAGGTATCTCAAGGAAGATAGTCCAGAGAGCCATAGAAGGTTGTCCACAGTCAGTTCAGGCCTGAGGAGTATTGAATGGAAATCAAGATAATGCAAGCTAGACAAGTTTCCAAGATGCGGAGGAATGATTCCGCCAAACCATGCATTAGAAAGATTGAGATAACTCAATTTCTCTAGTGATCCGATGAGCTCCGGGATAGGGATGCCATCGAAATTGTTCCTGCTTAGATCCAAGTAATTCAAATGTCCCAAGGTGAGCAAAGAAGGACTTATCTTACCGCCTAGAGACGACAAAAAGGCCATCTCACTGGAGTAGTCATTTCCAAATGGATATGTGTTTCGTAGATCAAGCTTGACGATATGTCCGGTTGCGTTGTTGCATCCTATACCTTCCCAGCTACAACAATCTTCACCTGCCCATGAAGACAATCGACTCGAAGGATCGGTGAGGCCTTGTTTGAACTTGAGGAGGGCTTGCTTCTCAATTCCTAAGCAACCCACTTTGAGATCTTCATTGCACAAACAGAATTCAATGGGTTGGAGGAAGAGAAAACCAAGAAACATATGAAGGAGAAGTGGAATGAAGATGGTACTATTACTCCCCATCTCCTAAAAAGCAAAGGATTTCTCTCAAATGGGTAAGTTTGAACTGAATTGATAAGGTTTGCCATAATATGTATGGTAGTTCTCTTCTTATGAGTTATGGGTGTGAAAACAACAGACTGATTAAGAAGTTCCCAGCACAAGCCAGTGCCATCATTCAATTCCTTGGCCTCAATTTGACGACAAGTCCATCAGCTTTAAATGCATCCATTTTGGAGTCCATTTTAGCTGCTCCGGAAGAGTCCGGAGTACGATGCTCCGAGACTCAGTTGGCGTCCCACGTGTTCATCACGTGAGACTCCTTGACGCCCGTCAGAAATTGCATGACATCATGTGGACACGGGTCACGTATCGCACGAGGGAGCACCATACTCCGGAGGATTCCGGAGCAGCAAACATGTACTCTCAAGTTTGCAAGGTTTTAAAGTCTCGGGATGGGGACCGGACACTTATATGACAAGCCATCAGCTTTGACTGCATCCATTTAGCAAGGTTTAAAGTCACGGGATCGGCCGGCATCGGGGACCAGACCGGTCCCTGCCGATCCCAATCCGGACCGGTGATACCAGCCGTCCCGGATGCTCCGGATCGGGTACAAAATGGATTGCCCAGTTTTAAATTTTTTATTTTTTGGATTGGCCGGAGTGATGGTATAGGTCGGGATCGGTCAGTATCAGACCGGTCCAATGTGATACCGGTCTGGTCCAATCAATTTATCAATAAAAAAAAAAAACATTGAAAAGGTTGCATCGGTCACTGAATCAGTTGTACTAACCGGTCCGTATCGATATTGGTTAGACCGGTTCCGGTCTAAAGCCTCATGATAATACAACTGTCGTGATGGGTTGGGACCAGACCGATTCTGGTACAGACCCGACGGTACAGATTGGATTGGCCCGATCCTTGAAACCTTATCATTTAGCACAAAAAGCAATGTTTTCACACATGGCTTGACCGGATAGTTGAACTAGGAAAATATTTAATAAACATGATTCCATTTCAAAACATTAATTAAAAGAGAGAGATTTTTAACTTAATAATAATTTTTAAAATACCTATAAATAATAAATAATCATCAAATATAATTATAACTCATAAAAGATCTGGTTGGGTTTGAGTTGACCCGTTTACCATCAGGTTTGGAAAACCCAAATTCAACCCAATTAATAAACGAACCAACCCAAACTCGTTTAAGCGGCGGGTTTGGTTTGGACAGGTTTGCAAGTCGGTTCGAAAATTGTTAGCTCTACCTTTAAGAAGTTGATCATTTTTTGCAAGAATTTCATATCAGTATAACGAGAGAAACTACAAATTTGGTAGGGCTATAAATTAACAACCCGAATCGAGCTATTCCCAGTTCAGCTCGAGTTTGTAAACCTTAAGAAAGGCTCAATTTAGGTGTGTTAAAAATTTTTGGGCTCAAGCTTAGCTCACAAAAGGCTCGACTCATAAAAGACTCGGCTAGCAAAAAAGTTTAGATTAGAACAAATGTATTAATATTATAGTTGATGCTTATTATTATATATAATATAATAAATTTAGATGTATGTTTAATACTAATATTTAATATAAGATATAGAAATATTTTTGTATAATTTCATATATATATATACCAGCCGAGCCTACCTAAGCTTGGCTCAAGCTTGTTAATATTGTAGACACCCATATTTCTACGAGAGCACTTCTCTTGATCTTTGCAATTATTGGAGGCCATATTTCTACGAGAGCACTTCTCTTGATCTTTGCAGTTATTGGAGGCCATATTTCTACGAGAGCACTTCTCTTGATCTTTGCAGTTATTGAGCTTTGCATTTCTATCTCTCAATCATCTCTTAACCATTACCTCAATCATATTATTAATTGTTTTTTGAAAATCTCAAAAATCATGTTAAATAAACAAAATACCCTTGGTGGGTCCAGATGATACCATTAATACTAATTCCAATTTTTCTCAAATCTGAATTCATGATGTAAAATGCTTTTCAACGAGTATAATTTTGGTTAAAATCAAGATTTGTAGGGCTAAATGACTGTTTTACCCCAATAACCTTTCTTGGGTCAAATTTGAGATTTCGAGGGCTAAATGTTTTTTGACTTCGAATTTGGATTTCTCGTGAAAACCCTTCGAAATGATTGTAAGCTTGTTGAATTTCGAGTTTTGAGGTCAGAGGGGGTATTTTTGATATTTTTTTAATTCTTTTTGACAAACTGAGTAATTTTAAGGAAATTCATTAATTGGAAGAAATAAATAAATCAAATTTTGAAAATATTTGCCATGTGGCGAGCAAGAAAAATAAATAAAGAAAGAAAATGATTTTATTATTATTATTATTATACTGTTAGGGAAGTGCACCCATGTGTTCTCTATTAGGAGAGAAAGATAAAACGATGAAGAAGAAATTAAGCACATAATGAAACAGATTTATGTGGTTCGGCAAATTGTGCCTATGCCCACAAATGCACACCCAATTCTATTATTCTCCAAAACTCAGAATAATGTGTTACAAAGAGAAACCCCAAACCTAAAAAATATGAATAAATACCTTGTAATTAGGGCTAAACATAATAGAAGTGAAACTACTATTATACCCCCGTACCTCCATAGAGTTGGGTATATTAGTGACAAATCTCATAATGTGCAAAATCTATCTAGACACATTTAATTATGATCACTTTTAATTTCATAATGGGTATTTTCTACTGCAATTTTTGTACTTAATCATGTTTTGGTATAAGTAGACACATTTAATTATGATCACTTTTAATCTATAATGTGCAAAATCTATCTAGAAATAAAATGATCTTTACTAATTTTAATCCACATGTTAATCACATCTAAACATGCAAATCATAAATTAAATCATGCCACAATACTCTATTAATAATCATATAAGACCGCATGAATTACTTTAATTAAAAAAAATGAATCTCATATTTTCTGAGTCGTTCGGTTAACTGCCTCTTCACCTAATAGAGGAGGGCTTCGGTTGGTCCTTTGACTAACCGAAGCTTCTTCAGTTAGAAAACTAGTAACCCCATACATCTCTCAAGTATCATCAGTTAACTTAGAAAACCCCTTCGGTTAATCGAGAAATCCCAAGAAACTCCTTCGATTAACCGATGACTAGTCATGTAGTCTTCGGTTGGGTTGCTTTGATTAATTCTGGTACCGAATGCAAGAAAACAGGCTTTCTACATTATGAAAATTTAATCCGTTTTTTATTAAATCTTTTTCTCATGGATCCATTATTGTTTGTGTTAAAAAATAATAATATACACCTAAATGCAATGATGATTATAATGTATGGTTACACAAACGATCTTCAAAAACTCATTGGTGCAACCATGCATTGTATGAAGTTTTTTTTTTTTTTTTTTTTTTCTAAAAAAAAACTAACTATGTTTGTTCTTAAAGAGTTTTTTCAATATACCACTTGTCAAACAAAGATGAATTACCAATGAAGGATAAAAGGAACCGGATCATGTACCTTTCTATACACTAATCCGGATCTACATCAGAAGATCTTGATCATGAACTGGAATTGCCTCACGTCAATTATTGTGCGTGATTACTAAAACTACACACTGATACCCACACTCAAGCAACCAAGGACTGAAGTATGGAACAGAACCCCTAGAAGCAACCATATTTCTAAGGGATGTAGAGAGGAGAGCGCGAGAAACTCAGATCTAGAAATTCCACATGTTGGGAATTGTCTCTTATTGGTTTTTGGGAGAGTTTTCTATACATAGAAAACTCTACCCAGCTCCAAGATATATATGCACTAATTCCTTATTTATTAAGAACTATGAGGGTGGTCCCACAAAAGACCACATCATATAACTTGCCTAATATGAAGGCACCTAATCGAATTGGCCCAAATCCAAGTGAACCCACCCACGATATCCAACATACTAGATTAAGCAGGCATTCAAAAGTCCCACTTGATCAAACTCCAACGCACAAACAAAATTTTCCAACACTTGATTCTAATTTTCCTTGGGCAATTTGGCTAACAAGGAATAAATAAATATTTGATGGTGAGAAAGCTAATATATCTAAAGTCTCTCACTTTTGTATGCTTTACACAACAATGGAAGGAAATCGAAGGAGTTGATTTATATCCATTAGTTACGTAAGGAACTGCTTGTGTAGATTTCCTTGCGAAATAGGGAATTTTTGTTGAGACTTCTTTTCGTAAGAAAGTGAATTTTTCAGAATCAAAGTTGTCATGTAAAATGCTTTTGATAGAAAAATCTGGTGAGACACATAACCCACATATGAAACTTTATTTGGAGAACTTATTTTTCCGTATGTACTTTCAGTCAATTTTAAGTTGATGTTTTAGTTTCAACGACATTTTTCACATCATAAAAGAGACCCATTTTTTGTGTTGACCAAAGTACTGAAAAATTAGATGGCAATTGTTTTTTTCTTTTTGAATGGCCCGCTAAGCACCTAAACCAATAGATATCTATTAAAGAATCGATTTTTCAAAACAGTCGTTTTAAAAAAAAAAAATAAAACATTTATAATCATTTAGAAATTGAAAATTTATTAATTTATGTTGTAATATGAATGTATTCATTAAGAAGCTCTTTGTCAATTATTATTCAAAATTTCTTGAATTTGCTTAGAGTTTATATGATAATGATGAAACTTAGAGTTTGAGAAAAAAAAATTAAAAAAAATACTAGAAAAAACTTTTTCTTACGTGGTTGGGGAATAAGGAGTATATGAAAGAGATTTGGAAATAAAACATTTGAGAAGAATTTTCTATGTGGAGATCAAAATCAACTAGAGATTTTGAAAAAAAAGAAAAGAGATATTGAAATAAAAGAAAAGAAAGGATGATGAGTTTCTCTAACTTAACTCGCAACATCTCTAATCTTTCTTTGACGACCAATTAATTTTGTCGGAATATATAAGCACTTAGTGATAGACATAAGCACCCAAATCCTTCGTAAAGAACTCTTTAGAGAGTTATTCTTTTAGCTTTATAATTTTAGCTAGATTAGAACCTGCCACAAGCATATTATCTACATATAGGATTATAATAATGTAAGAATTATTAAACCTTTTGAAATAACAGCAATGATCACCATTACAATTTTCCTACTCATTGATAGACATAAAAGTATCAAACATGTTGTACCATTGTCTAGGAGCATGTTTTAACCCATACAAACTCTTCTTAGTTTGCAAACCATATTCTCCTTACTCGGTAGCAAGTATCCTTGTGGTTGCTTCATGTCAAAATTTTTCATCTAGGTTGCTATGAAGGAATGCAGTCTTTACATCTAGTTGCTCTAGATGCAAGTCCACTACAATCACAATACTAAGAACATATTGTGATAACCCAAACTAATTAATAGGGTTAATATGTAAATAATAAAAAATTATGGGTTAATTTAAAATTTTAGTTTTAGTTGTCACGTTTGACTTTTGACTGATTATGATTGGTGGGTTGTACAATAGGAAACTAGGTGTATCACACACAATCATAACTTCTAAAGTTAAGACATGTGGCTAGGATCTTGTATGAACTTTCAATCTCCAATTAATGGCTGAGATTTAATATAGGGAATTAAAACCACTCTATTAGAAAGAATTCAAATAAAGCAGTAGATAGTAACTAGCTAAGAATAAGAGATTAAGTCAAAAATATAGAATTAGTAAGTATTCTCTACAAACTATAATAGTAATAAAGCTAGGATTCTGAAATATAAATCAATGGCTAAGATCTTTTAGGAGCCTTCAATCTCAAATTGATGGCTGAAATTTAAAACTAACAATTAGTAGGTATTCTCTATAAACAACTATTTAAACTAGATAGGATTCTAAACAAGAAATAGAAAGAAATCAATAATAGAAAGAAAACCATATTGGCTAGAAAACTAATATAAGGGCTGAGATTAAAACTAAATAATCTTAGGGTAGAGATTAAGAGTTCTATAGTTTCTAATTTTAGAGTTCCTAAGTGTATATCAACTCAAGGCCTTGGGAGGTTGATTCATCACTTGGAGAAGACGAAGAAGAAGAAGAGGAAGAAGAGCAAGAGATGTAATTCTTTACACCAACCTTCAAATTAAGGCAATTATTCAAGTCTAACTTTACTTTTGATTGAATTAGGAGTACAAAGTTACTTTTATTGTGTATGAAGTATTTTAATGGTTTTTACTAAATTTTCTAAGTTTAATGGTAGGATATGGTAAGTATGAATTAAATTATGTTTTATGAAGTTTGTTTATTGGGTTCTGTACGGAATTAAAAGTTACAGGGGATTACTTAACAAAGTTTTATGATTAGAGTTGAAGAGGAGACGAAAACAGGCAAAACAAACCAAACCGCGACGTTCGGCGGCCTCCTTGGTAGTCGACCTGCCCAAAAACCACTCGGCGACCCCTCGGCTCGTCAAGCCCCAATATGCGATTTTTTGAGCCTTGGATTTGTCACCGAGACTCAGCGCACCGAAGGCACGCCGAGCGCCACAAAGAATTTTTAAGACCCCTGGTTTGTTCACCGAGACCCTACTCGGCGCGTCGAATAGCACGCCGAGCTTGACTTTCTGACATATACCCCAAAAACCTCAGAAACCCAACAGTGGATTCAACGATCTCCTCGGCTCGCCGACGGTACACTGAGACCCACTCGGCAACCCCTCGGTTCGCTGAGATTCACCAAATTGACCCGTTTGCTTTGAAACTTTGTGTACTAACCTATTTTGATCTCATTAGACTGATTTTAATATTACTTTTGCTCAAATATGCTTATTTCTTACACTTACTTCTTTATGGACCCATTGGCTATGTTTGGTGGACATGATATTTTGATATGCTTCATATTACTTGTTTATTTATTGTCCAGCATATTAATTAGCCATATTGCACATTGTACACATGATTTGAATGCTTAGTTAATGAGCACATTGTACAACATATGTCTATACGTTTGCATAGTGACTTTGTATTGGTCTAATGCATTGATTTGACCTTCATGACTTCATATTGCCGGAGTTTATGATTATAAGGAGAGTGATTATTATCTGGAAATCATAACAATGGTGAGGAAGTTCTGGGTGAACTATTGCATGTGTTGAGGGATTTGGCCATCCTAATAGACTAATTAATTTATTTTCTCACATGGTGTGGGATATGTTCAAAGTGATAATCCCAAGAGACTTGTGGAAGATGATAGGTGTAGATAGTGAAGTCCAATATCTGAATCATATGAGTATAACTCTCTTAGTATGACGGCTAATGTATGGTTCTCAAAGGAAGTTCTAGGTGATGCCTTGGTAGTTGTCCCTATGATTGGAAATAAGGTGAGGGGATTGTGCCCTCTAGGTCAAAACCCCTAGAAACTATGATTGCGCACATAGAATAATCTACTATTTCTACCATTTATTGGGGATGGTTTCTGAGTGAGCATCCTTGGGTAGTACAATTGAGATCATATGTGAAACCTACAATAACCGAATGCTATACAGTAAACAGCATACATATTGCATATTAGATTGATTGTCTTAAATCACATGTAGTGATTATACTTGCTAGGTGCACATCATGCATTAATAATTGAATCAGCATATTATATTGCACATTACATTTTATTGTATCATTATTCACATATTTATTGCATATTGATCACGCATCATATATTAAATGTTTTCCTTGCATATTTGTATATATCTCTTGATTTACTTGTTCTTTACTTATACAGATTACCATTGAAGAATGGCATTGTCCCTACTTCAATCTTAAATATTGTTAAACTAATTAGAAAGCTAGTGTAGCTTACGCTTTCTAGAATAGCATATTTCATGACCTATAGATGATGGACATAAGGACCATGAGGACCAAGGTGGAGAACAAGGATGCTTTGAAGATATTAGTTTTCATTAGGGTTTTATTCGATGGTTTTAGTAGAACTTGTAGTAGGATTTTAATTATTGTAATTCAGTACTTTGATATTCAGTTTTCTGTCCGCTATTTTCTATTTGAAGGATATTATGAGATGAATATTATCTCAATAAACTACTTTTCTATACTTTGTCTTATGAAATATCCTTCTTAAATCAATTATTTTGGTCATGTATTGCTTATCCACTCCCATGTGAATATGGGGTAAGAGTTACAACTTAAACTTGGGGACTCCATTGAGATTTCCAGGTTTGGTTTAGTGACACAGATCTGATGGTAGCCATTTTCACAACATAAGAGAATATTTCAGTAAAGTCGATACCTTCCTTTTGTTGAAAACCTTTCACAACTAATCTGGCCATGTACTTGTTAAATCCATTATTCTATTATTTAAGTTTGTAAACTCACTTGTTCTCTAAGGCCATCTTTCCTTTGGGAAACTTAACCAAGTCCCATGTTTTGTTTGATGAGAGGAAGTCCAACTCATCACCCATTGCAGACTCCCATTCATTTCTTGCAATATCTTGTATAGCTTCCTCAAAACATTCAAGCTCACCATTTTCAGTTAGTAACAGATAATTAAGTTAAGGCAAATACCGTGTTAGGTCCTGTGATTGGTTAGTTCTTTTTTTGGTCTTTTGTTGGCAGGTGACTGGTTCACGTTTGATTTCTTGGTCCTGTTGGACTGAGGTGTATGCACCCATTGATTATTTTTTTTATAAAGTCTCAGAATTTACCAGTTCCAAAAAGAAAAAAAAAAAAAAAAAATACCGTGTTAGGGTCTTTCCATTGGTAAGTCTAAATGACCACCTTAAAGAAAGAGGAGAGACCTCTGTAGGTGAAACTTGAATATGAGAGGTGTGAACTTCTACCTCATGATTTTCATCTAATGGTTCCAATATATCCCTTGGTGTATCTTCATTAAGTTCCACGTATTTTTCATCCGTTGTTGGAATTTCTTTTGAAACGTCCTTTTGTCTTATCCTTATACATGAGAGTTTCATTAAATATGACATCCTTGCTTCTAATGAGTTTTCGATTTTCTGGATCCCTAAATCAATAACCAAAGTCATTGATGCCATACCCAATGAAAGTACATTTTCTAGACTTAGGATCTAGTTTGTTCCTTTCATCTGCATTAATATGAACATAAGAAGTACAATACCTTCAAGTGTGTTAGGTTTGCTTCATTTCCAGTCCAAGCCACTTCTGGCAGTTCAAAGTCCAAAGCATCTAAAGGCCCTCTGTTAATCAAGTATACTATGGTATTGACTGCATCTGCCCAAAACGATTTATGCAACCTAGCATCTATCCTCATGCTTCTAGCACGCACAGTAATTGTTTTGTTCATTCGCTCAGAAACCCCATTTTTCTTTGTTGTCATAGGAATTGTTTTCAATCTTCTGATCTCATTCAAAGCACACAAGTCCTCAAACTCATTGCTACAGTACTCTCCACCATTATTCGACTTGAGACTTTTCAGTTTTAAACCTGCTCATTCTCAACAAGAGCTTTCCACTTTCTAAATACATCAAAAGCTTCTTATTTCTGTTTTAGAAGTAAACCCATAATTTTTTGTACTATCGTCAATGAAAGTGACAAAATAGTGAGAACCACCAAGAGAAGGAACCAAAGAGGGTCCCCACACATCAGTATGCACCAACTCCAATTTGTTGGGTTTTGGAGTTATTCTGATTTTTGAGAAACTCACATTTTTCTGCTTGCCAAAGATGCAGTATTCAAAAAAGTCCACTTCTACCTCTTTCAATCCAGGTAGATTCCCTACTTTATGCATTACCTTCATTCCCTTCACTCATATGCCCAAGTCTGCAGTGTCATGTGTTTGCATCCGTCCCTGTAGATGCAACTAAAATTGAATTGCTAGTCCCAGATGCAATATATAGTGTACCATGTTTCTTACCTCATGCTATCACTATAGCACCTCTGGTCATGTTTCATGAACCATAACAGAAAGTGGTGGTTGTTCCCACTTGTGCCAACTGCCCAATAGAAATTAAATTCTTCTTTAATTGAGGTACATATCTAACGTCCTTCAACTATAGGGTAGTAACATTCTGCAAATTTATTTGTGTATCACCCTTTCTAGCGATGTAGCAGGGTTCTCCATCTCCAAGATAAACTTTCCCAAATTCACCTTCTACAAAATTTTGTAGAAAATCCTTTTGATGAGTAGCATGAAAAGATGCACCAAAATCTACAATCCATACAACATTTAGTGCAGCAAGAGATAGAATCAAGGCATCAAAGTCTGAATTATTTTCATCAGAGAGGTTTATGGAGTCATTACTTCCCTGATTTTTGTTTTGGGATGCTTTCCTTGGAGCTTTGCAGTATCTCTTGAAGTGTCCCTTCTTCCCGCTATTCCAACAGCCTTGGTCACCTCTTCCTTGAAGACCTCTTGACTTGTTGTTTCTTGATTTAGAGCGGTCAGAATTTCTGTTCCCCTTCTTTGACGATCTACCACTTTCTTCTACATTCAAAATGTTGTTTGATGTTTTAGCAACCAAAATTCTTCCTGTGAGATTCTTCACTTAGAAGCACCCACACGACATCATCATACTTCAAAGTAACCGAACTGGACGAATTTCTTACAACCATTAGCAGACTGTCCCAACTATTTGATAATCCTGACAAAATCAATAAAGCCTTGATTTCTTCCTCAAGAATTATTCCAATCGATTCAAACTGACTTGTGACCGTGTTGAACTCATTTAAGTGCTCAGCCACACTTTCACCGTTCGACATCTTCAAATTGAACAATCTTTTCATTAGAAAAACCTTGTTCGATGCAGATAGTTTTTCATACATTTTTTATAGAGCCATCATTAAATCTGCTGCCGTTTTCTCCTTAGCGATATTAAAAGTCACAGATGGAGAAAGGGATAATACGATCGTACCCATGGCTTTCTTGTCCAGAATCTCCCAATTGTCGACTGACATGGTCTCAAGATTCTTTGACAGTCCTCCTAGAGGACAAAAAGGATCCTTATTTTGCATCTTCCAGAATTCGAAGTTCGAACAATTGAACTCTTTGATTCTCACCTTTCCTTCTTCAGCCATGGCTCCCACTCAACCATGAGCTCTGATACCAGTTGTTAGGCGAGAAAGATAAAATAATGAAGAAGAAATCAAGCACACAATGACACAGATTTACGTGGTTCGAAAAATTGTGCCTATGTCCACGGATGCACACTACCTCTTTCCCCACCTCCCACTTTCTTGCTTCTTTTCTGCAAAAACAAATGACAACCAAAATGAGGTATTCTTCTTCCTTAACATCTTCTAAATTTTCTTCTTCTTCTTCTTCTCGGCTGCACAACAGTCACCAAAACCGCACAACCACCCAAGCAACCACCTAAGCACCCCTATTTTTTCTGCAACAAAACAACCACCTCTTCTCCGATCTGCAACCTCCGCTCCACCCATTCACAAATATAATAAGCTTTTTTTTGTTGGGGGTGGGTGGCAGGGTTGGCTCACGAGCCTAATTATAGAGCTCAAGTTATGCTCATTGACAACCCTAAATCTAGCATTTGCTTCGGCGAGCCAAGACTGGGCTTGACATACACCCCAACATCACCCCTTAAGGGGTGGGCACCTAGGCATCTGATGGGCCACCCAAGCAGGGATGAGTGCCCTGGCCAAAAGGCCTAGCCCTTGGACAGGATGCTTTCCAAGAAATATCCTTATCTGTCGGGGTCCATTTTCACCCACCCCAGTGCTCTCAAAGGTCTCAAAATGCCAAATTTTTGTATGTTTGAATCCTGTCATGGAATGAGAGATAACCAAACTGAGAGTCGTGTTCGACATACAGTAACCAACTTATGTATATTTGATTAAGTGACTATTAGTTGTGTATGAGATTTGTAAGTGTTTGTCAGGGAGGAGATCTCTGTACTGGGCAGGAGCCTGTTAGGGGGCCACAGGCGCAGGTGTCATCGGCGGTCGGGGCGAACCTCGGTGGGACAACCTATGGTTCAACGATGTCAAGCAACGATGAGTTGGCCATTAATGTGTTGCGCATTTAATTGGTCGTTACACTCGTATTAATTTTGCTGTTGCACTATTATTAATTTGGTTGTTACAATATTAATGAGGGAGAGAGTTAATACAACAGTCAATTACAAATGAATAGGATGGTGAAACTTGTCACCATCATAGAGACAATCCGGCCTATATAAAGCCTTGGAAGATAACCTCCGAAAAGGAGAATAAGCCTAGAGAGAAGAGACTTGAGAGAGAGAGAGAGAGAGAGAGAGAGAGAGAGAGAGAGAGAGAGAGAGAGTGAGAGCAGTTGTGAGAATATCCATGCTTAGGAAATCTTTGTAGAGATTTTCGCCGAGAAAGAGAGAGATAGCGAGTTAGAGATATTTGTGAAAGGCAACTCCTTAGGTGGCACTCGTCTGGAATTGAGCATCTCCCGTCGTCGGGTCGTAGCCGCAGCCTACCTTCCACGCCTTCTCAACTCGTTCCCCCATACTCGGTTTGAACAAATGTCTTGATTATGACTGTATCATAGCGGTTTAGGTCTGAGTCGGATCTAGCTACCCTAATCCCGAGAAACGTGGGAGGACACGCTAGTATCCTCAGTATGCGTGGATTGTGTTATGCAAAATCCCACCTAAAAAAGTCATCATCTATAGTTCACCTATTGACTGAAAATGACTTTTAGTCGGTTTACTACGAATGCCCCAATTGCACATTTGATCTCAATCCTTGGTAACTACTGTGATCAACCCCGGGTCGAGTGGACCCTAGGTCGATCGGGTTAATATGGAGTCACCACCATTCATTGGATTAAAGGTGTGAATGCTCACCCTTTGATTTACCAATTTATAGTAAAATATATAAAAAATTAATTTGAGCAATGGTCTAGCCAGAGTCGAGTTGGGAGGTTTAGTTGAAAGAATGGGAAGGTGTTAGGTATCCACTCTCTCTCTCTCTAGGTTCAACTGGTTACCCGGTTCAAATTTATTTGGTCAAATTTAAAAAACCCTAATAAATATAAACAATTACTAAAAAACCAATAAAATAATTCAAAATTAATAATTCAAAAAAATAGAAATAATCCTAAAATGCTAAAATTTAAACATATCTAAGATTCAAAACCTAAAACATACAATTAAAATAAAATAAATAATAAAAAGACCAAAATCCCTTAAAATCGTAAAATGCCCAAAACTTATGCAAAATAAAAACTGAGACCATTCACTTACATAAGTGTTTTTAATATCCTAAAAACATTAAAAAAATTATGGAAAATTTACATAAACCGCTAGACTTCTTTAAAAACAAAAAAACCAATTATGTCAAAAACGAATACCTAAATATTTAATTTGAAATTTTAAACATATTGTTCAATTGTTGTAAATTCCAAATATGCTTGAAATATTGATTTAACTGAAACAATTGGTCTGTTTTTTTTTTTTTTTTTGAAAAAAATAAATTTTTATGTGGTGATACACATTGTGGGATACATCCCATAAAAATATGAAGTTAAAAATCTATGTGTAGGTATTCATAAAAAATAATAACCAGTATGTTATAGGGGTTTTAAACTACAAAACAGTCGAATAAAAAAATTATAGTAATTCAACCAAGACATATATGGGCTAATACCAATTTTATTAAAACCCAATTTGAGTCTAATTTTTGAAAAATCAAGTCTCATGGATCTACAGAGAGATCTATATGATTTATTAAACATACAGATGTCATGAGCAAACAGTAATAAATACAAATAAATAAAATAAGATAACATTCTATTTTTCATTGTATACATATAATCACTATTACCTGTGTGTGTTTTAAGGCTTCAATCCCTACATCCCCTAGCTTTGAGCATCTAGATGGTTGAGCTTGTGGGACACTAATTTGAAGGAGGGCATGGGGGGTTTCAGAGGTGGTGTTGTAATGGAAGGGAAAAGAGTTGCAGGTTTGCTGTAGTTCGATTAAGAGGGAGAGAGAGATGGGTTCATGGGGTGAAAAGAGAAGAATAAGAGGAGATTGTGCGAGGGATACGATGTTGGTTTGTGATAGGAGGAGTCTGGTGGTGGTTGCGAGGTGTAGTTGTGAGCTTCTATAGAGGCTATGGAGAAGAGGGAGGACTGATGAGAGAAGGGGTTGTAATGGTTTTGTGAGGAGAGACATGGAGATTTGAAGGGGACAAAGAGATATTAAAGAGGAAGAGAGAGTAGATATCGATGGAGAAAATAGGGGGTGGTTGCTGCTCAACCTAGGGAAAGAAGGAAAAAAAGAAGAATAAGAAAAGGGAGAAGAAGACGTGCTCTCTCTTTATCTCTCTCTCTCTCTCTTTGGGAAGTGAGAGAAAGATATATATATATATATATATATATATATATATATATATATATATATAGAGAGAGAGAGAGAGAGAGAGAGAGAGAG
>JAUPMG010000003.1:6773187-6793119 GCA_031762675.1 Pachysandra terminalis
ATATATATATATATATATATATATAGAAAGAGAGAGAGAGAGAGAGAGAGAGAGAGAGAGAGAGAGAGAGAGAGAGATTGATCTTCTCTTCAGTTATTCAATCTTTGTTTGTCAAAGACCGCTTTGTTTATAGCTTTTAATAAGAACTAAGAAAGACACGTCCTACTCATGTTCAGATTAGAGAGAGAGAGAGAGAGAGATTGATCTTCTCTTCAGTTATTCGATCTTTGTTTGTCAAAGACTGCTTTGTTTATAGCTTTTAATAATAACTAAGAAAGGCACATCCTACTCATGTTCAGATTAGAGATTCACTGCACATAACGTTTAACTTGTACATCTAAATCATTATTTTTGTAATTTATTTGATGAATTTTATAGCACACTTGCATTAAAAATGTCAAACTTATTGTTAAATAGAAATATTTGGAATTTGATATCAGATACAATGAGAGTTTAATGAATATACTTTTACAACAAAATGATATTAAAGATTTTAGCTTCTGAAAATGTATTATTTAGAAAAATGACGCCGACTTACAGGTGAGACACACCATAATTAGAAGTCCAGTGTGGCAAAGATTTCAGACAGGGAAGAGGATTTGACAAAACCCATCTATCCATTTTGTACTTCCATATGACCCCCTTTATATACTAAGTTTCATCCCTAAACACATTTTACACATGGCAGAAAAGCATTCCTTATTATATCTAACATATTTCTTGTCAAATTTTTTGGAAGATATTAAAAATTCTACAGCTCCAACTATACAATAAAAAATATAATACATGTCTTAATTTGGTTTATATATGTTCAAGTATTGTCCATGTGGCCTATCCAGAGAGTCCCCTATCAAATTGAGACTTCGGATTGGCAATGTTATACTCCACGGGGTTGAAATGCCCATGTCTCACCATGTGACTAAACTTGGTGCCACAAAACCTTTCTCCTAAAAATATAAAAGAGAATCATATTTTCAATCTCAAAGTGGAAAAATAGGGACAAACATTCTTTTTTTTTTCCTAATCTTAGGTGAGGTGCTCACCAGGTTCCTAGAGGTATTGCACTATCAAAGTAAGAGGATGCTTTTCTTAACAATAGTCTATATTCAAACATAGCATATCTATATATATATAGATATATATACACACACAGTAACCAACTTATATATGCATTATTGAGAAAACAAATTTTATCTGTACTTCAGAAATGTTTGTCACAAGGTTGGTGAGCACCTTGCTTGTGCATGGCACCAATGTGCACTTGTTGTCTAATTGTTGAGTTATTTTCCTTGTCAAACCGACAATACATCCTTTGAATTGGATCAAATACAACTTACTCAAATCTGACCTCAACCTGGGCGGTTGAGATGGGACTAGCTATTTATATGAGGTAAAGACCATTCATGGATCATTATACGGAGTGACTCAGATCAACTTCCATCCAGCACTTGTGACCTCAACCAAAGCCCAAGCTGGCTAGGAAAGAATCTAATAAAACCTGACCACTGGAGGTCAAATGCAACCAACTCCAAAACCAGCTTGAACTTCAAATCCTGGATATGTTGTTTGCTCTCAGGAATAGTTAGTTCAGGAAGCATTGAGAATTTTTGTTGTTGGATCAGTCAAAAAATTTGGCAACCTGGGTACATCCCAAAACCAGACTGACGAGAGACCCAGATCTCAACACTGAGTTTAGAAAGAAAGCCATATTGAGTAGAAAGAAACATAGGGTTCAACTGTCAGGTAAAATATCCATACATTGGGTGCTTATATGTTGCCAGTCTGAGTCTGTTGCAGCATATAACATACATGGAAGTACCTTCTGCAATTCTTTGAGGGAGAAATTAATATTTGTTGTTTTCTTTATAGCTCAAGGCAGGAAACAGAACTAGAATTCACTATCACTACCATACCATTTAACGTTATGAGGCTCATGTGGCCACCTATCTTCTATATTTTTGAGTAGCTTATTTGTTCTCGTGTCATGGAATCCTCAATTATGTAGCTTACTTCAACATAATTCTCATTATGTATTTCAAGGATCAAAATATTGAGAGTAATGGCCTACCTTAAGTAATTCATCAAAAAAAAAAAAAAAAAAGAAAGACTACCTTAATTCAGTTTGCTCTTATTAAGTTATTCAATCCGTTTCCTTCTGTGATGACCAAATTGACATGCTGGAGCTAGTGACTACCTTATCAAGGTATCCCCTTTCAATTTGAAGTAACTTTTTTAGTCACCAAATCCATCTCAAACCAAAAACATTCATTAGTCCCACTATATCTAAGTATTACCATTAGTTGCTACAGTAGTAGATCTTTTCTTTGTCTTGGACAATAACCTTCCAAGTATCTGACTTGTGAGAAACTAAGGTTTGAGATAATTCACCATTTGCATCAATAATGGCTTTCTTGCATGTATATTTATCTTAGTTGCATCCAGAAAGAAAAGGTCAAATATTTGCAGTTTTATAAGTCATGAAGATGCACATGCACACCCCTCTTATCTCACAGCCCAACAAAAATTATGATTCAACTGTTACTTTGTACAAAGGGAACATGAGATACTCCATACAATCCTGTGCATAATGTGGCTGAATTATCAATCCAAACTATCCAAAATTTGGGCCAGATTTCTACAAGATTTTCAGGCCAAAGATCAACCCAATTAGATATCAAAAGATACTTGAACAAATTGATTATTCTTGGATGGCTATAAACACTAGCAATAATTTTTTTTTTTTTGGTGACGTGGAAGTGTGGAACCCCCGACCCTGCTTAGTTGGGACAGGGTAAACCCTGGATACATGACCCCACCCACAAGGACCATATATCAGGTAATCTCGGGGGCTCGAACCTGGGACTTCCAGTTCCTGAGCTAGAGAGCCTGCCAGTTGAGCTAACCCATGTGGGTTAGAGTAATAATCTTTACAAAATGGTTTAATAATTTGATAGTTAGAATCATACATCAAGCTGATTTGTTTTCTACAATAGGTCATATACATGAATCCTACTTATCACATAACCCAAATTTGTATATAATCATACAATTGGCTAATATGGACTAGGTAATACTATACTTATGGGAGTACAATGACTACCTCATGTTTATAAAAATAACTAACTTATGTTCAATGTTCATGATCAAAACTTGAAATGGTTCGGGTATTTATTATCTCTTTTTCTTTTTCTTTTTATAATTTCAGGTACCTGTTGATATAGTTCCAGTATTCCCTATTGCTGACAAGTTATTGGACAAATGCCATTAACAGTGGGACATGGCCACCTCTCCATCCATCAGAAGTGCAATGACATGATCTCCAATTGTTTCTGTTTTTTTTTTTCCCTCGGATATTAGAGAGTGAAATGAACACATGGCATAAGGTTGTAATTCTCCTTACTGACTTTGGTGAGGGAATTATCATATTTTTTTAGTAGTTGGAAATAATAAACAGATTTAGTGTCTGTAAGTAGCTCGAGTTGACTCGTGATCGATCCTGCATCTTATTGCAGTGCAGAGTGTTGGCCAACTTGAATATGGGCTACTCCTTTAAAATAAACTGCTGCTGGTGTTTTTAGAGCTGGCAATCACCGATTCGACCTGCCAATGTGCCTGGACCCGATTGGTTCTATATGGGTTCAGGTTGATGTGGCATGGGGTATTATTAGCACCCTTAGGCCAACTTAATGGTTAGGTTGGCATGGAAATTATTCCCGTCTAGAGGAATTAAGCAAGGAGATCCCCTTTTTCCTACCTTTCTTTGCATGCAAATTCTTGCAAGCAAGTTTCCCTAGCATGTTCTACTGTAAGTTCTCATTTATTTTTCGCTGATGATATTTTCCTGTAATGTAAAGCGGATTTCCTAAGTTATCATGAAAATTCTTGCAAACAAGTTTCCCAAGCATGTTCTACTGTAAGATCTCATAAACTTGCATAAACTCAAATTCTTTTGCTCTAAAAATCTTCACAATCAGCTTGCGAGGAGTTCACCTCAGGTGAGTGAATTGTTTTCATTTTTCTTTTCTTTTCTCACAGAAGATGACTTACAGGCTAGAGTTCCCATCACTACCACAATCTCCGGCATATGTTAAAGGAAAACGATCTTGACTTTGAAGAAGTTAATCAAATCCATTGGAATGAAGTTCACTTATCACACGGGAACCTGAAGTTGACGAGGGATTGCTCATCAACTCAAAGAAAGGAATGGTGTCACAAGATACTAGGAGTTCACATAGCATCTCTGCTATTATAGCCATTCATGTAGAATCATCAACATGCCTTGGTAGGACCAAAGACTCGAGATGAATATAGTTTATCGAATTGTTGTGGCATTGGCTGGACCGCAACAAAAAAAGGCACTTCAAAAGCTTGATTCATAGGGGGTGTCAACTTGTGCGGACCAGCCCATGGCCCGTTCAACCCTAAGTAACTTTTGGGTGCATTGAGTCTATGTTTTTAGGACTTGGGTTCCTTTGTGCATGTCGGTGTTTTTTCTTTTTTTCCTTCTGTTTTTAGTTACAATTGACATATGCACCATTATTAACATGTTTAACATGTTGTAAGTTCACTTTCCTTTTTTTTCTACGGTCTAGACGTGCAAACCTTGTTAAATATTGATATGGTCTTGGTTTATTACAAGTATATGTTCATGAATCTTGTGGTTTTAAATGATAGGGTCGGCTCGAGCCTAGCCCTAACCCTATGATAGGGCCTAGCTTGGGCTTCACTGTGATTGGAATTTGGATGTGTTTGGGCCTATTTTTTCATGATAAGACGGGATTGGGGCCGAGTGTGGTTAGGCCCAAACCTTGCTCATTGACACCCCTATTGATTCATACATGTAGGCCACAATTGGTGTTACTTTCTGAAACATTTACTAGTGTGAATGCTTCATGAAGGAACATCAGACATTTTGGTTGTCACCATTTTTTTTTTTTGGTGAAAGAGTGAATAAAGCTGGTGGTCTTTGAGTTCTTTGGTCAAATGAAGTTAATGTAGAAATTTTATTTGCAAATAAATTGTAATGACCGATGCACTTTTATACACCTGATACACACTCACATGGTACACGTGCCACTTATTTATCTTATGTTTGTGAATCATATCATGTTTTTTTTTGAATTCTACGATGATCTACCGTTATTGATTTTGATATGCTTGGGTTGAATGTTATTTATTTATATGTTGATACATGTGTGTTTGTATGGGTGAGCATGCACTATATCATTTTGAGTGCTTTAAGTGAATCTAGTATGTTTGTAAACCATGATTGGACCGATGGTTGAACTGAAAAATCAAGGCCTTTTCCTATAAATACTAGTGGTGGGGTAAGGATTCATTTGCTTATTATTTTTGGTTCAGATTAAGAGTGTTTGGATATTGGTTTAGTAAAGATTTGAGAAAAGAGAAAGAAAAACTAGGGTTTCTCTTATTTCAGCGTGTGTTACTTCAAATTTTTGGTGCTTGGAGCTTGGATTGGAGGGCTTTCTTCTCAAATTTCTTCTCAATTTCATGAGTTTGCTATTGCTGAGATTAAGGTAGGTGTATTTCCAAACTCCTCTCTTTTCACATGTCTCGTTCATTGATTTTCGGGGGAAAAAAAAAGGCAAGAAGGCCTTTTTGATCATGATTAGGTTTTGGTGTTTTTAGATGGAGCCTCTGACTCCCACAATTCAAATCCAAAGGAAAATACCAAAATGGTCATGGGCCAAACATGGATCAATCGACCACTTTATGTCTAGGCCCAAGTGCCAACTCAAAAGCCCAACCCAAAATGTAAAATAAAATACTTATCCCAACTCTTATTATAATAACACAAGTCCAAATTTCAATTTTTTTTGTAATAGATACACAACCCAATTAATTAGATATAACACTAATATTATCTCTTTTAAAAATTATTTAACTCATTAACATGGATAAATAAATCATTTTAAATAAATTAAGGATGTAGGTCACTACAATATAACTTTGGTCGGAGCTTTCACCCTTCACCAGTCGATGTTCTTCTTGTTTAAGACTTGTCTTCCGACCAATCACACTGGAATCTATCATATTGATTGATACCCCCGATGTTCTTCTTGTTTAAGACTTGTCTTCGGACCAATCACCCTGGAATCTATCATATTGATTGATACCCCCGTTAGGAACGGTTTGGCATCCACCCCCATGATTTCTTTTCTTTTCTTTGAGAATTTAAGTATCCCCTTGACTATATTCTCCTATACTATATTCCGAAAAGCAAAATAATTAGCGGTCGAATGAGTTTTTGAACCATGCCATTTACAACAATACTCATTTCTTTAACTCCTCAGATGTAGGAAGCTTATGATCGTCAATGAGTCTTAGGATCTTTTAGACGATGGTCAAATTTTCTTTCACTCTTAGATACATCAAAGGCGTATTTTCTATTGTTGTCATAGATGTTATTCTTGAGATCGTGACTGGGTGTGAAATCCTCAATTTTCTTCAGGGATAATCACACAAAAGGTGTTTTGGCCACTACCTTGACGAGATTTATCTCATAATTTGGGTCCGGATAGTAGGTCCTAGATGTTTTTCTTTGGCTTTCTTCTCTGAGAAGCCATTCATATTTGGTGACTCTTGAGGATAATTCAAACATGTCCTCAAACTCCATCCCTTCAAACTTTTTTCAACATTCTATACCTAGATCAATTTAAGCTAGCTTGATGAACTTGGTCTCAAGGAGGATTAATTTATATTTGTTCTTAGCCTTTTAAAGCGGGCTATGAATCTATCAACCGATTCATTAGGAAATTTTCTTAGCCTCGCTAGATTGGTCATTGAAAACTTTGGTTTCGTCCTGCAACTGAGTATGAAATTTTCTTCCATCTCGGTCTAACACTGGATCGAGTTCGGAGCCAAAGTTATGTACCATGTGAAGGCATACCCAGTTAAAGAGTTTCCAAACAACCTCAGCTTACAATAGTCATTGGTCGAGGCTTCTCCACACTGGACGGTAAAATGCTCGATGTGTTCTATAGTGGATTGATCGTCCTCTTGAAAATAAGGAAACATCTTGTATTTTGAATCCCCTGAGGAATTCAAACCCTTGGTCGATCCATCCAAGGTATGGTCGTCTATAAAATGGCCTGCTCATCCTTTTATTTGGAAAATGGCCAAGGGTTTCTTAAACCATATGGTAGACCTGGTTTCGGTCGAGGCCTCTGGCCGTAGGATCGGTCGCATTATTGACCTCTTGAAATAGGTCATTATCTATCATATACGATAAGGGTGCCCCCTGACCGATCTCTATGTTCCTTGGCTGGGTTTGCCCCATGGCATTTCTACCATTGAGCCTAGGTGCCCCCTGACTGATAGCATTACCAGTCGTGGCCATATTCTCATTACTACCGTTTCTTCTTGCGATTGTGAATGGATCTTTTATTTGTGGAGGATTGAACTCCCTCTGCTTACTGTTAGAAACGACCACTACATGACTGATGTTCTCATTTAGTAACGAAAATGATGGGTTTGACTCGGCCATCCATCTCGTGAAGAGTTTGGAGCATTGCCTGCACCGACCCATCTAAGTCTCCATGCTGAAGAGTAGGACAGGATGCACATCCAATTTCATTATGTGTTTCAATTCTAGGTGGATTTTGTACCTGTTGGTCCTCACCTCCTGCAGGTATTATCTCGTCCATCTCTTCCTCAGCCAGGCTGGTGCTTCTCCTTGGCATTGATATACAACTTATCCCACCAGGCATGCCAAAAGTGATATGTTCCCACCGAATTCCTAGGTCGCCCCTCCGGCTCGCGTGCGGTGCGTGTGTGGTAAGTGTGCGATGTGTGCGGACATGCCATGGCTTAGTCTAGTCCAAGAGTAAGGGTTCGGTCACCGTATATGCATCCAACTTAGGTGATTGACGAAGGTTGGGATTCCTCCTTTGTAATGAGTTCATCTAATCCTTCATATAGTGTAATATAATACCAATTAGAATCAGAAGGTAAGGTTAATACTAAAGATCTTGTCTTTAACCAATAAATCCGTGACTGAAAAGCATAGACCTTGATTGTTAATATAATAAAAACAAAAGTAGAAAGATGACTAATGAACCAATAGTGGTTATTTCAATGGCCGTGATTAGGGTTGGCAATTTTGGCCCGAACCGGATGAACCTGATTAGCCCGTCCATTTAAAATCAGGCTTAAGCCTGTAAGGCCAAGGTTTTTATTCTCGGGATCTTGGATCAAACCGGTCCGGGCCGATCCCGATCTGGACGCTGATCCGATATTGGATCTGCTGATCCTAGTCAGATCCAAGTTTTGGATCGTCCAAAAAAAAAAAGAAAAAAAATTGGATCAATCTGGATTGCCCGATCCGTATCGGTATCACTCGAATCGGTCCGATCCAATGCCAATTGAGCAAAAGAAAAATTGAATCAGACCAGATCGGCCGATCCGGACCGATCCTTAAAACCATGCGTCAGGCTTGCCCAGCCCGGATTTTCAAAACCCAGTTTAATTAGAATCGGGCTTGGTCTAACCTTATTACAGCCCGGCCCGGTTTTGGTTAGCATTTAACCCTAGGGTTTTACCCTTTTCTTTTTTTCTTGAACTTCTCCACTTCTTTTCGCTCACGCACAGGAGAGCAGCCGCACCACCTTCAGAGTTTTTTGAAGAGTGTTCACTCTTCCGATCTCTCTCTCTCTCTCTCATTGCAGATGCAATTCTGGCAATTTTTTTAACAGACTTAGCAGCGGCATCAAGAAACTTTAGAAAATAAGTCTTTTTTGAAAGAATAAGGGTACATCTTTTAAAAGATTAAACTGCTTAGATACCTCTAAGTTTAGATATTCAGTGCCTCTCTCCCCCCTTTCTTGCAGTTTTTGCAGGTATTTAAAGTATATAATTTATCTTGCAGTTTATTTTTGTAAAAATCATTCACAACAGGGCTAAACCAAGGCGGGCTCGGCTTCCAATTATACAATAGCATCGAGTTTGGGTGTACTTGTTAGGTCCGAATTACGGGCCGGGTTGGGCTGGGGCATGTTAATATCTCTTATTATATGTGTTGAGCTCGACCCGTAAAATTGCTAGCCCTAACCGTAACACACTAGTAAACTAGACTAACGACCGTTGTGATTGAGAACAACTTCTCAATAGAGGCATCGAGGATCTGTCTGAAGCTGAGAACAACCGACTTTAACCGGATTGATTGGTGAGGGGCTAGTTCCAACAGCAGGTTGGAAGAGCGTCCAAGGTGGAGAGCAATGACTTCAAGGAAAAAGTGACTAGTGAGCAAGAGAGGGATCAAGCATTGTTGCAATGAAAGCAACGAAGAGGATGAGCGACGTCTGAGTAGCGTTGTGCTTGTTTTGTATTGATCTTGGCCTTGTCACGATCGTATCTCCTCTTGTCTTGACACTTAGACCTGTGAGTAAACCATACTCGCTAGTTATCTCGGATCAAGAACACCAACCTGAACTACACCAGTCAATCCTCAATATTGATGAATGTGATTGCAAAACTCCTCTTCATGTGTCCCATCCTCATTGGTTATTGAACATATGGCAATATTTATACAAAACAATAAAAAAAGGTCATGAGTACTCTCCCTCCGTCACACTTTAACAGAACTCACAACATCTCTTATCTTTCACGGTCAATTAATTTTTCCGAGAATATATAAAACCTCACAAAAAAATCTTCGGAATATGATTTTCTTGTTTTTTTATATGTCCCATCCTAACCAAATATCTTATTTTTTTCTTATTAATTTTTTTTTCTTTTCTTTTTAAATTAAAACACAAATTTGACACGTTTTGAGGCACCCCAAGCATACATGGAAGTATCTTCTGCGATTCTTTGAGGGAGAAATATATATTTGTTTTTTCTTTAAAGCTCACGGCAGGAAACGGACAATCACTACCATACCATTTAATGTTATGAGGGCTCATGTGGCCATCTATCTTCTATATTTTTGAGTAGCTTATTTGTTCTCGTGTCATGGTATCCTCAATTATGTAGCTTACTTCCACATAATTCTCACTATATATCTCAAGGATCAAAATATTGAGAGTAATGGACTACCTTGAGTAATTCATCAAAAAAAAAAAAAAAGAAGAAGACTACCTTAATTCAGTTTGCTCTTATTAAGTTATTCAATCCGTTTCCTTATGTGATGACCAAATTAACATGCTGGAGCTAGTGAGCTACCTTATCAAGGTATCTAGCTATTTGTATGGTTAGTAAGTATTGCCATTAGTTGCTACAGTAGTAGATCTTTTCTTTGTCTGGGACAATAACCTTCCAAGTATCTGACTTGTGAGAAGCTAAGGTTTGAGATGATTCACTATTTACATCAATAATGGCTTTCTTGCATGTATATTTATCTTAGTTGCATCCAGAAAGAAAAGACCAAATATTTGCAGTTTTATAAGTCAAGAAGACGCACATGCACACCCCTCCTATCTCACAGTCCAACAAAAATTATGATTCAACTGTTGCATTTATACAAAGGGACATGGGGTACTCCATACAATACTTTCATTTCTTTAACTCCTCAGGTGTAGGTAGCTTATGATTGTGTGGGAGTCTTAGGATCTTTTAGATGATGGTCAAAAAAAATTTCCACTCTTCTGTTGTTGTCATACCTCTATTTTCTTCAGGGATAAACACAAAAAAGGTGTTTTAGCCACTACCTTTATAAGATCTATCTCATAATTTGGGTCTTGATAGTAGGTCCTGATTGTAGATATATTTCTTTGGCTTTTTTCTCTGAGAAGTCATTATTTGGCTACTCTTGAGGATAATTCAAACAAGTCCTCAAACTCCATCCCTCAAACTTCTTTCAACGTTATATACCTAGATCATTTTGAGCTAGCTTGACGAACTTGGTCTCAAGGATGATTAATTTATACTTGTTCTTAGCCCTTTAAAGCGGGCTAGACCGGCCATTGAAAACTCTGGCTCTGTCCTATAACTGAGTATGAAAATTTTCTTTCATCTCAGTCCCAACTCTGGATCGAGTTGGGAGCCAAATTTATGTACCATTTGAAGGCATACCCAGTTAAAGAGTTGCCAAACAACTTCAGCTTACAATAGTCATTGGCTGAGGCTTCCCCACATTGGAGGGTAAAATGCTCGATGTGTTCTATAGTGGATTGATCGTCCTCTCCTGAAAATAAGGAGAATTCCTGTATTTTGAATCCCCTAGGGAATACATACCGTCGGTCGATCCATTCAGGTTATGGTCATCTATAAAAAGGCCTGCTCATCCTTTTATTTGGAAAATGGCCAAGTGTTCCCTGGAACATATGGTAGACTTGGTTTCGGTCGAGGCCTTTGGCCATCGGATCGGCTGCATCATTGATCTCTTGAAATAGGTCATTATCTATCATATACGGTAAGGGTGACCTCTGATTGATCTCTATGTTCTTTCTCTGGGTTTTCTCCCTAGCATTTCTGCCATTGTGCCTAGGTTCCCCCTGACTGATAGCATTACCGGTCATGGCCATATTCTCATTACGACCGTTTCTTCTTGCGATTGTGAATGGATCTTCTATTTGGGGAGGTTTGAACTCCCTCTGCTTACTATTAGAAACTGCCACTACACGGTTGATGTTCTCATTTAGTACTGAAAATGACCGATTTGACTCGGTCATCCATCTCCTGAAGAATTTGGAGCATTGCTTGCACCGACCCATCTAGTCTCCCTGCCGAGGAGCAGGACTGGACGTAGATCCAATTTCATTATATGTGTCAATTCTAGGTGGATTTTGTACCTGTTGGTCCTCACCTCCTGCAGGTAGTCTCTCGTTCATCTCTTCCTCAGCCAGTCTAGTGTTTCTCCTTGGCATTGATATACACCTTATCTCACCAGGCGTGCCAAAAGTGGTATGTTCCCACTAAATTCCTCGGTCGCCCCTCCGGCTCGCGTGCGGCGCGTGTGGTAAGTATTCGATGTGTGCGGGCATGGCATGACTTAGTCTAGTCCAAGAATAAGGGTTCAGTTTTTGACCCTAGGCACTGGTTCACACTAACAAACCTGAGTTGGTCTAACAATCGGTCGTGTGATCGGTCATCAGACATGCATCCAACTTAGGTGATTGACAAAGGTTGGGATTCCTCCTTTGTAATGAGTTCATCTAATCCTTCAGATAGTGTAATATAATGCCAATTAGAAACATAAGTTAAGTTTAATACCAAAGATCTTTTCTTCAACCAATAATATATCCATGACTGAAAATCAGAGACATTGACTGTTAATATAATAAAAACAAAAGTAGAAAGAAGACTAATGAACCAATAGTGGTTATTTCAATGGCCGTGACTTAGGGCTGGCAATTTCTGCCCAACCCGAATGAACCCGATTAGCTCGCTCATTTAGAATCGGGCTTAAGCCTGTTTTTTAAGCCTGTTAGGCTTGCCAAGCCTGGATTTTCAAAACCCGGTTTAATTAGGGCCAGACTTGCTCTAACCTTATTTCAGCCCAGCCCGGTTTTTGTTAGCATTTAACCCTAAGGTTTTACCCTTTTCTTTTTTTCTTTAACTTCTCCACTTCTAATTTTCTCCACGCACAAGAGAGCAGCCGCACCACCTTCAGAATTTTCTAAAGAGTTCACTTTTCAGGTACCTCTCTCTCTCCTTCCTTGCAGAAGCAATTCTGGCAATTGTTTTTTACCGACATAGCAGCGGCTTCAAGAAACTTTAGAGAATAGCCTTTTTGAAAGAATAAGAGTACATCTTTCATAGGATTAAACTGCGTAGATACCTGTAAGTTCAGACTTTGAGTGTCTCTCTCTCTCTCCCCCTTGCAGTTTTTGGAAGTTTTTAAAGCTTATAATTTATCATGCAGATTTATTTTTTATTTTTTGTAAAAATCATTCAAAACAGAGCTAAACCAAGGCGGGTTCGGGCTTTCAATTATACAATAGGATCGAGCTTGGGTGTACTTGTTAGGCCCGAATTACGGAGCGAGCCAGGCTTGGGCATGTTAATATCTGTTATTATATGTGTTGAGGCCGATCCAAGCCCATCCCGACCCGTAAAATTGCTAGCCAAAACCGTAACCCATTGGTAGATTATACTAACGACTGTTTAGATTGAGAACAACTTCTCAATGGAGGCAGTAAGGATTGGTCTGAAGCTGAGAGCAACAGACTCTAACCGGATTGATTAGTGAGGGGCTAGTTCCAATGGCTTTGATCCACCTGCAGGTTAGAAGAGAGTCCAAAAATGAGAGCAATGGCTCCAGAGAGAAAGTGCCTAGTGAGCAAGAGAGGGATCAAGTGCTGTTGTTACAATGGAAACAACGAAGAGATAAAGCGACCGTGAGGTCTAAGTAGCGTTGTGTTGGTTTTGTATTGATTTTGCTTGGTTTGAAGACAAGACCTCTTTGGATATTTATAATCCTTTTTCGATCGATTATTCAACCCTTCAATTCGGTTGTGATAACTGTTTCCGCTTCATTAATGTTCAAGCTATTATTGATCGTGGCCTTGTCACGATCGTATCTCTTCTTGTCTTGACAGCTAGACCGATGAGTAAGCCTTACTTGCTAGTTGTTTCGGATTAAGAACACCAACTTGAACTGCACCAGTCAATCCTCAATATTGATGAATGTGATCAAGAAAACTCCTCTTCTTCATATGTCCCGTCCTCATTGATTATTGAAGATATGCCAATATTTATACAAAACAAAAAATCAAAGGTCATGAGTACTCTCTAACGCTCTTACCATAACTCACTCATCAACTTTTTCAAGAGTACATAAAAATAAATTAAAATCTTATGTGTTAGAATCCCGTGTGCTAAAGAGACAAACTCGAGAGTGGGTCGGAATCCTATGTACTGGGATCCATTGTGCTTTAGAGACAAACCTGATGGGTAAAATGATATTTACGCTCCCAGGTGTGGGCCCCACCCCAGAATTGTCTCTACAGCACACCGAATCCCATAGGATCCCGGTTTCACAAAAAAAAATCTTGTGTTTTTCATTATTAATTTTTCTCTTTTCTTTTTAAATGGCAAGTATATTTTCGAATCTCATAGGGCGCGATAACACTTTCGAAGAGAGAGAGAGAGAGAGAGAGAGAGAGTTGCAGGGAGAGATGGGGCATCATTATCACCCGGCAGTGGACGATTTGTTGAACCTATTCACCAAAGCGAACCATGATCTAACTGTGGTTCAACACAGACTTGAGAAGGAATTCCAGCAGATCTACCCTGACAACGTAACCAACCTCACAGCTCTCTATTCTGGGGTTCTTCATTTTCCATGGATTTTTTCTTCCATGTATGTATCTTTGTTTCATTTCATTTTTTCTGCTCTTACATATGGGAATCCGCTGTAAATCCAATTGCAGGCAAATCCAATGAAACTTGTTTCTAGAATAAAGAGAATACAGGAAGACCTCTCGTCCTTGAAAGACCAATGCCGTCAACTACTTGCAGCCAAACAGGTCTCTCTCTCTCTCTCTCTCTCTCTGCTAGGTCTTTGATTCAGATCCTTACATATAACCTTTGCACATTGACCAAATTGATCGTAGATGACATTGACCCATCTGTTTGCTGAATCATTTGGGCTTTCAGATTGAGAGCCATGTGACCCATCTGTTTGGAAAAATGTCTAGGTTACAGAAAAAGAAACACCATATAGATTGTATGGTTAACCATTTGGGTTTTCAAATTGAAATCCCAACTGGGATATACAAATGTTCGTTTCGTAAATTCATTCTGGGTTTTCAACGTTAAGTAAATATGTTGTAGGCTGTGCTGGGAACATGGTTTTGGAGTTGTAGTTGTGTTGGATTCGAACACAAAACCGAGCTGCCTTTTGGGGTAGATGGTTTTGATAAACCAGTTTCATGAACTAATACAAAGGATGGGTATACTAATCTTCTAGTAAATGTAGCATCTGTTCGATGAGTCTGCGCAATTGTACTTTGAATCTTTGATCTTTGGCTTAGAAAAGCTTAAATGCAATTGGTAGCCAACACTGGTCTTCTTCACTTTCACTTGCAGGATTTGATTGACAAGGCCAGGACAACTCTAGTTGGGAACAGAACTTTGCTGCAGCGGATGCAAATATCCTCTGGCCTTCCTGTTACCAGTGCTTCTGATGAACCGGCATATACTAACTTTAACCAGGTAAAATGTTCAGCTTATCTATGAAGAGTAAGCTTTATCTCCTTGACAATTCAAGAGAATACTTTGGTTGCTTATGGAAAACAGACACCCCAAAACCTAAAGATCGATGAAACTGATTATGTTGGAGCCATGTGCCAACTGTGTGTTTTTGATTTAGTAGGACACCTATTTTACTTGCTTTGTTATCTTGGTGTCAATTGTATGTTTAATTGCTATTATTCATATGGCGAGTAGCAAGACTGGCCCTTCTTCTTATTGGTTTATGATCCCCGATGGTCAGGCACATGGTTTGTGAATTATCAAGAGACATTAAGTTCTTCATTTGGCGCCTTTAGTAATTAGTATTTTCTTAATAATTCATCTTTCAGTATAACTTTAGTGTATATATTTGTGGGTTGCATTTTTCCAAGTGGTGTCTAAAGAATTTGCACCATTTGCCAGCAAGCAACCACTATTGAATTCATAGCAAGGCTTTTTCTCTTTATTTTTTCGTATGATAAGTACTGAGAAAAGTATTTACTTTGGTGCTTTTTGTTATACAGAAGTTCACTGAACTGAGTCTCGCTACATTCCATTTTTTTTTTTTTAATCTTCAGTCCCATAAAGAAGTCATATCATTTTTCTTCTTGGCTTAGAGGAATTTAGTATATTGTACATATAAAGAGTAATCTTCATCATGCAACTAGGTACCCTTTTGATCTTTTGACAACTTATCTGCAGATTATTGACGAATGGACGGTTCAAGTCAGGTCAAAGACAGGTATTATTTCATAGCATTGCACCCTTTTTCCATTTCCTATTTTCTTTTTTTTTTTTTCTCATTTGGTGTAGTGAGAGTGCTTGATAACTGAGAATGGCATAAATCATTATGCTGTCATCCGTGTGATTTAGAAAACACAGGCAACGGATTTATAAGATTCAATTGGTGAGCATCTTGGTTACCCATATACAAACTCAGCTGACTTATTGAATCATAACATCATTGTAAGAACCCTTTCTGTACCATAAATTGTTTTTTTCTAAAGAAGTTGGACTTGTTAGATATTGTGAATTATATAGTCAGCTGGTTTCTGGGATATAGCTATGAAAGTGATATCTTAGCTTGGGTACGCACACTTGCATTCATTCTGTGTAACATGTATCACGATATTGAATTACGAAGCTAGGATCTGAGATAGTTCACTGCTTTCGCAATTTAAAAATGGCATCTCATGGCAAGGGCAAGGAAGGGGTACGTAGTATTTGGAGTGATTGATTGTGAGGGTGATCTGAGAGTTGGGATAGCCAACTGGTTCATGATGCCCTCTGTACATATGTGCCATTTCTAAGTACTGCCCACTTAAAGAGCTTATAAATTGAGCCGTCGGAATAATTTATCTTGGTAGTGAGCCTTATATTATTTAAAGAAGTTGTATTCTAAAAAGGGAAGGAGATGCCACAAATAAAAGCATTTTTGACATGCAAGGCATGTGAAACTTAATAAAAGGGTAGAAATATTGAGTGCATTGCTGGTAGGGAGGATGAGGAATATCCATTACAATTTTTGATGAATATTGTATGTTGATGATACAGGGGATGAGAAGCATTGTTCTGACTCGGAGGATATTAATCAGTTACTCTTCTCAGCAATAGTTCAAAGCAATTGAAGTGGAGTGCGCGTAACGTCAACTATGCTACAACCTCTTTGCAAAGAGTTGACCAAACTTTACAAAATTACAAAGAAGTTCAAGACATTACGATTGTTCTTGAGTGTAACTTTGGTTATTTTGTGATTTACATTTTTTCACCTTTTGGTCCAATTTGTGAACTAATATTGACCGTTTTTTTATTTTTTTATTTTTTTTATCAATGAAGCACTTGTCTGATTGTGTTTGAAGAATTTGACTCTAACGAAAAGATTAAATGTCGAATTATGAACCTTTATTTGGTGAGCTACACAAGAAAACTATGGGCAAAAGAAAGCAAACTTTTGGATGGTTTTGGTAGCAAAATCTGTTTGACTTCTGTTATGATCTGATTCTAAACAGTAATAAATACTGGGGCTTTTCAATATTTGATTGATCACAATTTTGTATATTCCATTTACTTTAGAAGTTTGCAGGGAATTCATAGAGGAGTATTTCCAATACAAATTGTTTGTTCTTGCATATTCTTATTGGTTTTACAAATTAATCCGACGGGTACATATAATTTAGAAGAAAATGTGAGTGATTCATACACAACACTCTTTCTTTTATCAAGGGTTCCTCCAATTGATATATTTCCACAAATAATTGAAGTTCAATTTCTTGATTTGTATCTTCAAGTTTGGAAACTTAGAAAGTTCTTCCGTCAAGTCTTGATTAATGAACCTACAAAATCCCTCAAATTGTATCTGTTACAAATTCGAACTTGAGTAGAAAATTCTCTTTAGTCCTTTGTTCATACGTATTTCATACATGTTAGAGATAGTGGGTGGCTCATATTCACTAGTCTTTAGATCCAAGTGGGAGGGACAATAGGGGTCCCATGGGGCGGAGTGAAGCACCATGGGAAGAGGTCCCTCCTCGGGTCGCGGGTAAATCGTTGTGCAGGTCAGTACCATGAGGTTGGGGGTGCGGGAGGTGGAGTCGCCGTGGTACGGTAAGGATATATTGGGGATTTTTCCTTTATTTCGGGTAGGAGTATAAGTTGTAACCCTAATTCGTTTTTGACATAGTGGAAACTATATCTGTGTGCATTGTTTGATCTTCGTTTTTTACTATTTTTATTATTATTGCTTGATCCCGATTAACAATACATTACATATATATGGTATGGAGTTGGGTAAAATTTGATGTGATTCAGTTAAAAGAATAGACATTCCATCATTGCTAGATCGATTTACATGGTTCGATGAAGAATGAGTGAATAATGGGATTTTTTTGAGAAATGGGAAACTAAAGATGGTCCCGGATGGAAATGGGGAAATGCCTGCAATACCCGGGTTTAGCCAGAACGGCTTATCCATGGTGCATGGGTTCCTCCATAGTATCATGAAGTGGAAGAAAATCAAAGACCAGATTGAATTTCGTTTGTTTGAATTATGATTACATAGATTATCAGTAGCCAGTAAATCTTAGTTATATTGAGTTATTTAGGATTAACAAACCTTACATAAACATCATTTAGATTCTGGATGATATAATTAGATTTATGCGAAGTTGTACAGGCACAATACATCCCTGTTTAACAGTTCCATTGGATTTTTTTTTCCCCTTTCCTTTTTAGTTACAGTTCTACCTACTGTTCTTGCTGTGGTTGTTATTGTAGAGAACTGATGAACATATCCTTTACTACTCTAGCAATAAGACCCTATTTCTTCGTTGAGAAACATGTTGGATGCAAATTGTTGCAAGTTCCTAGTTATTGTCAAATTGATTTAGATACAAGCATGCTATACTCGGCATTAAAGAACATTGCTGCTCTATCCATGTTCCTTTGGTATCAAGATAGAGTTACTAACTTTCCATTCAATAACATATTATTAGAAGCAAAAACAGAAAAGAAAAAGAATACAGAGAGAGAAACAAGGAAACAGAAACAGAACTTAACAAGTAACCGATCATTCATGTCCTCAATGAACCTAAAATAAGCATGCCTCCAAGACTTCTTTAGCAATAAGGTGCCACACACTGCCCAGAGTCCCATTGCAAATCCTGGACCCATGCTGATGTAAAATCCTAGCATTTTAAACACTTCTTCTTCACCATTGTGATGAATTACGCCTGAACCTCAAGGAGTATCATCTTTTAAGCAACTCTTTGTAAGTGGAGGCCCGCAAAGATTCTGGTTTCTCATGTAAATGGATGTATCGTTGAGTGTCTGAAGTTGATAGTCTTGAGGGAATTCTTCCTGAAAATCGTTATATGAAAGATTCAAGTGATTCAGATGAGTTAAATTCGACAAACTGGGTTGAATTGCACCAGAAAGCTGGTTTCTTGAGAGGTCAAGAGATCCTAACTATTGCAAGTTCCCAATCTTTCGTGGAATATTTCCTGTCAGATGATTCACAGATAAATTCAATATAACTAATCCAAAGAGATTTGAGAGTTCTTCAGGTATCTTTCCAGATAGACTATTGCCTGAAAGGTCTATGCTCGTTACAAGCAAAAGTGTGATGCTATAGCTGGTAGTAGCTACGATTCCATCGCTTGATGTCAAACCAGAAAAAATTAGTTGCTTCTCTCTCTTGGTTGTAATCATGGTACTCAAATTGCCCAAACACCTCCAAATTTTTCCAGACAGATCATTTTGTCCAAGATCCAGGACTTACAGATAAGAAAGATGACATAGCTGTGGAGGAATGGTACCGCGAAACAAGTTTGATCGAAGTCGTAAGAACTTCAATGATACAAGGCTCTCTCCTATCCATGTTGGTATGTTTCCAGTGAAGTCATTCTCACCAAGATGTAGAAATACCAAATTTGAGCAGTTTTGCAACGAAGAAGGGAGTTCCCCATGAAGATTGTTGTTGCTCAACTTCAGTGATTCAAGTGAGAATAAGAAACCAATTGAATCAGGAATTATGCCTGATAGATTGTTGTTCGCAAAATCTACGATGCCCAAGGATTGTAGATCTTGAGGGAGTTTGCCTGACAAACTGTTGTTTGATAGATCTAGAGTTAACAAACTGGTTATGTTACATATGGATGAGGGGATGCTGCCATTCAAAGAGTTGCTAGACTGAAATGCGTAAATTGTCGAGTGATGGTACTGTTTCTCCAATGTTTGGAGGAATGGGCCCCGAAAATAGATTATTTGTGAGATCCAGTGTGCTCAGATTAGAAGATAAAA